>JABTTQ020002095.1:0-344042 GCA_016081115.2 Rehmannia glutinosa
ACAACAATTTTCTTGCATTAACTATATATCGCCACACTTGCACACGATCACTCCATCCACTGAGAATTTTTGTCTCATCCCCTCTTGTTTTCTAACGGCTAGATGAGGAGTACATTGAAGATGTTGAACCTGCCACAGACTGATTTCTCGTGTTTCGCCTGTCGGACTTGTTCTCTTTTGCTTCTACTGATGTTGGATTTCCTTTTATTCTGTTTTCCATTTTGGACTGTAACTTAAGGGCGTATGATCCTTTGACACTTAAGCTTGTGATGCGATGCGTACTTTGTTTCTTTTCTTTGTACTGTAAGTTAATTTGGATAATTCTGGACTGTAAGCTTATTTTTGATATTTCTGTTCGGTAGTATTTGTAATTTGTAACCGTACTTGTAGTTTTCCGCTGCTTTAGACTCTGTTTCATTCGAGATTATGTTATTATTTGTCTAAACTGTTTGGTTTATTCTGTTTAAGTTGTTGATCGTTGTCCCGTCCCGCATGGCGTGACATATATAATCTTTTATTTAATATATATAAAAATGATAGATCCGGTAGGTAAAATGTAAATATTTTGAAATGCTTAAGTGTAATTTTTTGCAGACTTATGAATTTGGTTTTGGTAATTTACTGGTTCGAAAATAACCAAGTGCATTTTTCAATGAATATTTTTTCCCAAAAAGTTCTAGAAAACAGATTTCCATTGTTATGTAGAATAACAATTTTTCTTTATGTATTCTGCATTTGTTATTTGTACCACTCAAAGAAATATTTGAGGATAACTTTTTTTTAACTTTCAGTCTTGGTGTATCATCCATTAGTTTGACACTGGTATAAAATCTTTACTTTTGACAATTGGTAAATATGTACTTCGGTCAATTTTATAAATATTACATTATGTGTTTTTCAGATTAAGGTTTTTATATCATCCATTAAGTTTTTTATTTTATTTTGTTTGAATAATCTCATTTACTGATTACCTTTTTCTGTCTTGTAGGTTAAGTGAGAATATCAAAACACGAAACATCAACATTGTGGCAAATTTCATACACAAATAAGTATATATCATTCTAGCAACAACCCTTATACAACACTAAATTCAGGATTTCATTACAAAACTAAATATAAACATATCATATCGAAAAATAAAAAATTATATAACCGTGTGAACTGTTTTCATCCCATCTACATTTATTGCCCACAATATTATGTCCTTTAAGTTGTTTAAGGTTTACTTGTTTGGTCAAAACTCTAATAATTTAATATTGTTTATTTTTTATTATTTTGCCTATTTTTGGAAATATATGTACAATATATTTTGCAGGCTTATTCCCGCTAGATTTGAGATATGACCAGTCAGTTTGGGAGTTGAGAAGAAGTAGGGATTGAGTCCTACTTTATAGGGACAGTATCTCCTCAACCTCCCCACTAACCCATTTACTTGGGAGTTATTTGCATGATCTCTTTTGCAGGTATTTGGCTGATCCATAAAGAGGAAAGGTGCTGCACGTTTTTCAGTGTGGATTCGCGAGAGAAAAATACGAAAATTAAAGAGAGTCCATCATTTTATACAAGAGTGATTTAAAGGAAGGTGCCTAGTGCTTTTGTGGTGATACTTCTCACCTTTTCCAACACCTTCCTTCAGTGTTTTCTATTTGTTGATATTTTGAGAGACAAGTTGTTCCTAGATTAGGTTCAGTTGTTCTCTTACTTTTAAGGATTCCAGAGCAAAAAATCAGAGGTTTACAAAAAGAGCCCAATTTTATACAAGAAGTGAGAAGAAGGTGCCTAGTGTGTTTGGTGGTGTCAGTATCACCTTTTGCAATACCTTTAGAGAGTTTGCTTCTTGTTGTTTGTTTGAGAGATAGATTGTAATCTGGGATAGGTTCAAGTTGTTCTCTTGATTCTACGGTAGAAGGTTGAGTCGTTGAAGATCAAGTACAATAGGGAAGTTTTGTCTTGTTCTTTATTTATTGTAATCAACATTCTACTTCTTAGTTTTTGCCTTATTGGCACCGCACAAGTATTTTTATACTTGTACAAATTTTGCATATCCTATGTTTGTTCTTATTATTATATTTTGTTTATTTTTCTTATTGCTAAAATAAACAAACAATTTGAAAAATACTATTTCTGTTGTGTGACACCTCAAGTGTTGCCAACACTCTGCACAACACTCACTGCAAACTTAAAGGAATTCACTCCTTAAATTCTAACAATTGGCATCAAGAGCCTACACTTGATACTACTAAGTGAGATCCTGTAATTTTTGTAGTGTTTGCTGATGGATAGTCAAGGAATTTCGATGGCTCGTCCTCCAGTTCTTGATGGAACGAACTACTCCTATTGGAAAGTTAAGATGAGGGCCTACATAAAGTCAATTGATGAGCGTGCATGGAGAACTATCCTGACTGGGTGGACTCCTCCAAGAATCATAGACATTGATGGTGATTCAATTATTAAAAGAGAGATAGATTGGTCAAATGATGATGCTCAAGTGGCTAGTTACAATTCCAAAGCATTAAATGCCATTTTTAGGGATGTGGATATGACTATTTTCAAAGTAATTTCAAATTGCAACTCAGCAAAAGATGCATAGGATGCCTTGCACCTTTATTGTAAAGGAACATATGGTGTTCGAAGAACCAAATTGAGACTTCTTGCAACTCAGTTTGAAAATCTACGAATGGAGGAAGATGAAAATATTTCATCTTACAATGCCATAATTTGTGAGATTGCAAATGAAGCACAAGCCCTTGGAGATCCGATCAGTAATGAAGGACTTGTTTGTAAAGTCATGAGATCTCTTCCTAAGAAATTTAATGTCAAGATCTACACTATTGAGGAGACCAAGAACATAGACACTCTACGTCTTGATGAACTCATAGGCATATTACAGACGTTTGAGTTGAACTTGGCTCAAAAGAGGAATATGAGGGAAAAGGGAAAGGAAAAAGTATAGTTTTTCAGTCACAAACTGAGGAAGCTATAGGTGATGCAACACTGTAATGGATCACTTCATCAAAGAAATGCAAGATTCAGATCTTGGTGAAGAGACCATTGCAATGTTAACAAGAAGGTTCATTAATTTATTCAAGAAGATGAATAAGCGCAAAGACTCCAAGACTCCTTTCAACAACAGAGGGTTCACGCCAAAGAAGCAGGTTAACGTTGGATCCTCTACTTCCTTGAAGAAGTATGATCAAACCTTTGGAAATCCATTCTTTAAACGAAAAGAGATGGATGAAATTCAATGTCGAGCTTGTAAGGGTTTTGGTCATTATGCAAACCAGTGTGCAAACTGTTAGATAAATACTTTTATCACGATTTTGATTATTTTGTTCAAATGAGTTTTTACACCAAAACAATGTTCCTAAATGTTTTCCAAATACTCCCGATTGATTTAAAATGTTTTTACTATTTTTTTGAAGTATTTCTTGAAGTTTATTTTCGATAAAAATTGGACAACACTTTTGTATCATGCTCGACAACCCGTACATGTGTTGAGTTTTGAAACAGAAAAAGGGACGGAAGGAAAAATGGTATGGGCGACCGGTCGACCTTAGGGCGACCGGGGCCTGGAATCCTCCCTCGAAGAACAGATTTCTCTGTTTCTATTTCTTTAGCACCCCCAACCGGTCAACACAGGGGGAGACCGATCGGACCCCCCGTCGACCGGTCCCCCTGTGTAATTTTCGTGAAAAATTCATTTCAAACTTATATCTGTGCGACCGGTCGCACACCTCTTTTGACAGCAAACTATTCGTTGCATTTTCAGACAGCTTTTCCCTAATTTGTGGGATTGATTCTAACAGCTATAATCTTGATTTTAAATGGTTTCTTTTGCAGAAAATCACTCCCCAAGGAGGAGCCTATGTCTGGAAATCAAGCCAAGACCTCTCCTATAAATAGAGGCTTCATTCAAGCAATAAGATACAACACAATATACAAGCAAAAAGCATACAAGCAAACACATTCATATCTTGTTGTATTAGCCTAAGTACTTTCACTTGCACACTCTTGAGGTTTAGGCTTTTGATTCTTGATTACACTTGTACTCAATCTTTGTATTGTTATTATCGAGTTGTAATATTGAATTTTGTCCATCATCCAAAAATAAGATATTCTTGTTGTTGTTCTTGTGGTAAGAGCACACTTGGGTGATCTTAGGTGTTGAAGAGTGTGGTACTCTTCATAGGTGTTGAAGGAAGATTGTGGTAATCTCCTTGAATGTGTTGTAAGAGGATTGTGGTAATCCTCAAGGTAGTGTTGTATTAATTTTGGCAATTAATAATTTTTTTTTTCTTTTTGAAATCCATTTTAGATATACCGGGGTGGTAGTAGATTAGGCCCTAGGTGGGTTGATCTACTATAAATCATCGAGTGTTGTTTAATTTCCGCACTTATAGCTTTCATCATTGCTTGATAATTCGAAAAAGAGGGCAAAATCTAAAAAACCGGGATAATCTATTCACCCTCCATCTAGATTATCGTAGCCATCTAGTCTAACAAGTGGTATTAAGTCAAACTCTTTGGCTAGCTCATGCCGAGTAAAGAGGAAAGATCCATGGCTAACAATGAAGCTTATCTCAACCGGCGCCTCCACCAACAAGCCACCACAATTCGACGCCAACAACTACGCATTTTGGAAAGACCGTATGGAGTGCTTTCTACAAGGGTGCCGGTTCGACATTTGGAATGTGGTCATTGAAGAAGTTGCTCAACCAACCAAGAAATTGGAGGATGGCACCTCGACTCCTAAACCTTTCAAGGAGTTCGATGAAAATGACAAAAAGGATTTCTCTCTAAATGGTAAGGCCTTAAATATTTTGCATTGCTCTCTTACCGCCACCGAGTATAATCGCATAAGAGGCATAAAGTTGGCACATGAAGTTTGGAAAAAATTGGAGACAATATATGAAGGGACAAAGCATGTCAAACAAGCAAGAAAAACCATGCTTGTTAAAGACTTTGAAAATTTCAATATGCATGATAGTGAAAGCATATCAAAAATGTTGGAAAGGCTTGACAACATTGTCAATCCTCTTGTGGCACTTGGCAAAGTCATCTCCAAAGAAGACAAGGTGACTAAAGTATTGAATGCACTTCCCAGCTCATGGTCCGAAAAGGTGACAGCAATCACGGAAGCACAAAATCTTGAGACACTCAAGTTTGACGAGCTCATCAGGAACCTCCTCATCTACGAAGTCTATCTCAAGGAGAGGAAAAATTCCAAACCATCCATCACTCAATCGGGTATGCAAAATATTCCTAAAGGTCTTGCATCTTCTTCTAATAATTCATACTATGATAATGATGAGGATGATGAGGAGATGGCCGTACTTGTCCGAAAATTTGCAAAATTTGTGAATAAAAATAAGGCAAGAAAACCGAGAGACAACTAGCATTTTAAATGCGGAAAATCCAGGTACTTCATAGCCGATTGCCCAAAACTCGAAGAGGAGAAACAAAAGAAGAAAAAGCCTTTTTCCGAAAAAGAAGGCTCTAAATGCGGATGTCAAAACTTGGGATTAGCTACTTGCAACATCCGACGAGGAAGGTGAAACCGAACATGGTCTTATGGCCATAGACGATGAAAATAATGAGGTACGCTCTAACTCATCTACCTCCTCCTTAGTTGATGAATTGCAATGTGATTTTGATGAATTGCAAATTGAATTTCAAAATTTGATTGTTAAATACAAGACTTTGAAAAAGGAGCATAAAGAGCTTAAAATTGAAAACGGAAAAATTGTTTACTTCTTATGATTCTCTTGATAAAGCTTATGCTATTACTCTTTTTAAAGTCCACACTCTTGAAACCGAAAAACAATCGCTTACCAATGATCTTGAATGTTTAAAAAAGGATGTGTATCGTTTTAACATAAGTACAAACAAAGTTACAAAAATTTTAGATGCACAAAGAGGTGAGCATTCCAAATTAGGACTTGGCTACAAACCTTTTCAACCTATTTCTAAGAAAAATGACCAAGGTCCGACTTTTGTTCGTGCTAGTAGTGCTCATAATCTTATTTGTTTTTATTGTGGTAAAGTTGGTCATTATGTTGCTCATTGTAAATTGAATAACAACTTTAGCTATGTTTGGAGACCCAAAGGTCTCAAGACTAACCCCCATGGACCCCAAGATTATAGGGTACCTAAAAATGGTTCATATGTAGGTAATAGGGGCTACAACAACCATGGAGGATTCAAAATGGCTCATGGACAGCGGGTGTTCACTCCATATGACCGGAAATAGAGAACTTTTTACCAACATCAAGCTCCAAGAAGAGGGTATGGTCATGTTCGAATGGCAAAGGAAAAATTCTTGGAAATGGAGAAATTGGTAACTCTTATTTCTCTCTTTATAATGTTCTTTTAGTAGAAGGGCATAAGTTTAATTTGATAAGTGTAAGCCAACTTTGTGATTCAAATTATAATGTTGTTTTCAATAAAGAAAAATGTCTTATTCTTAAAAATGATGAAATTATTTGTGAAGAAAATAGAAAATGCAATCTTTACAAAATTTGTACTAGTGATTTGATTAGTCAAAATGTTTCTTGTTTTGTCGCCAATAATGATTTAACGAGTTTATGGCATAGGCGACTTGGACATGTTGGATACAAGAATTTGAAATATATTTTCAAAAACCAACATGTAAAAGGACTACCCAAATTGAATTTTGAAAATCTTGGCTTATGTGACACTTGTCAAAAGAACAAATTAGTTAAGAGTAGTTTTAAGCCCAAAAATGAAATTTCCACAACCAAGCCTCTACAACTTCTTCATTCAGATTTGTATGGGGATATTGGTACGACGAGTTTAAGTGGAAAACATTACACTTTCGTTATTGTCGATGATTTTTCTAGATATACTTGGGCTCTCTTTCTTGCAAATAAAAGCGATGCCATTAATGAGTTTGTTAAGTTGTGTAGACTTATTGAGAATGAAAAAGAAGATACTATTAAATCTATTCGAAGTGATCGAGGTGGAGAATTTGATGGTGAATTTAGAGTCTTTTGTGAAACCAAGGGATATGCACATAATATTTCGGCTCCAAGGACACCTCAACAAAATAGAGAAGCCAAAAGGAAGAATCAGACACTTCAAGAAATGAGTCGGTCCATGCTCAATGAATTTTCACTTCCAAAATATTTTTGGGCCGAAGCTGTAAGTACCGCTTGCTATGTCATTAATCGAGTTTATATTCGTCCTAAAATGAATAAAACTCCATATGAGCTTTGGAAAGGAAGAACTCCAAATATTAGTTATTTCAAAATATTTGGATGTAAGTGTTTTATTTTGAATACTAAGGATCAATTGGACAAACTTGATCCTAAGTCCGATGAAGGAATATTTATGGGGTATTCAACCAAGAGCAAAGCATATCGGGTTTACAATAAGACTAGTATGGTTTTTGAAGAATCTATTCATGCAAAATTCAATGAAGCCTCGGGTGTTGAAAGGATACCCAATGATGATAGTGATGAAGAAGATGTTATTGAACCCATCAACCTTCTACCACAAGTGATCAACCATCCACTTCAAATGTTCCTCAAGAAGACAAAGGTGATACTTCGGATCTTCTCGTGGCATTGAAATTTAAAGGAGATCACCCAAAAGATCTTATTATTGGTGATCTCCTTGATAAAGTTATGACCCGAAGAAAATTTGGCGAGAAAGCTCTTATATCTCAAAAAGAGCCTAAAAATGCTAAGGAGGCTATTGAAGATGAGGATTGGTTTTTGGAAATGCAAGAGGAGTTGAATCGATTCGAAAGAAATGATGTATGGGAATGGGTACCTTGTCCTCCATCTCAAACAATCATTGGTACAAAATGGGTATTCCGAAACAAACTCGATGATCAAGTCAACATCTTCCGAAACAAGGTAAGGTTAGTAGCTCAAGGGTATTGTCAAGAAGAAGGTATTGATTATGATGAAACATTTGCACCCGTAGCACGTTTAGAAGCTATTCGTATTTTGCTTGCCTATTCTTGTTTTAAAAATTTCAAACTTTACCAAATGGATGTTAAATTCGCCTTCTTAAATGGTTTTATTCAAGAAGAAGTCTATGTAAAACAACCTCCGGGTTTTGAAAATTTTTCTAGGCCTAATGATGTTTATAAGCTTAAAAAGGCCTTGTATGGTTTAAAATAAGCACCCCGTACATTGCATGATAGACTTAGCTCATTTCTTTTGCAAAATGGTTTTACAAGAGGAAAAGTTGATACAACTCTCTTTGTTTTTGAAAAGGGCAAGATTGTTTACTTGTGGAAATTTATGTTGATGATATTATTTTTGGTGCTACTAATGAATCCTTGTGCAAGAAATTTTCTAAGTTGATGCAAGGTGAATTTGAGATGAGCATGATGGGGGAGCTTAATTTCTTCCTTGGACTTCAAATTAAGCAATGCCAAGAAGGTATTTATATTTCGCAATCAAAATATACAAAAGAACTTTTGAAAAAGTTCGGCATTGAAGAAGGAAGAACCGTCTCTACCCCTATGACAACTAATGTCAAAATTGACAAATATGAGAAAGGCAAGTCTGTGGATGAATCGAAATATTAAGGTATGATTGGTAGTTTACTTTACTTAACCGCTAGTAGACCGGACATTCTTTATGTTGTATGCCTATGTGCTTGTTTTCAAAGCAATCCCAAAGAATCTCATATGAGTGCCGTTAAAAGGATTTTTCGATATTTAAAAGGCATTATTCAATATGGTCTATTTTATCCAAAGAATGAAAATTTTTCTCTTAAAGGTTATAGTGATTCGGACTATGCGGGTAATATTGATGATCGTAAAAGTACTTTCGGATCATGTCAATTTTTGGGCGATTGCCTAGTTTCTTGATTTTCAAAGAAACAAAATTGTGTTTCACTTTCAACGGCCGAAGCCGAATATATTTCCGTGGCTTTCTGTTGTACTCAACTTCTTTGGATGAAACAAATCTTAGCGGATTACAAATGTTCTTTTGAAAATGTTCCTATCCTTTGTGATAATATATCCGCTATAAATATTGCTCAAAACCCGGTTCATCATAACCGTACTAAACATATTAAGATTCGACATCATTTTCTAAGGGATTGTGTTTCTAAACGAAAAATTGAGATATCTTTCGTACCATCTCAAGATCAATTGGCGGACATTTTTATAAAACCACTATCTTCCGAGACTTTTGCATCAATACAAGCTCGGTTAGGCATAATGCATATTGAATAAGGTTTACGTTTGCATTTTGCACGTTCTTAAAACTTAGGGGCGAAAAATCGGATTATTGGCTCAAACTTCGGATTTTGCAAAACAGAATGAACCAGTGGGCTATCTGGGCTGAGGCCGACCGGTCGGCCATGCCCTCGACCGGTCGCCCTCAGCTCCGACCGGTCGCCCATAGCTATTTTTTTTTTGATAAAACCGTTTATGTTCTAACACTTAGCCATTTTGGCTCATGTAGTTCATTTTTCGTCCCCTTTGACATTTGCACACAAATTTTACTTTGTTTTCATGCATTTATTCTATATCTTGGACTTCATTATGCTCGGTTATCATCATCATTACTCATCTTTACCGATTGAATGGTAAGAATTCTACTCCCTTAGCTCAATTGGGTTGAACCCTTGAGATTTTGACTTATTTGTAATATTCTTGATGCTAGTTTTATATGGTTGTGATGAGCTTATTAATTATTATTTATTGCATGTTGTTTGAACTGATTTGGTGATGAAATGTTTTGGCTAGATTACATTTACAAGGGCCTTATAAAACTTCCTCTATTTTCACGCCCGCAAAGTGTTTGATGAATTGTCGTAAAGAGAATTTCAATATTTACATGGCTCTTATGCTTTCAAATGTCTTATATATTTATTAAGATCATGTCTTGCCAATCAAACGAGCTTTTGGATTTCAAATGATTAATTTCTCCCATTTGTATTTGGATTCTACGCCTCTATTCTTAAAAACGGTTGATAACTTGACTCTTTGGCGCACTTTGATCTACATGTATGATGTTTTCATCATCCTAACATTCTTTTTGATGATTCCAAAGGGGGAGAAACAGGAAATTGGTTCATTGGCTCAAAGAAGCTAACAAAAGCTCGCGAAGAAGCTATAAGCCATGGCTTCTTAAAGCCATAAGTTGTGAAGTATACTTAGTCCATTGAATGTATTATGGACTTATTTGCATGGACTATGAGTATTTTTGACAGGGGGAGCTTCTAAGCTCATGATGTTTATGTTTATCTTGTAAAAGCTTATGCTTCTAGCTTATGTAATAATTCTTCTTGTTGTGCTTGTTGATAGGGGGAGCCTTTGTAAAATGTTCTTGAAAATCTTAACTCCCTTTTAAACGGATAGTTCACTCCTTCACCGGAAAAATGCTTTATTTTCAAAATTGTCCTCTTAGAAATTGTTTTGGTTTGTAATCATCAAAAAGGGGGAGTTTGTTAGATAAATATTTTTATCATGATTTTGATGATTTTGTTCAAATGAGTTTTTACACCAAAACAATGTTCCTAAATGTTGTCCAAATACTCCCGATCGATTTAAAATGTTTTTACTATTCTTTCGGAGTATTTCTTGAAGTTTATTTTCGATAAAAATTGGACAACACTTTTGTATCATGCTCGACCGGTCGCCCTATAGGGCAACCCGTACCTGTGTTGAGTTTTAAAACAGAAAAAGGGATGGAAGGAAAAATGGGGAGGGAGACCGGTGCATGGAACCCTCCCTCGAAGAATAGACTTCTCTGTTTCTATTTTTTTAGCACCCCCAACCGGTCAACATAGGGGGCGACCGGTTGGACCCCCCGTCGACCGGTCCTCCTGTATAATTTTCGTGAAAAATTCATTTCAAAGTTATCTCTGCGCGACCGGTCGCACACCTCTTTTGACAACGAACTATCCGTTGCATTTTCAGACAGCTTTTTCCTAATTTGTGGGATTGATTTCTATCAGCTATAATCTTGATTTTAAATGGTTTCTTTTGCAGAAAATTACTCCCCAAGGAGGAGCCTATGTTGGAAATCAAGCCAAGACCTCTCCTATAAATAGAGGCTTCATTTAAGCAACAAGATACAACATAATATACAAGCAAAGAGCATACAAGCAAACACATTCATATCTTGTTGTATTAGCCTAAGTACTTTCACTTGCACACTCTTGAGGTCTAGGCTTTTGATTCTTGATTACACTTGTACTCAATCTTTGTATTGTTATTATCGAGTTGTAATCTTGAATTTTGTCCATCATCCAAAATAAGATATCCTTGTTGTTGTTCTTGTGGTAAGAGCAAACTTGGGTGATCTTAAGTGTTGAAGAGTGTGGTACTCTTCATAGGTGTTGAAGGAAGATTGTGGTAATCTTCTTGAAGGTGTTGTAAGAGGATTGTGGTAATCCTCAAGGTGGTGTATTAATTTTGGTAATTAATAAAATTTCTTTTTCTTTTTGAAATCCATTTCGGATATACCGGGGTGGTAGTAGATTAGGCCCTGGGTGGGTTGAACTACTATAAATCATCGAGTGTTGTTTAATTTCCGCACTTATAGCTTTCATCTTTGCTTGATCATTCAAAAAAGAGGGCAAAATCTGAAAAACCGGGATAATCTATTCACCCCCTTTAGATTATCGTAGCCACTTGGACTAACACAAACACACTTAGGGAAGATGTATGAATGTATATGTCTCCCTAAGTGATGACGGCACTGATGCTGAAAATGTGGAGGAAGAAGAGCACAATAAAGGCGTGTTTACTTTGTGTAAAAGTATACCCCAGAATTCTGGAAGTTCTAGAGGTGTTGTCAGAAGTGATGTATCACTTGGTACAACACCTGACAATTTATCAGATTCTGAAAATGAAGCAGAAGTGGATGGTAATCTTGTACCTATGCACAAAGATCCTCCAAGAAAAATTCAGAAAGATCATCCCACATCTCAAATCATTGGAGAAGTTCCAGATCCCATCAGAAGAAGAAGAAAAGAAAGGTTAAACTATCGAGATATGGTTAGGCCATCTTACTTTTCTTCTATGTGTTTAAGTGCTACTTGCTTTCTGTCCAATGTTGAACCAAAAAATGTGAATGAAGTTCTTAAGGATAAATGTTGGATCGGTAACATGAATGAACTATACAAATATAATGTTATTGAATATATTGATGTCAGTTCTTTGTGTTCTCAACCTTTGTGGATGCGTCAAATGCTTGATGATTATGGTGTTTCAAATGATATTCTGATCATGTATTATGACTACCTAAGTGATATAGATATCTCTAGAAATCTGGTACAACACTCCCAAACTAAACACTTTGACATTCAGCATCATTTTATTTCGGATTTGGTGGAAAAAGTTTTAAGTCTCATTGATCATGTTGCCACTGAAAATCAGATAGCTGACATTCTCACTAAATCGTTGGATTTTGAGAGATTTTCTAGTCTTCGGAAATCTCTTGGTCTTTGTGTGCTGAAACATGTCGCAACACCTATTCTTTTTGTTTGTTTGGTTTTTTTTCTATTTTTAGGTTTTTAGACACGTTGCATAATATCTTCAGGGTTTTCAAATTGGGTGTGCCATCTGTGAAACCTTTTCAGTTGAATTCGAGTTTCTTTTGTGGCCAAAAATCGAATTGAATATACTACAAGTACTTGCACATTTTCTTACCTTATCTTTGTACATACTTTTAGCTCATTTGTTTTGAATTTTGTTACAAAGTAGTTGAAGGGTCTTTCATCTCTTGTATGATCATGTCCCATGCGAAAATTTTGACCTTGATCAAATATGAGCTTGGCTCCACTGATTATAGTCACTAAAGTAGTTGAGGAAGCTTTCACAATTTTGTGATCATGTTCCATGTGAAACAATGACTTGTTAATTAAGAGCCTTCATGTACTGGTTTAAAAAAAAAGTGAGAAAACCAAAAAAAATGTGTATATTTATATTTGTTGAGATTGGTTGAATTTGTGCAAGGAAAAATCATAAAAACATCTGAATATGGCCATGAAAAATATTTTTGATGAAAACCGAGAAGTGTTTAGCGATTTGGCCAACACTCTCTCCGAACACCTTGTGGTATTTTTTCAGCTTTTGTGTGCTTGTCTGCATTTTTTATTTCGAATTTTTTTCCTTTTTTCTTTCTTATGCATATTTAGGATGTGTTTGTAGTGGAAATGTCGCTACACTGATTTTCAGAGGGAATTTGTGGCGGTTTATTTTTTCCATTTTCCTACTCTTTTGGTGCTTAATGATTAGTGGGTTGAATTAAGGGGAGTTAAAAATCGAAAACATGGAATATTAACTACACTTAGTCGGTGGTTATTTTGGTCTTTATATGCTTATGAATCGTGATTTATTTCGAGTTTTTGTAACATCTAATTTTTCCCAGATTTTCGATTTCTCCCATATTTTCCCCAATTGTTATTTTAAAATGGAATAGGAACAAAGTGATGCATTTCTGGTCCTACTTAAAGAGAACCCATAAAACACTTAATCCTCTCACACTCAAAAACCGTCTGCCGAAAAAACTCAAGATCCTTTTTTATTATTCTCATCTTTATCTTATAGAGCTTATGTTCGACGTTAGATTTCTAACCAACAAGGGGAAGAAAAACCATGTGGCACAAAAAACCACTTGGTAAGATCAAGTTGAGGCTGAAGGTAAAACTGATGGTGAAATGAAAAACTGACTGCAAATGGAGTACTGGTGTTGATGCCGCCAGTGTTGGCAACACTGGAGGCAACACATGCCCGTTGATTTGAGTGAAAGGAATGTTTGTGATATTTGTGGATGTTTGGATGTGTTTGTGGATATTTTTTTTGTGTTGTTAATTCTCCATGATACCTGGTCATGTAATTTTTGTTGATGTTGCATATGGTTATTTGATTAGGTATTTAGGGGGAGTTCATATATGTAAATAGTCTTATTTTATTTTTGTTTTTCTATTTTGTACATAATTTTATTGTCTTTTTCTGTACATAATCTGTATATAGTGGGTATTTGTTGTCTTGAGTTTTTGTGCAGGTTTTGTCCAAAAATTGGCAAAAAGAGGGAGATTGTTAGAGTTGACTTATTTGGTCAAAACTCTAATAATTTAATATTATTTATTTTTTATTATTTTTACTATTTCTGGAAAAATATGTACAATATATTTTGCAGGCTTATTCCCGCTAGATTTGAGATATGATCAGTCAACTTGGGAGTTGAGAAGAAGTAGGGATTGAGTCCTACTTTGTAGGGACATTATCTCCTCAACCTCCCCACTAACCCATTTACTTGGGAGTTATTTGCATGATCTATTTTGAAGGTATTTGGCTAATCTATAAATAGGAAAGGTGTTGCATGTTTTTCAGTGTGGATTCACGAGAGAAAAATACAGAAATTAAAGAGAGTCCGTCATTTTATACAAGAGTGATTTAAGGGAAGGTACCTAGTATTTTTGTGGTGATACATCTCACCTTTTGCAACACCTTCCTTCAGTGTTTTCTTCTTGTTGATATTTTTGAGAGACAAGTTGTTCCAGATTAGGTTCAGTTGTTCTCTTACTTTTAAAGATTCCAGAGCAAGAAATTAGAGGTTTACAAAAAGAGTCCAATTTTATACAAGAAGTGAGAGGAAGGTGCCTAGTATGTTTGGTGGTGTCACTATCACCTTTTGCAATACCTTTAGAGAGTTTGCTTGTTGTTTGTTTGAGAGACAGATTGTAATCTGGGATAGGTTCAAGTTGTTATCTCGATTTTATGGTAGAAGGTTGAGTTGAAGATCAAGTACAATAGGGAAGTCTTTGTCTTGTTCTTTATTTATTGTAATCAACATTCTACTTCTTATTTTTTGCCTTATGGGTTCCGCACAAGTATTTTTATACTTGTGCAAATTTTGCATATTCTGTGTTCATTCTTATTATTATGTTTTGTTTATTTTTTTATTGCTAAAATAAACAAATATTTTGAAAAACATTGTTTCCACTGTGTGACACCTCAAGTGTTCAATACTCTGCACAACACTCACTGCAAACTTAAAAAAATTCACCCCTTGAATTCTAATTCTCATGGTTAACTTATTTCTGTTTATTTGTTTTTTGGTTACTGCTTTTTTATCCTTTTAATTTGCTTATCTTTTATTGCTGCTCTGATAGTTTGTGTCATGTGAAATGAATATGACCCTACAAGGCTACAATGTTATATCATTTATATACTGTTTGCTCTTAAATAAGATAATTTGATATACGAGAGAATATTATTCTATTACCATTTTTCAGTTGATACTAAAAATCATATCATATTATTTAAATCTGTATATTATATGAGAAAGGTAAACTTTGCTTTCCATATATTATATGTTTATATCAGAATGTTAAATTTTCAATAAATGTGTCTTATTACAGTGATAATAATTATGGTATTTTTTGATTCAGACCTTTTAACTAATTTCATTCCAGTCCCTCCACTGATTATCATTGATTGCAATTTGCTCATTATCTGTCATCTTCATATGCTCATTTTTAAAATTTTGTTGTGTAAATTTTAGTTGCTATTTTTAATCCTCTTGACACTAAGTTAATATCAATCCTCCGTTTGACACTAAGTTAATATCAAGAAGACTCTTAGCTAACAAAACCACTTGACCCTACATCGTGAGTGTAGTAGAATCCTGCTGGTGCTAGGGTTTTCATTATGTGATTTTTTAATGAATTTTTTTTAATGAATTTAGATAAATGTGTTTAAATTTGTGTTGAGGTAAATAATGATTAATTTATTATATTTTTATGTATACATGTAAAGATATTTAGTTTATGGTCTAATGCAATTAAAAAACACAATTCAAAAAAATAACATAGTTATTTAGAAGTAATAAAAAATATTATTGTCACGCCCCAAACGGGACGCGACGAGCGATCCACAACTTAAATACAATAACCAAACAGTCCAGACAAATATCAACGAGAACGATAAACAGAGTCTAAATAGCGTGAAATAGATAACAAGTACAAGTTACAACTTAAGTTCCAACAAAATCCAAATACATCCAACATAATAACTGAATAAGTTTACGGGCCAAAACTAAAACAACATGTAAAGTACAATATCCAAATCTTAATCGTCAAAGGGTCCTACGCCCTTAAATTACGATCAAAAGAGAGAAAAGAGTAGCAGGATAAACGGGAGTCCAACATCAATAGAAGTACATGAAATAAGAACGATCATCGGTAAAAAGGTGCAAGATCGACAGGCGGGCGAGGGTCATCAATCGTGGCGGTTGAAATCTTCAATATAGTCCCCATCTAAAGGTTAGAAAACGGTGGGGATGAGACGAGAAATCTCGGTGGATGGGGTGATCGTGTGCAAGTGTGGCGCAATATAGATAATGTGAGAAAACAAGATTATATGAAAACGCGCGTTAGTATGATGCATGGATTCACACACGATTCAAGCGTCGTGATAAAATATTAAATAATATACTTATCTGATTCAGAAAAGCGATTCATGGTCACACAGGCACTATGTGATTCATCAAGACAGGTAGGATTGCGTGCACGGAAGTGTAACGCCAATCCTATGCAAGGAGATAATGGTTGCGTCACGGATTTGTAGCGCCAACCAATGCAAAAAAGTAGCGGTTGCGCATGAAATGTAACGCCAACCAAAAGCGGGCCGATAACTCCGAATCGTGTGGATCAAGCGATTCCTTCGTTCTTCCTTGTAACTCCCGGTCAAGTATGGTCCAAGACCGGCACCTTATCGCTCCGAGGCAAAGACAAAATCACGTGGAGCTTGCAAGGCTCGGATTTGTCATAATCATGATTATACCTCGAAGACTACGACCCGCTTCCCTTGGACAAACTCCGTCCCTCGATTGCGGGATTAGGGCGATGGGGCGGAAGAGTGGAATAGCGGCCGAGCTGCCGGTTCCATCCCGCGTATCCATTCCGACTATGAGCTCGACACACCAAGTTGACTCAGCGGAAAGTAATTACAAAGTTGTTCCCGAGTATTATCGATTCATGAAAGCGATTTTAGGAAAATTTTTGAAAGACGCGAGTGGCAATTATGGCGTTGGTGGAGTATTTGGATGAAGATGATTATCGGAAGGATAAGCAACCTTCGATATCTTGAAAGATTAGGTGGAACATAAGTCCGTTATAGATTCAAAATCGCAAGGCGGGGAGTCGCTCGCGATCGGGTATTCGGTCAAATTGATCCGATAAGTCAAGGGTTTTGGAAAATAAAATACTTTAATTAAATCTCCAGGTCAGAAGGTCCAGGGCTATTTTAGTAAGAGAGAAAATAATTGGAGTTAGGTCCTTTATAAAAGAGAAATTGTAATTTAGCCCGTTTTGTAAAAACCAACACTTTTGGGGTTAAAAATTGAATAAATAAATATCCTGGCCTTGAAAAATTATGAGGTCAGTTCCTAAATTCTCCAAATTGTCCAGAGATTCAGGTTTTTTTTAAAGTTTGAGGTCGAGTTTTTATAAAATTCTCACATTGGCCCCAAATTTGTAAAAATTGCCAAATCGGATTTAAGTTTTTAAAATTCGGAACTCACAAACCGGAAGGGCTTTTAATGTGATTCCAGTTGGAAAATGTCACTAAGGTTAGTAGGATACTGGGACAAAAGCAGTTTTTAAAAGAAATCTGTGTAGGTCCTTTAAATTTTGAAAATATCATTTTTGTCCCATTTTAAAATAATAGCCTTTAAGGCTTTTAGGGGTCCAATTGTTATGAAATTTGAACCGTGGGTCCAAAATAAAATTAAATTATAGTTAAGTTAGTATTTCCAGGTGCATGGGCTGCATAAGTCCTGGAAATTTCATTTGGTCCTCAAGTTTAATATTTTACACATTAGTCCCTCAATTTTTGTAAAATTACTTTCCAAGCCCTAAACACTTGGATTCTTGGAATACTTTTAAAATATGTAATTCCCAGTACCTTAAGAGTAAAAATTTCAAATTTTAAATTTTAGGTCTGGGACAGTTTTAAAAATTGCAAAGTAGCCCTTAAACTTTCAAAATTTTACAATCTAGTCCTTGGGCTTTTAAAGGTTGATTTTATTTATCCTAAAACTCTTAAAACTTTATTAAAATGTCCAAAAGTTATTTTTGAACCTGAGTACAGTCCCAAAATTCGAAATTTGCAGAGGGGTCCTTTAACTTTCATTTTCTTGCAATTTAGTCCACCAACTTTCCATTTTTGCATTTTTAAGTCCAAAATTGAAATTTAATCAATTATGCTCGACTTGTCCAGGTTATAAGTCATCCAAAATATAGATTTTAAAGATCATACACATGCATGTCCAATAAATACAAGAAATCATCAAATAAAACATTAAATTGCACATGCATGCATCTAAAATTTAATAAATGGCAATTTTGAGCAACTCTTGAGAATTTTCATGATTTGATATATAAAATTGACATGCAATACATAGATTATACATCTCAAGGATCATGATCAAAATTTCTACATGCATTTTAATAAAAACACCTAATAGTTGGAAAGTATTTTTCCACCCACCTTAAAATTGGAAAATTGTGAAATAAAAGGATAAATTTCACAATTTTTGGATGAGGTCACTTAGGTCAGCCCCTAAGTCAAGAAATATCAAAAATTTGGAGTTAGAAAAATGAGAGAAAAATTAGAGAGAAAAGAAGGAGATAAGGAAATTGGAAAGACTACACTTTACCTTGTGTAGTAGGTGATTTGAAACTAGTTGGAGCTTCAAATTTGGAGATTTTGGTTCAACTCCAAAATCACCTAAGGTCAGCCCCTATTTCTCAAAAATGAAAAAGGGGTGTTAAAATTTGAAAAAAATAGAAGGAAGAGGAAAGAAGGGTTCTAGTGTCCAATTCTTACCTTGTAGTCCAATTTTCTCTACTAGTTCTTCTTCAAGTCTTCAAGTTTCACCACCATGCATGCATGTCTCCAAGTGGTCTTCTAAGTACCTCAAAATCCAAAATTCAAGCTTATATTAAAAGAGAAGGTGAGGAGTAGTAAGAATGTAAGTTGAATTGAGGAGTGAAATTTCTTACCTTGAGATAGGGGTGTTGAATTTTTAGTGTTTAAGTGGTAAGATTGTTTGTTTTGGTTTAGATGTTTGAAGAAAGAAGTATGTTTGATGTTAGGAAGAAGATGTTCTTGAAGGTTTGAAGGTAGGCTTGAAGATGTGAAGAACTTGTGTTTGAATTTTTGAAGATGTGAAGAAGTGGTACTTGAAGATATGAAGAATTTTTGTTTGAAGATTTGAAGATGTGAAGAGTTGGTGTTTGAAGGTTTGAAGATATGAATGAATTTTTGTTTGAAGATTTGAAGATGTGAAGGATTTTTAGAGAGAGATTAGAGAGAAGGAGGAGAAAAGGTTTGAGAATTAAAATGTGTTGGATGAAAAATGAATTTTTGTGTAAATTTTGCCATTATGGCCGTCCACCATTGGGGGGGAGAGGAATTTTTTTGTTCAATTTTGTGTCTTGCAAATTATCTCTTGCATGGGGACAAAAGGGTGGTCAAAGGTATGGAATGAGAAGAAATGTTGGAAGACTTCCAACATGTTGGCAAAATTAATAATAAAGAATTAATGTAAGAGATGATGTGTATAATGTTTGAATTAATGGTATAATTATACACAAGATGACTAATATAAGGTGTAGGTGTACAAGAGTTGGATGATATTTTTACTCCAAAAATGTCATCATGGTCAAATCCATACTAGGGGCTTTATGGTAATTCCATATATTTTTTTTTGTCCCAAATTTGATGATAATAGATGAAATATATCAATCTCCAAAATATTTAGTGATTTCCTTGATCACTTGTAAGTCTCATGATCACTTAATCTAAATCAAAATCTTAATTCTATAAGGTAAAAGTCTCTAAAATAAATAGTCTCTTAAAATTCTAAGGTGACTAATAAATACAAAAATAGTAATAGTGATCAATCAGGTGATCATAATTGAGGAATGGAATTAATGATGATCATGATCACAAGTAATTAAATAAAATGAAATAAAGTACAAAATGTATATATTATCAATACTTACCCGTCAAAATGACGCGGTAAAATAGTCGATCAAAAATATAAACAACAATAAGGATCAATTATAAGCTCGGAAAAATCGGGGCTTCACAATTATTGCAATATGAATTCTCAAAATAGACAAATATAAGTGTCTTGAACCAAACAAGAAAAACTCAAATCTATGCAATCGAGATTGTTCAATCCAAAAAAAAAACTTGAGGGATAAATATTATTCAAAAACCAAAGCAATAAAAATCAAAGATTGTTCTAGATCCAAATCAAAAAATCCATTGTATTTATACGTGTTGTCCTCCTTCTTGATAACACTCTTCAACTTTTTGCAAGTGGTTGAAGATGAGAATTCCTCAAGTAAATCACACTCAGTACCAGAAGATTCAACTCCTTTGTTTGTTATCTTGATAGTTTTGTTTGGGGTGTTAACCTCATCTCCTGATGAATAATCCTCCCAAAGTATGCTACATATACGATTATTCATGTAAAAGAAATATTTTAAAATTTGTATTTGACATTTAATATTTTAAACATTTTTATGGAATTTTTTTATAAATATTACTCCAAATCTTCTAGTGTGAGTTCGATAAAATGCGGTAATCTTCCATCCAAATTCCTTATTAAAGTGCAGATTGCATAGATAATCGTTCAATTACATCCGGACAAATTTTGACAGTTAAGATATGAAAAACCGTATTATAAAATCGTTGCATGTCTATAGTAATTTTAGAAATATAAAAGTTCATACCAAACAACAATGTCTCATCAACACTTTCAGCATTTGACAAATCTGAAAAATTCTTAAAATTGAACATAAATTTTGGGAACGGATTATCAAACATTTTAAATACACGTGTTCTACCACAAAAATTTAGTCTCGTGCCTGGTTGTGGTGGTTTTGTACTTGCCAGTCTGATCTGCAACAATGAATTGACGAATAGTATATATGCAGCCTTTTTTCAATATTTAAACTGGTCAATATGAAAACGTCTCACAGTCCCATGAATCCGATCACCCTACAAAAGTAATAATATCATTAAAAATTACAAAATAAATTCAATAACCATATAAATGTGTATGTTACCTCGATATCATGAAAGACACATTTAAAGCTCTGTATTTGATTTCTCTCATTGTATGCTGGTTTTTCGTATAGTCGAATCAGACGAAGTTTTACCATCTATAGGGTTTTTGTCATGTTCAAATCACGAATGAGTGTAATCATGGGTGTCATTAATATTGATAGCTTATATCTTAATTTGACAACTTGTATGTTAGTTCACTATTGTTAGATAAATATTTTTATCAAGATTTTGATGATTTTGTTTAACTGAGTTTTTACACCAAAACAATGTCCCTAATATTGTCCAAATACTCCCGATTGATTTAAAATATTTTCACTAATTCTTTGGAGTATTTCTTGAAGTTTATTTTTGTCAAAAATCGGACAACACTTCTGTTTTGAGGTCAACCGGTCGCCCTAGAGGGCAACCCGTGCCTGAAAGTCGAAACCTGAAATAGAAAACAAAACTGGGGATGAAAAAGGCAGGTCGACTGGTGTTGTCGACCGGTCGACCACCCGGTCGACCGGTGCCTGCAAGTTTGCCAAACTTCAGTTTCGTTTCTGTATTGAAGTTTGAGAGGGCAACCGGTCAACATAGGGGGCGACCGGTCGGACCCCCCATCGACCAGTCACCTTGTGTAAAATAGTACGATCTACTTTCAAATTTCTATCTCCGACCATTCAACCTCTATTTTTGATAGCAGTATTCAAACCGTTGGATAACCATTATCAACAAGATTTACTTTATCAATTTTGTACTATATTTCTACATCTTGTGATCTTCTTTTTGTAGACAAAAGTGAAGATGGAGGAGCCTATGTTGGAGATCCAATCTTGAAGACTCTCCTATAAATAGAGGAAGATTTGAAGCAAACAATACACAACACACAAGCATACAATACAACAAGAAATCTGCAAAATTCTCAAAGCTTTTATTTTTACATTCTTGTTGTAATAGCCTAAGTACTTGCACTTGCACAATATTGAGGTCTAGGCTTTTTGTTCTTGATTACACTTGCACTCAAAGTTTGTATACTTCATTTATTGAGTTGTAATCTTGAATTTTTCTATCATCCAAAACAAGATATCCTTGTTAGTGTTCTTGTGGTAAGAACACACTTGGGTGATCTTAGGTGTTGAAGAGTGTGGTACTCTTCATAGGTGTTGAAGGAAGAATGTGGTAATCTCCTTGAAGGTGTTGTAAGAAGATTGTGGTAATCTTCAAAGGTGGTGTTGTATTAATTGTGGTAATTAATAAAAATCTTTTTTTTTTGAAATCCACCGGATATATAGGGGTGGTAGTAGATTAGGCCTTAGGTGGGTTGAACTACTATAAATCATCGAGTGTTGTTTAATTTCCGCATTTACATTCTTGTCAATTACGTGTTCATTCGAAAAAGAGGGCGATTTGCAAAAAATCGACAAAATATATTCACCCCCCTTCTAGATTATCGTAAGACTAACAACTATTTTTCAGGCATGCGTTTTGAATGCGTAGGTAGATTTATAATGAAGTAACACATATATATATGTGAGCAATTAGACTATTTATGGAAAAATATGATTTTTAAAAAATAATTTTAGTTCGTTTATTTTGTTCTTTTATCGCCAATTTTTATTATCAAAGTAATTGAATTACCATTTATATTTTATGCAATACTCGAGCCTCTCACTGCTTATTGGCCAATATAGTTCGTGTATTGCATGTTGTTTATATGTCACTTTATTTGATAATGGTATTCATATAATTTATTTCGTTTTAAATGACATGATTAATTTTATAATTTTGAACTCTCAAATAGTACTTGAAAGGAGGTAAAATATATTTTGTCCCATATATATATATATATATAAATACAATATGATAGTTAAAATAATACTAATAATGGAAAATAAAACTCTAGGTATGAAAAGAGAACTAATAATATAAATAATATTAAAATATATATATAACATATAAAATATTATATATATTTGTGTGTGTAATAGATTGATTAATCATATACATATGTGTACATACGTAATTTAACAAAGAAAAGTTGTGTGTCACACACGAACGCACACACATGCATATATAAAGATGACAAATATGTTGCAATGCATGATATATGAAACACATACATGACTTATATATATATATATATATATATATATAGAATATACATTTATGGATAAGGAATAGCTTTTGTTAATTATAGAAATAAATATACATCTCATATTTACGTAAGCAAGTTAAAAAAAACAACTAAAATATAGTCTTATATCGCTAAACGCCTTAACCCGAACACGATAAATAAGCATATTATACATCTTTAAGAAAAAGAAGGTACTCCTCATCGCAGGCTAAAGAGTTTTGGGACTCAACTTCTATGGTAAGTAATTCGTTTGTTTTATACTATGATTACTTAACTTCCCTTCATGTATCGAGAAATTAAGGGTATTGGTGATGTTATGCTATAGAATCAAAGGTTAATGCTTATGATGTTATTTTGAAGCTTAGTGTAGCTAATATTCTTTCATTGCTTTTAATGATTTAAGTTGATAAATTTATAAATATTATATAGAAATTATATATTTGGTTTGAGATGTAGTTTTAATTGAGAGAAGAACTGCATGGAATTTGTTAGAAAATAGGGAAAACCATGTTTAAGGATTTAATAAAATGGTGTAATACATAGATTAAGTGATATTCGGACATGTCGAATATGTATACATAAAATATATTGAAGTGTTCAGGAATTTGACTTAATTTAAATTCTATGTTTTACGGATTAGTTAATGACTTGTTAAGTTTAAGATTTAAGGTATTGCATAAAATTTGATGATTTAGAAAAATTGATAGCTTATCAAGTTTACAGGTTTTCGTACCTCTAAGATTAGGGAAGAAGAGAAATTAGCTAACTTTCAGTAGCATATCAAGGACAAAAGGTAAGTAAAAGTCCATCTGCAACTGCGATGCATGAAAGTATATTATTTGAACTATTTGTATTATATGTAGATATTATGTGATGATGGTTGGCTGGCATGATGATGCATATGGTGTTTGGTGAGCCATTGAACATGTCATACAATGCTGGTGCATGCATATTACAAGAGGATACTTGCATGCACGAAAATATTTTGAAAGAAAATGGATGTTTGTTGACCATTGCTAGTATACCGAGGCACGCCGAGCGTGCTTATGATATATATTTAGGTATAGCAATTGGGGATTTCCTAGTGAACACAGGGCTAGATGGGAGATGGGCTCTCGGTGGGTCACAGGAGGATGGACCATTTGTGGGTACTTATGTTATGACCCTACGGAGTGGGATACTTCTTAGTGGACACATAGGATGCAAGTAGGGGACCTTTAGCTGGGCTGCGGGAGGATGGACCATAGTAACATCATAACTATATTATTGGCTATTTGTTTATTGATGTGTGCAGAGCTCTTTTCCGGTGCATAGTAGTTGGGTCAGGGGCCCAAATGAAAGAAAATGATTTGAATAATGAATTTTGATTCATTGATTTAACATGTTAGCATCATATGTTGGAAAAATGTCACTATTTTTGGACATGAATGATTTTTACTTGTTGGGCTTTAGCTCGTGTAGTTCATGCATTGCGGTGAGCATGAGAATGCGAATCATTGGTTTTTCTTGCGGTGTTGAAGCTTCTTCAGGTTTTGAGAATCATGGATATGGATGACGACATGTCGGGTGTTTTTGTGGGTTCATTTTGGTTTTTGCTTATGTTGTATTATATGCAGGAACTCGTACTATTTATAACTTTTGAAAGTTTATGGTAAATATATGTAAATAGTGTGCTAGTTTCAGTTCTGGGCTTGTATATGTAGTCATCGTGTTTACTTGCAGGCAGGGTTGACTGCCTTTTGCTTTTAAATGGTAAAATATTTGTTAAGGTATACATGGTTTATTTTGTTGTTGTCTGTTTTTAAATTTACACAGGGAAAAAGAAAAAATTACACGTCTTAAATAGAATTTATGGTCGAGTTGTACTATTTATATATTTTCGAGTAATAGTAATAACCATGGGTGTGACATTTTACTTGTCTAGTAATCTAAAAAATGTCTTTATTATTATTCAGTGGAATCAGAAACTTGATTTCATGTAATTAAATTAGAATTGAAAGTCAATTGCTCTATCGACATTAGATTCTGAAAATAATTGAGTTACCATATTTACTTTACTTGGTCAGCAATTAAGAAGATTTCCTTATTATTATTCGGTACATTTGGAAAGTTATTTTGATGTAATAAAGATAATATTGAAAAGTCAATATTTCAGAATCAATTCTGAAAGATTTATTTCATTGTCAATTTAACTTTATTACCATATAAATGATGTTTGCGCCACAATTAATAAACTTTCCTTATTATCGTTCATCCTATCAAAATGTTAATTTTTTGTAATTGACAAACTAAAGAAAGTCAATAAATTTACCTACGGACAACTTACTATATTTTTTCTCAATTGCTGAATAAAGAAAAAATAAAGAAAGTTAATCAAAGTAAATGCGGATTTTCTAGATTATCTTACCATAATTGTAACAATCGGATTCTTTTACATCGACAATAATATTAGCAAAATATTAAATATTGCCAGCTATGCAATCAATTAATTATATTCTAGTCCAAATTTGACATGTTTTTATTATTTAATAAAAGATGCATTTTATACATCTTTAGAAACAAGTATTTTGGAGGGAAAACAGAATTAGCAACATGTTTGTTATTATATATAGATAAGGAGAGGATCTAGTGAGACCAGAGTCTTAGGCGAGACCGTAGGGACCGATCTATACTATCCCCATCTATTAATCAAGAATTTGTGATTAAAAGGAGGAAATATTACACTAATAATTAATTTAATCAACAAAAGAGTATCAATGTAAAAACACATCTAGATTTTAATATAATAAAAAAAAAACGGTTTATGGAATGTAATCAATCACGTAATCTGCTCCGAAAATACTCCCTACAAACTCGCCCTTCAGTTCTTAACAAGAAACGCCAACAATTTCTCAAGAAACTCACGATGGACGACGTAGAATAACTGGACAACCATGGTGAACTCAAACCAGGTACATTAACATCAAACTCATAAAATCGAAATTGTCACGATGAAGATGGTGAATAAATGATATAAAAAATGATGCATATATAATAGTATGATATTGCATAGTTACTTACTTTTTCTTTGCATAAATAGTTATATATTCTTTGCATCTGTCTACTTGTTCAAAGCAAGATAATGACTTGATTCTTAATGAAAAACGCCAACAACTTCGCAAGATGCTCCGATGGACGACGTGAAAGAACTGGACAACCATGGTGAACTCGAACCGGGTCCATTAATATCAAACTCATAAAACTAGAAATTGTCGCGATGGAGATGGTGAAGAGATGATGCAAAAATGATGCACGTATAACAATATGACATTGTATAGGCACTTCTGTTTTACTGCATAAATAGTTATATTTTACCGCATATGTGTTACTTGTTCAAAGCATATTCAACATAACTAAACTTTATACATGTTTAATCAAAAAATCATATATGACAGTATATACAAAAATCAATGCATATATGGCGTTATTTATTTAGATTAATAATGAGGTCTAGCTGCATATAAACTTCACACAAATTTGGTAAAAGATTAAGTAGATGATGGTAGGTAGAAAAATCAATACATAGTTAATAGTATGTTTGTGTGTAAATAATGAGTTGTAAATGTATATACATTAATGCAACATTGTGCGGTACATAGCAAAAACATGTATGCATAGTTACTTTGGTTTTATTGCATAAATATCAATATGACACTGCATATATGTTGTATGTTCAGTGCATGACCGGCGTACATAAACTTATTTTGATGCATTCAAAAAGGTCGTTATTGAAAACTAATGTGGTTCTACATCACATTTAGATGTCACAACATTGCCACCAAAGCATGCAGAAAATAAAGGAAGTGGAAACCGAATAAAGAGTCAAATTCGAAGTCAGAATGAAAAGGCTATGAAAGAAAGTACCAAGCTAAAGGGATGTTGCAGAACACGCAGTGAGGTTATGACACATAACAATAGAACATGCCCACAAAGAAACTATGATATCGTGATATTGGTTTTTCTAATGTAATGTTTTATAATTCGTACAGTTTGAAGTTTATTGAATGACATGCGATAACACTAGTATAATAAATCATAACCATTGCAGTAATATCACTATAAATATGCATATTTTATTCTATTATACTGCATATTTAACACAAATATATTATTTATACATAATGATTTATTATATTTAAACGATATATTTATGGTAAATATCACGATAAGTACATCTTAAGTATATGTCTAAACCCAATTAAAATATGCGAGTATAATCACATTAAGTATGCATCAAATCGATGTTAATTATGCAATATATTTTTACTACGTATTTATTGAATTTTGATTGTCTAATTCTAAATATGCATCAAATCGATGTTAATTATACAATATACTTTTCACTACATATTTGTTGAATTTGATTGTCTAATTCTAAAAAAATACAATCATATATTACTTTAAATACATATTTACAAATCGGTACTACAAGATATGAATGCGTGTGATGCTCAATTGTTACTAGAAGATAAATTATTGTGCATGGACATCATATCAAATGTAACTATGCAATTAGTAAACACTAAGTATGCAAATATGTTTACACCCATTATACTAATGTATGCATCAAAATCTAACTAAATATGCATTTTGTTCACAATAAGTATGAATTAATCAAACACTAACTAAGCGAAAAAAATTTATTTGTGTCTATTACATTTTCATTTTGAATTTGAAAATATTGCATACATACAATGTTTTGGGGCATATTTATAAAGCGATATTGTATGATAGACTACACTTCTAATATCTAAATAAAATTACATGTTCCAAATAGTTAGAACATACCAAAATTGCAACTAAAAATATATCCAAAAAATATATTATCCGAAAAAAACACAACCCAAAATAAGCCTATAACCAAAAGTCTATGCCCGTTTTTTTCCGGTCGGAATTTTCTCTCCTCTAACAAATTCGTCTCCCTTAATTCATCTACAACAATTGCGAACAATACAAGGTCCTCATTTTCGTAATCAAAGACACATTCCCCTTCTAGAGCCTAGAATCTCAGTTCCTCGTTCCTCCTCCCATATACATCTTCATGTGTCGCATTAGGACCATGTCACAATCAATCATATTCTCCAAGTTCCTTAAAGACATTGCAAGCATATATGGTCCACAACCCAGGACGATTGATAACATCATCGGGTAGCAAATATTTACGAAATACTTGAATCTGGCAACATGTATTGAAATCTCCTTCCGATGACAATTGCCATTTTCTGTTTTATTTTAGCCATTTATGCAGAAATACATCGAAACATTCGTGCCTGACACATATTACATAATAATAAAGGCTTAAAATGAGCTGAAATTATATCAACCCAAAAACAACTAATTATGCATTATTTTGGAAGATAATAAACATTGTTCATAAAATTAGTATACAACAGGCTGTGCTAGATTACGTAGTTACAAATTAGTTTACGAGAAAAATGCAATAAAAACCACTACATATGCATTGTTTACATAATAAATATGCATCGTTTAAAACTATCAAAGACATATAATAATATATTGTTTTAATTCTATCTTAGCAAAAAAAAAAAAAACAATACTGACTATGCATTGAAGCTATCCACTATCAATTTACCAAAAAATACATCGTCTTCACCATAACACCAAACAAAGCTCAGTACCCACTATTGAAGAACACATATATTAAATCCAAAAAAATCCAATTCCCGCAAAAAAAAAAATCACAATGTAAGAATTAAACCTAAACCCTACAACACGCATTAAAAACATAAACAATACCACTGAAACTACGCTTAAAAAAATCTAACACAAAAAAACCCTAATTAAATGGCAAATGAATGAAATTACCAACCAAAATTACTTACCTATCAAGTACTGAAGTTTATAACTGGCAAATTCAAGAAATCCTTCAACTTTGATCTGCGATTGAAGAACTAACAACATTAATTTTGCTTCACAAAAGTGCGAGAAAAAATGAAAATAGTAGAGAGAGAGAGAGAGAGGGCATGATTGTATATACTTTCATTTTAAAAAATTTCATTTTGCTAGAGAATAGTGGTAAAAAAATATTTTGGAAGAAAAAAGATGAAGTTTGATAGTGTGAATGGATGTGAGATGAAAAAGTACTGATTAAAGTTGATTTGATTTAATAGTAAAATAATGATTGAATATGATTGGTAGTTAAAAATGTGTGAGTGAGAGAATAGTGAAATTTGTGGTAGAATGTGTAATAATGATTAGTTTTTTGTGAAAAAATGTGTAGGTGTGATTGATAAGTTAAAAAATGAGAAAAAGTGAAAGTGAGATAATAGTATATTTTCTGAAAATTTTCATAAACAAACGCATTTTTGGTCAAAAAAAATTCTACAGCGGAACGAAAATGGAATCTCATCCATATCTAATCGTACCATAATAATTCACGAAAAAGAATCTATGCAAATCTGAAAAGTAATTGGCATAAATCAAGGGATTAAGGATATAAAATCTTAAAAGTTTCTTGCAAACAAATCGCCTGGAAATACAATTACCATTATACCTTTATAAAAAATAAATGAAGAATTACCTAAAATACTGGAAAAAATCACAACCGCCAAAAAAATCAATTCAACGATTGAGATTAGTCCTCACAATCTTACCTGAGGGTCCTGGTCTCATTTGAATCAATTCAAATATATATATATATATATATATATATATGATCATTGAAAAATAACAATTGAAATAAAAATTGGTAAGTTTTAATGTTATTGCTCTGGGGAATCTGATGAACAAATTCCTTACCTCAACCCACGACCACCAAACACTTTTTTGGTTATACCAAAAGAAAAAAATTTGGAATCTGACAATGAGATTTTGCTTATGAATATGTAATGTGTTGCTTGTATAGATGTGTTATGGTGCTTTTATATACCATTAAAGCTACGGAATAAACAAGTAATATGCAACAAACCTGTACTACATAAGCAACGAATATACACCACATATACAACACAAATACATTAACTACATAAAGCTAGTCATAACCAACAAGCATATACTACATAAGCAACGAATATATACTACGTATGCACCATGGATACATTAACTGCATTAAGAAAGTCATAAGCAACAAACTCATACTACATAAGCAATAAATATACACTACATATGCAACAAAAATACATTATCTACATAAGCAAGTAAGAAGCAACGAACCTACACTACATAAACTACAAATATACACTACATATGCAACACGGATACATTAACTTAGCACCGCAAAAAATATTTTACATAAGCAACACCGACACATTAGACAAACAACAAACCTATACTACATATGCAACACACAATTTAAATAAGCAAATTATTACTTACATTCACACACCTACCCAAAAAATACCATCTTAATATTAAATATGCAAGAACTACATACTACACAAGCAATATATTTACACTAATCATGCAACTTAAATGTGTACAAACAATATGATTAAATTACACATACAATATAGTTATACTACATATGCAATATGATTAAATTATATAAATAGTTAACAATAGAATACATTGGAGAAAAAAACGTGAATATGAGCATATGGGTTACTCAAAAACTAAAATCACATGTCTCGTGAAAGAGGGAATAAATTTAAATGTGATTGAAATCTCATCAAATTTCAATAACTGATTTTATATTGTAAAATGACAGCCCTACCCTTTTCAATTGCTAAATCAAAAAAATAAAATAAACCCCCCAAAAATCTGGACCACCCAAAAATATTAATCTATGTAGAATTGGTCCCTACGGACTCACCCCAAATAGGAGGACTCATTGGATTCATATATTTATATATATAGATATATATTGGGGTCGGATCTAATAAGACCAATGCCTACAGTGAGACCGTAGAGACTGATCTCAATCATTATCATAAATCATTGAGTGATTGTGATTAGATGGACAAAAAATAACATTAAATAATTAATTTAATCAAAGAAAGAGTAATAAGGTAAAACCTACCTTAATTCACAACTAATCTCATAAAAAATGGTTACAAAATTGGAGAGAGAATCTGTCGTTATCTTCCACAATCCCATAAAAATGCCCCACAACAGTCATTACTCCGGAACAACTTAAAATTTTTAATCGTTCAAGACAATCACGGACGCGGGAAAAAATTACAGTAAAACATTTCTGAAAGAACGTGAATTCTGTTAAAAATGATGCTACGTTAATCATATCTTCACCTCAAACTCTTCATACTGTAATTTTTTGTGTTGAAGATGGTGCATAAATAACTGTAAGATGTTAGTTAGTTGAAAACTATGCAGTAACGATGCACTGTTTAGAAGTTATCTATGTAAAAAAACTAAATATGTAGTACATTATACCCAACTATACAATAAGTGTCATAAACTATGCAACAAAAAACAACTAACTACGCATTATTTTTGATCTATCTAAACATCAAAAGAAAACAAACTATGCTTACTCCCCAGCTACCCGTATGATTTTTATATTTCACCAAGATATGTCATAAACAATGTAGCCAAAAGCAACTAATTATGCATTTATCTAATAGTTGTCCAAGCAGCAAAATAACAGTAACTAAGTTGGATCGTGAAAAACATAAATCAAATTTGAAAACAATATTGCCCCTAAAATCGTGCCATTAATAAGGCAGTTACAACTATATCCCCATAAAAAAATCATTGAAATAAAAATATTTTATTGTCCTTAATGAGAGGTAGTTACAATCTGGTTACCTAAAATAGTAGAAAGATCTCATCCATCCAAAAAAATACCAATGGCTAAAAATTAATCACTAAGGCCTTACCCATGGCATTGGAGTCTCATTTGAACCTCTCTCTCTCTCTCTCTCTCTCTCTCTCTCTCTCTCTCTCTCTGTGTGTGTGTGTGTGTGTGTGTGTATGTGATTGTGTGCATATATATATATATATATAAATGAGACCAATCCCTTTAGGTTAGTCCATAAGAACACTTATGGACTATTGATTTAAAATTTTGGATAGTGTAGATCATTTTAGTTAATTTAGGCTTATAAGGGTATAATTGTACTTTTATATTTAATCAATTTTGTTAATTGGACCGTTATTAGCTATTTTTAAGGAAACATAATCCTACCTTTTCGATTTACCCGATTTTTAGGGAGGAAAAATAATCAATTTCAAGCATTTTTTTAAAATTGATACTTCTTTCCGCCATATTTGTGAATCATTTTATTGTATACTTAGTTCGGTGGACTTGTATACTTAGTCATGTTTTATTGTATATTTAGTTCAGTGAATTTGTATACTTTGTTCAGTGGAATCGTAGTCTTAGTTATATAAGTAATTTAGTAAGTAGTTTAGTGAATTTGTATACTTAGTTCTGTAGATTTGTATACTTAGTTCAATTGAATTGTATACTTAGTTATATAAGTAATTCAGTGGAATTGTGTATTTAGTTCGTGTAATTGTATACTTAGTTAAATATTTATGTATACTTAGTAATATTTTAATGTATAGTTAGTTCAATGTAATTGTATACTTAATACTTAGTGATGTTTTAATGTACAGGTGGTTTTGTGTAATTGTATACTTACTTAATTGTTTATGTATACTTAGTAATATTTTAATGTATAGTTAGTTTAGTGTAATTGTATAGTTTTCATTAATTGTTGCATGATTCTGTTGCCATACTTGAATAAATTGCAGGTTCGAATGGGAAGGGAGAGAAAGGAAAGGTGAATCGCTTGATTATGGGGACGCGATCAATTCAAGTTCACGTCCCTAATTTTTAGGAAGCGGTTACTATATTTAATTTCCTGGATTCCTATTTTATCCCTTCTGTTGTATACTTACTTATGAAATTCTGTATATATTATAATATATCTTGGCCATTGATTTACTATTTGGATGGTGTAGATTTAGTCCTATGGACTAACTTAGAAGGGTGGTCTCACAGGATCTCCTCCCTATATATAGGTAAAAAATAGGTAAAAAATTATATTTACACATTGAACAACAAAATAATTATTAGAACAATGTACAAATTAAAATAATACATGAACAAAAAATAACATAAAAAATAGGTAAAAGTTGTTTTGAAATATCGAAACCACAAAGTAACTAATTTAAACATCAAAACAACATATATAACATATAAAGCAATACATGAACAAAAACAACGAAAAAAAATAAAAAAAATCAAATATGCATGAGCGTAAAAAAAGAAAAAAGTAGGGACAAAAAGAAAAAAATAGGTACAAAAGTGATAGGAGCGTATTTTATGGTATGTTTACCAAAAAGAGGGTATTTTATGTAATTTCCCCATAAATTTATCCAATGTACGTCGCAGTTTCATCTCAATTTCTGTTAATTATAAATATCAAGAAATAATTTTAAGAAAATATTGTCAAATTTATCATTCTATTTAAAATACTGAAGTAATATTAGGAACCCAACCTACTTATGCAGACAACAGTGTAAATTCATAGAATTTAGAATTTAGTTAGCCCAGTGGTCACGAGTATTACTCGCAATATTGAGGCCCGGACTTGAGCGCCTTCAATGACCGGGCCGAATCTTTAAAATGGAGAAAGTATTTAGTTAAGAATAGCTTGGTGTCAAAATAGTACAAGTAAAATAATATATATATATATATATATATATATATAGGGATTGGTTCAAATGAGACCAACCCCTTTAGGTTAGTCCATAAGAACACCTATGAACCGTTTATTTAAATTTTTGATGGTGTAGATCTCTTTTGTTATTTTTGGGTTATAAGGGTATTATTGTACTTTTATATTTAATCAGTTTTATTAATTGGACCGTTATTAGCTATTTTTAAGGAAACATAATCCTACATTTTCAGTTACCCGATTTTTAGGGAGGAAAAATAATCAATTTCAAGCATTTTTTTAAAATTGATACTTCTTTCCGCCATATTTGTGAACAATCATTTTATTGTATACTTAGTTCAGTGGACTTGTATACTTAGTCATGTTTTATTGTATATTTAGTTCAGTGGATTTGTATACTTGGTTCAGTGGATTTGTATACAGTTCAGTGGAATCGTATTCTTAGTTATATAAGTAGTTTAGTGAATTTGTATACTTAGTTCTGTGGATTTGTATACTTAGTTCAATTGAATTGTATACTTAGTTATATAAGTAATTCAGTGAAATTGTGTATTTAGTTCAGTGTAATTGTATACTTAGTTAATTGTTTCTGTATACTTAGTAATATTTTAATGTATAGTTAGTTCAATGTAATTGTATACTTAATAATATTTTAATGTACATATAGTTTAGTGTAATTGTATACTTAGTTAATTATTTATGTATACTTAGCAATGTTTTAATGTATAGTTAGTTTAGTGTAATTGTATACTTTTCATTAATTGTTGCATGATTTTGTTGCCATATTTGAATAATTTGCGGGTTCGAATGGGAAGGAGAAAAAGGAAAGGTGATTATGGGGCTTGATTATGGGGCGTGATCAATAACATATCACGCCCCTATAATGTAGGAGGAGGTTACCATATCTGATTTTATGGATTCCAATTTTACCCTTTCTATTGTATAGTTAGTTACGAAAACCTGTATAGATTGTAACGTATCTTGGCCATTGATTTACAATTTGAATGGTCTAGATTCGGTCTTATGGACTAACCCAGGAGGATGGTCTCACAGGATCTCTCTATATATATATATATATATATTAATATGTCGAGATCATGTAAGCTTAAATCATGTCAAAATTGAACGCATCAAAATTCAAATAATTTTTATAGAGTTGTTTCATAAACGGGGTTTTAAATTTTATTTAAAGTCCTATTTTCTACGGTTTGATTGTGTGAGGTTCATATCAATCGAAGTTTTTTAGGAAGAAAACGTTATAATAAGTTGTTTATTTGACAATTTAGTATTACGTTGAAGTATCAAACTGGTTTTGCAATGCAAGTTGCTCTAAGTTACTGTTTCCTTATGGACCGAGCACTTCCTATTGTTTCTCAAGGACTTAGAGATGGTAAAATGTCCTGAATCCGATCGAGCAGGGAATCCGTCCGCGCCCCGAACATGATGGGGAATCCTCGCCCCGATTATATCAATGGGGTGGGGACGGAGCTAATCCCCATCCCGCCCAACTTTATATTTATATATATTAAGCATATTGTATATATATTATATATCAAAATATTATTTTCTCAAAAATTTTCATTTAATATTCATTTAATATGTTTGATGATAACTTCTAAAAGTGTTAACAAATATAACACATAAATTTAATAAAATATGTGTATCTTTTTGTTAAAATATATAAATTGATAATAAAAAAATATTATTTAAATTATAAAAAATACAAATGGGGATACCCACTCCCGTCCCGATTTACCCCGCCCCGATCATGTCCCAATCCTTAGCGGGGATGGGTATGGGAATGCCAAAATCCGCCCCAACCCGCCCCCTTGCCACTCCTACAAGGATTTTATAATCAAGTTTTTATAGAATAATAAACATAGAACAAAAAGTTTTTGTAGAATAATACTAGAATAGTTAAATTATTAATGTGAATATGAACACTGTACCTTTAGGTGAAGTAATTATACAATTTTAAGAAAAAAATTTGTGTTGCACATGTAATAAAATCTCTTATTTATTCATTAAAATTTATAGCAACTCAATATAAAAATTGCTCCAAACATTTTGACTAATAATGCGAAATTTTTATTTTAGTTTATTCTGTTTCGTGGACAATCAGAAATGATATTTCGACATGAAATTAGTACATAAAATTAAAAAACACATCACAATCACCCTTAATTTTCATATATAAACATCATATATAAAAACGTGAATCATAACTTCCATTGTTCAGAAAATAAATAAATAAATTGCCCAACACTCACATGAAAAATATCATATTATACTTTGAAATGTATAAACCATCATATTTGACTCCAGGATTACCTAGTAAAAGGTTTACTACCCAACATATCTCACGTCATTTGGGTTTGGAGTCATGATTGGGCCTTGGGCACGAGAAATTATCAGATACAAAATCTCACTCTTGGACCGTTATAACACAGAGCGGGTTGGTGAAATCCAAAATCGAATTGGGTTGGCTGCAGACCCAAACGTGATGCGTAGACCCATTGACCCATTTTTCCAACTTGCAATTAAATACACTTCTATTTTTTATAAAAAAAAATACAGTGTCATATAATATGATATATAAAAAAATAGGATCGGGTATGATGAAAACCCCTGAAAGATATACAAACACATTTGTGTTGTTAAACCCACCCCAAATGAGACTAGAAGTGTCTGAGTTTGCCATCTATTGATGCAGTAATTCGCTCAACAACACACTAATATGAAAGTGACTATAAAATGCCTTATATATTGAATTACGGAGCTGATGAGCTCTGATCGGTCTCTGGCTTGGCAGAGTTTGAATTTACAAAGTTATATAGGAGTTTTCTCTTGGCTTTTTCCTCATAAATGAGTACTATTTATAATATTACATTAAATAGTCTAACAATCATTACATCTACAATATTAGTGGGACACTTGTCTCCTTCTTGCTGTGAATGAGTTGCATGATTGCCATGTGTTGGAAAGTGCTTATTGACTTATCCCACTGGTGCCTTGCCAAGTGGCTGCTTGGCCTGCCACTGGAAGTTCAACTCGATTGGGGTTGACTTTGTAGGGAGTACTTGGTCCCTTAGAAAGCCTTTAGTTGGGTTAAAGTCGGCTTTGCTTGTCAACTCGGCTAAGTGTGGTCTGGTCGGCCACGCCAATAGGTCTCGGACTGCCACGTGGGTGTATTAGTCATCACAATTTTGCCTAGCTCAGCTCGGGCATCATCAATGGCCCCCAAGTTCGAGACTGAGGAAGAGACCTGGCGGGTGGGCTTGAACTTGAAGAAGAGAGAGAAGAGAGAGGTTGAGTAAATTTGAAAAGGTTGACAATTGTCATTGTCATTTAATGCTTGAAACGGCGCATTAAATGAGGGTAAGTATGGTAGACACGTGGCAGCCTGTGACTGGACCGTAGGGATGCTGGAATCGGAGCGATGTGACAGTTTATTTTGAAACGTGTTTCAAAAGGTCGCGCATTTTCGAATGGGCACCTCTTCTCGAGAAACCTCAGCATATAAATATGCCTTTCTAGCCTTCAATTTCACTTTTTCTTCGAATACTGAGCTTACCAGAGAGAGAAGAAGACCACAGAGTTCAGGTTGGCATTTGAGAGAGAAATCATCTTAAGTCTTCATAGGTAATTTTCAGCTATTTTTCCTTTTTTTTTTCTTTTCATATGTCTAGTTCCGTGGAAGATACCCAAAATATAGAACACAACGGCAATTAGAGATTGAAGACCCTCCATCTGAAAATGGAAGTAAGCGAGGAGGGAGATGATATCGTCGACATCACAAGTTCAGATAAAGGTTTTCGAATATATGACTCCTCTTTGAGGAGGGATGAGAATGACGAAGTCTTATTCCATACACCAATTGATGCAATACGGGGCGGTGTAGTATATGGGCCTGAGGAACTGCCCATAAGAGAGGTTAGGGGCGAGGCGACCAGGCCAAGTGGAGTTGGGCGAGGAGTTGGGCCTTCGACATTAGGTCAGGCTACTGAAGGAGACTAGGGCATGACTGATAGGCGTGAGTTTTGCATGTATTTTGAGGCGTATTTCGAGCTATAATGATGAGTAAACATGCATATACTCGTGTTAAATGTACATATTCACTCCTTGTGGAAAAGATATTACACTTTGCTTATTTTGTAGGAATTTCATGATATTTGAAGCCAATTGAATACGAATACGAGGAAAGCAAAGTGGAAACACGGAGAATTGAGTGGATATACGAAAAGTGAAGCCTAAAAGAGCGAAAGTTGAGCGTTTACGGAAAAGACAGGGGGCACACGGGTTGGGCGTGCCTCAAGACACCACCCGTGCACCCCTGTATAAGGATTATTGGAGCTGTAGCATGGCGCACGGGTAGCCCATGCATGGGCGCACCACCCGTGCGTCCTACAGAGAATCGAATTATCTCACCGGAGTGGCGCACGGGTAGGCCGTGCTCCGACGCACCACCCGTGCGCCCTACAGAGAGTTGGGGTATTCCAGCGAGGGTGGTGCATGGGTAACCCGTGCGTGGGCGCACCACCCGTGCGTCTGTACTGAATCCCATGTCTATGACATTAAGCCCTAAACATGATGGGGAGTATAAAAAGGCTTTTGGGCGCACACAAGGAGAATTCGGCATTTTGGGATCTACAACACAAGACAAGAGTCAACTCTTGGAAGGAGACATCAAGGAGACAATCGGGTTGCATCGGAGCTTGAAGAACGGAGATATATCGAGAGATTGTCGACGTTCCTAAGTTTTCTTGCTTCTCTTTTAGTTTCAATCTTTTATTTTCATTTGTAATGACTTTGAACACTTTGTGTATAAGTTGTTTAATCATGTGTAGCTAAACTCTTGTGATTTCGGGTTTTGGAAGTAGATTAATGAACTCTTGTTGGATGTTTTAATCTTAGTTGAAGTTATTATCTTGAAGCCTATTTGAGTATTTTGAGCTTATTCTTGTTTTATCACTTGATCAATGATTTAACTTGTTTGATATATTGATTCATAATTCGAGAGATGAGTTTCAATATTAGATCTTGAATACTCGACACAAATATTTGCATGAATCGAGAGGTTTGTAAATATTTGTGAGGATATTTGATCTTTTGTGCTTTTGGGAGTTGAATGCTTTATGTTGAGTAGAGATGCTAGCATAAGTATTTCAATCTACATTTTATATGCATCTCGAGAGGGAGGATAAAATAGCTTTGTGATGATCGTCTTATAGGAATATTGATAATAACGTGGCTTGATTAAACCGGACAACAAGAGGATTATTAATCAAAACCTTAACTCGGAAATCCATTACATCATCTTGATACTTCTTTCATTCGTGTTATCTTATTCTTGTGTTTTAGTGATTCAAATTGTCTTAATTTCAAAACAACAATCATCAAATTTCGATCGTCTAAATAAAAATAAGACTATCTTGGTTAAATACTTAGCATATTAATTTATTAGTCTCCGTGGATACGACCTTGCTACCCTATTCGATAACGTACACCATACACTTGCGGTGAAGCTAAAAATATAGGCGAACAAGTTTTGGCGCCGTTTGGGGACTAATACAATTAATGGTGCTAATATTGCGATAGATAGAATTATTCTTAATTTAGACATTTTTTTATTATTTATTTTGTTTTGGTGTGACTTTAATTCCACATTATTGGACTTGTTTCTTTTAGTTTGGTCCGGTAGTGCATGAACACGCGCGCCTGGCGGGGGACTTAATACCGCTCATACAGGAAGTTGAGGCTTTCGCGAGAAGAATCGGTGGTACCACTAGGCGGTGAAAGACAACACAATCCGATAATGGGGGATTTGAATGAGTTACCAATACCGCCAAACAATGGTGGAAACGAGTTCGAATCACGGTTCAACAACAAGCCATTCGTGATTTCTTTCGACCACAAGCGAATCGTAATTACGGTGGTATTGCCCATATTCCTATCAATGCCAACAACTTCGAGCTCAACCAAGCACTAATCAATATGGTGCAATGGAATCAATTTGGGGTTTGCAGGCGAAGATCCTAACTCTCACCTTGCGCATTTTATCCAAATTTGCAATACGATCAAAATGAACGGAGTCTCGGTGACACCATAAAATGCGCCTATTCCCATTCTCTTTAAGGGATAAGGCGAGTGGTTGGGTACTTTGACGCAAGCGGTGTAAGCACATGGGACTAATCGAGCAAAAGTTCTTGTTTAAATTCTTTCCATCGAGCAAAACTTTTGCGGCTCAAAAGCGAGATTACTCAATTCCGACGAGTTCGACTCGTGAGCCTTTGTATGAGGCTTGGGAAAGGTTCGGGATTTGTTACAAAGATGTCCACAACATGGGTTTCGGAGGATCATGATTATGCTTCTTCTACAATGGTTTAATGGGACAAACGAGGGCCTTTGTAGATGCCACAAAATGGGAGGAGCATTGTTGGCAAGGTTTCCACAAGATGCCTTAAATCTTCTTGAGGAAATGGCCATGAGCGATTACGAGTGGCCATCTAAAAGATCCAATGTACAACGAGTAGCGAAATCTCGGATTCGGACCAATTAAAACATTCGGCACAAAAGCGGCTTTAACAACTCAATTGAGTGTATTTACGAAGGGGCCAAAAAATCGGCACGAGCACGGGTAGTGAAGCTCTTATATATCCGATGGAAGAGGTAAATTATGTGAATAATAGGAATTTCAGCAATTTTAGGAATAATTCAAACCCAACGCACTACCATCCGGGGTTGAGAAATCATGAAAAATTTTAAACGCAAATACCAAGAATGTGTTACAACCTCCACCAGGGATTCAATGCTTCAAGTGGAGGCGAAAATGGGGAAGGCAAATCGTCGTTGGAAGATGCACTCACCTCTTTCATAAATCAATCTAATGCTTTCATGAATGACACGAGGAGCCGCTCGCTAAGCAAGATCTTCGGATGGATAAGATAGAACAACAAGTGACAAGCTCGATAAAGAATATGGAGAATCAAATGGGTCAATTGGCTACAATTGTGGGTGGTCAACATCAAAGGGTCAATTTCCGAGTAATACGGAAATGAATCTTAAGGAACAATGCAAAGCAATTCGTTTGGCGGTCACGACATATGAGGGGCCTAAAGAAAAATCGGGAGTCCGAAAGCGTCGGATGAAGCATCTAGGCGGAAGCGAGGAGAATCCGTGATGAAGGATGATATTGAAGAAAATAGGAAAGAAGAGAACAAAAAGGCGGAACAACAGTGGGTGAAAAGAAAAAATCATCATCTAGCTCAAACATATCTAAGTTGCCTATATCTCTTCCCTTTCCTTAAAGATTTCAAAAAAAAAGCTTGATGATCAATTTGCCAAATTCCTTGATATATTTAAGAAATTGCACATTAACATTCCTTTTGCGGACGCATTAGAACAGATGCCGAACTATGCGAAATTTCTTAAGGATGTTATGTCAAAAAGCGGAAGATGACAAGCTTTGAAAGCGGTGAATTTGACGGAAGAATGTAGTGCAATTATCAAAGGAAGCTACCAAAAAATGAAAGATCCGGGAGTTTCACTATCCCTTGTGCTATTGGTGGTAATTTCTTTAATAAAGCGTTATGTGATTTAGGGGCAAGTATTAATTTGATGCCTTTGTCCATTTTCAAAGCAAACTTGGATTAGGCGGCGTGAAACCAACTACGGTGACATTGCAACTGCGCAGGACCGATCACTTACGTATCAAGGGAATTATTGAAGGCGTCTTGGTAAAAGTTGATAAATTTATATTCCCGTGGATTTCTTGGTATTGGATATGGAAGAAGATCGAGGCGTTCCTTCGATACTTGGACGTCCTTTCTTAGCAACAGGTAAGGCCTTAATAGACGTGCAAAAAGGTGAGCTCACATTACGTGTTAATGATGAGCATGTTTTATTTTCTATATATAAGGCAATGAAATTTCATGATTCGGTAGAGAGTTGTAAATTTTTGGATATAGTTAGTTCATGCATTGAGGATTATGTTGATCATACATTGTCTCTGAGATGATTTGGAATTTGGTCTAACCCACTCGTGCTCAATGTTGAGTGTTGTACTTGATTTTGATAACCAAGATTTGTACAACTATGTTTGTGCCTTAGATCATATGCGGGAACTACCTAATAGTGCACGAGGCGAGATTGCAAGGGGGAAATAAGGAGAGCGAACTTGCGAGAACGCACCACCCATGCATCCACGCACGGGCAGCCCGTGCGTGATGCGAAGAGACGGGTGAGCTCTCGAAGAGCGCACACGCCCGTCTTGCGCAGGAGCATGGGCAGCCCGTGCGTGATCTTTGAAATACCAACACCGATGCGGAACTCAAGCAATTACCGAACACCTCAAATATGCATTCCTTGGAGCAAATAACGCAAATCCGGTAATTGTTTCATCTCTTCTCACTCCTACTAAACTTGATAAACTATTAAGGGTTTTACGAAAACATAAGTCGGCACTAGGATGGTCTATAATGATTTAAAAGGCATAAGTCCATCCATTGTGATGCATAAAATTCGGATGGAAGATGTTTATAAACCATCGGTGCAAAACCAAAGACGACTAAACCCTATTATGCAAGATGTGGTTAGGAAGGAAGTGTTGAAATGGTTGGATGCGGTATCATTTATGCGATATGTGACAGCTCATGGGTGAGTCGGTACAAGTGGTACCGAAAAAAGGGGGTAATGATGGTAAAAATGAAAATGAGGAACAAATTGCTACTAGAATTGTTCTAGGGTGGCGAATATGTATTGATTATAGAAAACTTAATGATGCCACTCGAAAAAGAACACTTCCCCCTCCCCTTTATCGATATGATGTTGGATCGTCTTGCAGGTTATGATTATTATTGCTTTTTAGATGGTTATTAAAGGGTACAATCAAATCATGATTATTTGGAAGACCAAGAGAAAACAACATTTACATGTCCGTATGGCACATTTGCATTTAAATCGCATGCCATTTGGTTTATGTAATGCACTGCTACTTTCCAACGTTGTATGATGGCTATATTTCACGATCTTATTGAAAAAGTTATGGAGTTGTTTATGGGACGATTTCTCTGTGTTTGGTGATTCTTTTGATAATTGTCTTCACAATCTTTCCCTAGTTTTGCGGCGATGTGAAGAGACCAATCTAGTACTAAATTGGGAAAAGTGCCATTTTATGGTACGCGATGGCATTGTACTTGGTCATCGAGTCTCTTCTGCGGAGGTTTGGAAGTTGATCGGGCAAAAATTGTAGCAATTGAAAAGTTACCACCTCCTACAAACGAGAAAGCCATTCGAGCTTCTTAGGCCATGCCGGATTTTCTGAAGGTTTATCGTGACTTTTCTAAAATTTCTAAGCCCTTGAGCGATTGCTAGAAAGCGATGTTGCTTTCATTTTTTCCAATGAATGTTTGCATGCGTTCAAACGTTGAAGACGACATTGGTAACGCACCTATACTCGTAGCCCCCATTGGAGTCAACCATTTGAGCTAATGTGTGATGCAAGCGACTATGCGGTTGAGGCTGTTCTCGTCAAAAGAGGGAAAAATTATTCCGATCCATCTACTATGCAAGTCGAATGTTGGGCCAAATTGCCCCAGAATTATACCACAATGAAAAAGAAATGTTGGCGATTGTTTTCGCATTCGATAAATTCGATCTTACTTGATCGGGACAAAGACGATTGTGCACACCGACCATGCGGCTATCAAATACCTCTTAGACAAGAAGGATGTGAAACCGAGGTTGATTCGATGGATCTTATTATTGCAAGAGTTTGATGTGGAAATCAAGGACCAGGAAGGGATGCGAGAATGTGGTAACGGACCATCTGTCTCGATTAGAAAATCAAGAGGAGCAAAAGGAGAGTGCGGGATTGATCAAAGAGGAGTTTCTGATGAAATATTACTCATGCTTCGGCAAAGTTCCCATGGTATGCGAGACTTTGTAAACTATTTGCTGTTAGGAGTTTTACCTCCGGATCTATCACCGTATCAAAAGAAGAAATTCTTACATGATGTAAAGTTCTACATGTGGGATGACCCCTACTCTTTAAGAGTGCGCGGATAAAATCATAAGGAGATGCATACCTCAAGAAGAATGGGAGGAGTCTACAATGATGTCACTCTTCACCATCGGCGGACATTATGGTCCCACGCGCACCATGCGAAGGTATTGCAAAGTGGGCTATATTGGCCCACTTTATTTAATGATTGTTATTTGTTTGTGCAACAATGTGCCAGTGTCGGCGAAACGGGAAACATTTCACGGAAGCACGAGATGCCAATGACCAACGAATCGAAGTGGAGTTGTTCGATGTGTGGGGATTGATTTTATGGGCCCGTTTCCATCATCTTGGGATATCAATATATTCTACTTGCGGTGGAGTATGTATCCCGTTGGGTAGAAGCGATCCCTTCCAAAACAAATGATGCTCAAGTTGTAATGCGTTTCCTTAAGAAAAACATCTTTACTAGATTCGGCACTCCAAGAGCTTTAATTAGTGTTGGAGGGTCGCATTTTGTAAACAAATTGATGAGCAACTTGTTGGCAAAATATGGAGTCAAACATAAAGTTGCATTAGCATATCATCCACAAGCCAATGGACAAGCGAAGTGGCTAACAGGGGAGATCAAACAAATCCTTGAAAAGGCGGTGAACATCAACATAAAGGATTGGGCGTTAAAATTGGATGATGCTCTGTTGGCATACCGGACTGCATAAAAGACACCGTTGGGCATATCTCCATATCAACTTGTCTTTGGTAAGTCGTGCCATTTCTTAGGTAGAATTGGAGCACAAAGCATTTTGGGCGGTTAAGCGAATCTGGATTTTCGAAAGCCGGTGAGAAAGGTTACTCCATTTGAATCGGATGGAAGAATTAGGGATAAAGCTTACGAAAATTCCCGAATTTACAAGGAGAGAACCAAGAGGTGGCATGATAAGATGATCAAGAAAAGAGAGTTTTTACCGGGAGAACCGGTGATCTATACAATTCACGCCTTAAATGTTTTAAAGGAAAACTCAAGTCTAAGTGGTCGGAGCCATTCATGATAAAGAAAGTGTTGAATCCACGGGATTGTAGAATTGTTAACAAAAGAAGGCGAGACTTTCATGGTAAATGGCCAACGGATTAAGCACTATTTCACCGAGGGAATCAAGAGGAGGTGACATCCACCACCTTGCGCGACCGTAATTTAACAAAACAGCGTCAAGCTAAAGCGTTAAATATAGCGCTTGTTGGGAGGCAACCCAACGCGTTTGCGTGTGACTTTTGTGTGTGTTCGATTTCAAAGTTGTGTGATTTGAGTGATTTGACATGCGTGTTTTTATTAATGATGGTGATTTGTATGTTTTGTTGTATTTTTGTGTGTTTCAACATAGGGCTGATTTTTCGCGTTTGAGCGATCCGAGCGGCGTTCGAGGAGACGTGGCAAGTGCTCCAACAGCCACAAATGTGGCATATTTCTCAAGGCCACTTCCCACCACCGCCGCCGCTTGTGATGATTGAGTATATCCCCACTTTTTGTTATTGAAATTCTATTTTTCCCCTTAGGCACTATAATTTCATTCAAGTTTGGGGAGAGATAGCATTTTAATACATGAAAAGTTGGATACGAAAAAAAAAAATAAAAAAATAAAATTTAATCATGCATTTCGTGTTTTCATATAGTTGCATTAGAGCACTCTAGGTTGCATTTGCATTAGAGCATGTTTATAGCTTTAGCACGTCTATTGCTTTAGTAGTGGTTAGAGAGTGTGTTGACCAAGCATGTTGCAACTTGTTGTTTGTGTGTTGATTGAGAATTCATATTGTTGGGATTGGATGTTGGTTATGAATTGATTGAGCCTTGAATAGATAACTTTGAGCATGTTAATAAGAAAAACTTGGTGTGATGCTTTGAATTACATTTTGACAAACTGTGAGCTTTGAGCCTTTCTTTCGCTTATATCTTTGCGTCTTGTTGTGATTGAGGGTATCATTCGTGTTGTCGAGAATTCTAGAACTTGCTTGGGTATCTCTGTCGAGGCCACATGTGTATGTGAATTGTGAATGTGATTAAAGGCCATCTTTGCTAGCCTTTCAAGCCTTTTGCCTACCTAAAAATGTTGAAAAACTCCGAGTTAGCCAAGTTGAGCCTATAGCCTATTTCTTTGATAACCACAAAATTTAACCCTTGATCTTAATATATATCCATCACTTTAAACTCGAGTGTATAACGTTGAGTAAATAGGGAATGAATGAGGTTGAATGAGTGGAAATTGAAAAATAAGATACTTGGGCGTACTTGGTTAAATGAAAAAATAAAAACAAAAATGAAGTTGATAAACTTGGGGGCGAAGGATTGTGAATGAAGGCGATTCTCAAAAGAAAGAAAGGAAATGGAGATAAATGAAGTTGATAAAAATGAGGGATGATTGGAGAGCATATGGGATTGTAATGAAAATGATTGATATGCTCATAGGTCATATACTCGAGTTTGAGTCACTTTATCCAAAATTTCCTACCTAAACCAAAGAGCCTTCATTACAACCAAATGAGAAAGTCCTTTATGATTCACAAATTGCATACACTTTAGTGGCGGAGATATGAGACGAATTGCAAGCCTATGACAATTTTGCGACATCGAATTGATTTGAGCGTAAACACGTCCTATATCCTCGTGAGATGAGAGTATACACTTAACTTCGAGAGTTGGAATTGAGCATTTCACTTTATTTTATTTGAGGCGTGTTCTTTGATTAGATATTTGAGGCTTGATTGAGTTGTACTCGGCATTCATGACGAACAATATGGATTTTCCGTGGATTCTATGTGTGCGTTGTTATCTTTATCTCCTGTTGGGCTTTATCGTGTTCTAAATATTGTTGATCGGGACGATCAACAGTTTAAGTTTGGGGAGTTTGATAGGCGTGAGTTTTGCATGTATTTTGAGGCGTATTTGAGCTATAATGATGAGTAAACATGCATATACTCGTGTTAAATGTACATATTCACTCCTTGTGGAAAAGATATTACACTTTGCTTATTTTGTAAGAATTTCAAGATATTTGAAGCCAATTGAATACGAATACGAGGAAAGCAAAGTGGAAACACGGAGAATTGAGTGGATATACGAAAAGTGAAGCCTAAAAAGAGCGAAAGTTGAGCGTTTACGGAAAAGACAGGGGGCACACGGGTTGGCGTGCCTCAAGACACCACCCGTGCACCCTTGTATAAGGATTATGGAGCTGCGACATGGCGCACGGGTAGCCCATGCATGGGCGCACCACCCGTGCGCCCTACGGAGAGAATCGAATTATCTCACCGGAGTGGCGCACGGGTAGGCCATGCTCGACGCACCACCCGTGCGCCCTCTGAGTTGGGGTATTCCGGCGAGGTGGCGCACGGGTAACCCGTGCGTGGGCGCACCACCCGTCGTCTGCTTACTGAATCCCATAATCTGAGCATTAAGCCCTAAACATGATGGGGGAGTATAAAAAGGCTTTTGGGGCGCACACAAGGAGAATTCTGGCATTTTGGGATCTACAACACAAGACAAGAGTCAACTCTTGGAAGGAGACATCAAGGAGACAATCGGGTTGCATCGAAGCTTGAAGAACGGAGATATATCGAGAGATTGTCGACGTTTCTAAGTTTTCTTGCTTCTCTTTTAGTTTCAATCTTTTATTTTCATTTGTCATGACTTTGAACACTTTGTGTATAAGTTGTTTAATCATGTGTAGCTAAACTCTTGTGATTTCGGGTTTTGGAAGTAGATTAATGAACTCTTGTTGGATGTTTTAATCTTAGTTGAAGTTATTATCTTGAAGCCTATTTGAGTATTTTGAGCTTATTCTTGTTTTATCACTTGATCAATGATTTAACTTGTTTGATATATTGATTCATAATTCGAGAGATGAGTTTCAATATTAGATCTTGAATACTCGACACAAATATTTGCATGAATCGAGAGGTTTGTAAATATTTGTGAGGATATTTGATCTTTTGTGCTTTCCGGAGTTGAATGCTTTATGTTGAGTAGAGATGCCAGATAAGTATTTCAATCTACGTTTTATATGCATCTCGAGAGGGAGGATAAAATAGCTTTGTGATCGTCTTATAGGAATATTGATAATAACATGGCTTGATTAAATCGGACAACAAGAGGATTATTAATCGAAACCTTAACTCGGAAATCCATTACATCATCTTGATACTTCTTTCATTCGTGTTATCTTATTCTTGTGTTTTAGTTATTCAAATTGTCTTAATTTCAAAACAACAATCATCAAATTTCGATCGTCTAAATAAAAATAAGACTATCTTGGTTAAATACTTAGCATATTAATTTATTAGTCTCCGTGGATACGACCTTGCTACCCTATTCGATAACGTACACCGTACACTTGCGGTGAAGCTAAAAATATAGGCGAACAACGACACAAAGGCCTCCGAGGAATTCTCGTAGGGACTAGACTGAAACTGACCAGAACTTGGTCCCGTGCATGATGACTTAGGCCGAGTTGGATGCATTGTATAGAGGTCACGAGATCCCCAGAGAGAGTGCGGTTTTAGTTGCCCAATGGTGAAGAGGTGCCTCGGCTCCCACCGTGGGATGCATCGCTATATATACCCACAGTCTCATGTACGAGCGAGGTTTCCCTTCCAAGATTGATTACAATGTGGCTCCAAAAGGTGGGAATCGCATTGATTTGTTAGATAAATATTTTTATCATGATTTTAATGATTTTGTTCGATTTTGTTCAAATGAGTTTTTAAACCAAAACAATGTCCCTAAATGTTGTCTAAATACTTCCGATCAACTTAAAATGTTTTCACTATTTTTGGAGTATTTTTTTGGAGTTTATTTTCAATAAAAATTGCACAACACATTTATTTCAGGCTCGACGGTCGCCCTATAGGGCAACCCGTACCTGAGTTGAGTTTTGAAATAGAAAATGGGACGTAAGAAAAAAAAAGGGGAGGGTGACCAGGTCGACCCAGGCGGACCGATACACGGGAGTTGCTCTTTTGGTTGTCTTCTCTGTTTCGTATTTTTATCAACCTCAACCGGTCATAGTCAAGGCGACCGGTCGCACCCCTCCGACCGGTCCCCGTGTAAAAGTAGCAGTGAATTCAATTTCAATCTTATCTCTGCGTGACGGTCGCACCCTTGTTTATCAACAAACTATCCGTTGCATTTTCGAATGACTTTTCTCTATTTTGTGGGATTGATTTCTAACAGCTATATTGATGATTTTAAATGGTTTCTTTTGTAGCAAATCACTCCCCAAGGAGGAGCCTATGTCTGGAAATGAAAGCCAAGTCCTCTCCTATAAATAGAGGCTTCATTTAAGCAACAAGACATAACACTCTACACAAGCAAAGAGCAATCAAGCAAACACTTTCATATATCTTGTTGTATGAGCCTAAAGCACTTTCACTTGCACAAATTTGAGGTCTAAGATTTCTATTCTTGATTACACTTGTACTCATATTGTATCAATCATTATTGAGTTGTAATCTTGATTTTGGTCATCATTCAACACAAGACATCCTTGTGAGTATTCTTCTGGTAAGAATACACTTGGGTGATCTAGGTGATAGGTGTTTGAAGGTTGTGGTAATCTTCAAAGGTGTTGTAAGAGGGTTGTGGTAATCCTCAAGGTGGTGAAAGAGGGTTGTGGTAATCCTCAAGGTGTTGTATTATTTTTGGTAAATTAATAAAATCTTTTTTTTTTCTTTTTGAAATTCATCCAGGATATCTTGGAGTGGTAGAGGATTAGGCTCAGGTGGGTTGAACCTCTATAAATCTAAGTGTGTTGTTTAAATTCCGCACTTAGCATTTCATCTTTGCTTGAATTTTTCTAAAAAGAGGGCAAAATCTGAAAAACCGAGATAATCTATTCACCCCCTCTAGATTATCGTAGCCACTTGGACTAACAAGTGGTATCGAGCCAAACTCTTTCTTGGACTCCAAATCAAGCAATGCCAAGAAGGCATATACATTTCACAATCAAAATATACAAAAGAACTTTTGAAAAAGTTCGGCATTGAAGAAGGAAGAACCGTCTCTACTCCCATGGCAACAAATGTCAAAATTGACAAAGATGAAAAAGGCAAGTCCGTGGATGAATCAAAGTATCGAGGTATGATTGGTAGTTTACTTTATTTAATCTAGTAGATCGGACATTCTTCATGTCGTATGCCTATGTGCTCGTTTTCAAAGCAATCCCAAAGAATCTCATATGAGTGCCGTTAAAAGGATTTTTCGATATTTGAAAGGCACTATTCAATATGGTCTATTTTATCCAAAGAATGAAAATTTTTCTCTTAAAGGTTATAGTGATTGATTATGAGGGAGATATTGATGATCGAAAAAAGTACTTCCGGATCATGTCAATTTTTAGGCGATTGCCTAGTTTCTTGGTTTTCAAAGAAGCAAAACTGTGTTTCTCTTTCAATGGCTGAAGCCCAGAATATATTTCCGCCGCCTTTTTGTTGTACTCAACTTCTTTGGATGAAACAAACCTTAGCGGATTACAAATGCTCTTTTGAAAACGCACCTATCTTTTGTGATAATATATCCACTATAAATATTGCTCAAAACCCGGTTCATCATAACCGTACTAAACATATTGAGATTCGACATTATTTTCTAAGGGATTGTGTTTCAAAACGAAAAATTGAGATATCTTTGTACCACCTCAAAATCAATTAGCGGACATTTTTACAAAAACCGCTATCTTCCGAGACTTTTGCGTCCATACGAGCTCGGTTAGGCATAATGCATATTGAATGATGGTCACGTTTGCATCTTGCATGTTTTTAAAACTTAGGGGTGAAAAATCGGATTTTGGTTGAAAATTCGGATTTTGAAAAATTTGACAAAACAAATGATGGGTGAAGAGGTTGAGGGCAACCGGTCGCCCTCAACGTCGACCGGCCGCCCTTAGCCAAAATTTGGATTAAAATTGTTCTGCCTTCAAAGATTAGTCATTTTCACTCTTTTTGTCATTTTTCGTCCCCTTTGCCAAATCCACACAAATTTCACTCAAAATTTATTTTCATGCATTCAATTCACAACTTGGACCTTATATAGCATGTTTATCATCATCATGGCTCATCTTTTCCGATCAAATGGTAAGAATTTTTCTTCCTTTGCTCAATTGGGTTGAACCCTTGAGTTTATGACTTTCTTGTATATTTCTTGATATATCTTGCATATGATCTTGATGAGCTTAGTTATTATGTTGTATTGTATGATGTTTGATGTGAATTGGTGATGAAATTTTTTGGTTTGAATCATTTACAAGGGCTATATACAACTTCTTTTAATTTTCACGCCCACAAAGTGTTCGATGAAATGTCACAATGAAAATTTCAACTTCTACATGATTCTCTTGCTTCCAAAAATCTTCATTACTTATTGAGATCATGTTTTCGCAAATAAAATGAGCGTATGAACTCTTCATGATACATTTCTCCCATTTTCCTTGGTTTTTAAACCTAAATTGCTCAATGGTTGATAAACCGTCTCTTTGGCGCACTTTGATGTAATTGTATGATGTTTTTATCATCCTAACATTCTTTTTGATGATTCCAAAGGGGGAGAAACAGGAAATTGGCTCGTTAGCCAAAAGAAGCTAATAAAAGCTCGTTGTAAAAGCTATAAGCTATGGCTTCCTAAAGCCAAGAATACCTAGTCCATGGCTTGTATTATGGACTCAATTGCAATAGATTATAAGTATTGTGACAGGGGGAGCTTCTTAGCTTATGATGTTTATATGCATACTATATAAGCTTGTGCTTCTAGCTTATGCAATATCTCTTGTTGATATGCTCATAGATAGGGGGAGCTTTGTATGGAATATTTTTAACGGATAGTTCACTCGTAAAACCGGAAAATTTGTTTGTTTTCAAAATCGTCCTCGAGAAAATTGTTTTGGTTTGTAATCATCAAAAAGGGGGAGTTTGTTAGATAAATATTTTTATCATGATTTTGATGATTTTGTTCTTTTGTTCAAATGAGTTTTTAAACCAAAACAATGTCCCTAAATGTTGTCTAAATACTTCCGATCGACTTAAAATGTTTTCACTATTTTTCGGAGTATTATTTGGAGTTTATTTTCGATAAAAAATTGGACAACACATTTATTTCATGCTTTCGACTGGTCGCCCTATAGGGCGACCGCACTGAGTTGAGTTTTGAACGAGAAAATGGGATGTAAGAAAAAGGGTGAGGCGACGAGTCGACCCCCTGGGCGACCGGTACTGGAGTTGCTCTTTTGGTTTAGTCTTCTGTTTCGTATTTTTATCAACCTCAACAGGTCATAGTCAAGGGCGACGTCGCACCCCTCCGACCGGTCCCCCTGTGTAAAAATAGCGAGAATTCAATTTCAATCTTATCTCTGCGTGACGGTCGCACCCTTGTTTATGGGATTGATTTTCAGATAGCTTTTCCCTATTTTGTGGGATTGATTTCTAACAGCTATATTGATGATTTTAAATGGTTTCTTTTGCAGCAAATCACTCCCCAAGGAGGAGCCTATGTCTGGAAATGAAAGCCAAGTCCTCTCCTATATATAGAGGCTTCATTCAAGCAACAAGACATAACACTCTACACAAGCAAAGAGCAATCAAGCAAACACTTTCATATATCTTGTTGTATTAGCCTTAGCACTTTCACTTGCACAAATTTGAGGTCTAGGCTTTCTATTCTTGATTACACTTGTACTCATATTGTATCAATCATTATTGAGTTGTAATCTTGATTTTGGTCATCATTCAACACAAGACATCCTTGTGAGTATTCTTGTGGTAAAAATACACTTGGGTGATCTAGGTGATAGGTGTTTGAAGGTTGTGGTAATCTTCAAAGGTTTTGTAAGAGGGTTGTGGTAATCCTCAATGTGGTGAAAAGAGGGTTGTGGTAATCCTCAAGGTGTTGTATTAATTTTTGGTAAATTAATAAAATCTTTTTTTCTTTTTGAAATCCATCCCGGATATATTGGGGTGGTAGAGGATTAGGCCCTAGGTGGGTTGAACCTCTATAAATCGAAGTGTGTTGTTTAAATTCCGCACTTAGCATTTCATCTTTGCTTGAATTTTTCTAAAAAGAGGGTAAAATCTGAAAAACCGAGATAATCTATTCACCCCCTCTAGATTATCATAACCACTTGGACTAACATTGGCTCAGGTGCATCCACTTACCTGGGGAAGACTGATTAGGCTTGTCGTTCTCTTCTCTCGCTCGGCTTCCCAGTGCCTAGAGATTGGAGGAGATCAATAAGTTGTTCATCCGGGAAGGCTACTCCGAGCAAACTTTAAAAGGAGACCATCGGGATGGTATTACATTCGACATTTTTGGATACCTGGAGAACTTAGTCGATGGCCTTCCTGGGTCTCTAAAAGAGTGGAAAGAAAAATAGATTTGGGTAAATGGGGATTGGATGACCCCAGTCGTAAGGTGGACGAGTTGTTTCTTGCCCCTCCTCTTGAATTTCGATATGACTTTCGTAAGTATATTTCCTATTCTTTACTTTTTCCATAAAATTCTAATACTTAATTCTTTATTTTGGTGCGGGGGAATCAACCTCTCGAGGTCATCTTTTGAGCGAGTTCTGAAGAATTTGGATGAAGTGAAAAAAGTTCCAAAGCGGGCCGTAAAATAAAACTTCTAACTCTTGAGGTCAATTTGGCTCAGGCTGGCCTCTGTGGTTTTCGCCTGATTCAATCGGACAATGAACAGAGGACTGCGCCATGTAGAATAGAGCATAGGGTTGCGCCTCAATCACCTCAAAGAACTGAGTAGAGGACTGCACCTCAACCGCCCTAAAGAACCGAGCCGATAAAAGAGGCCCAATGTAATGTTATTAAATTTTTGTGTATACTTATGCATTTTTTGTAGATGCTGATGCAACTACTTTTTTGTAGACATCGAGGCAGATATAGACATGCTAAGTCGTCTCAAGAAGGTATAGAAATTAGAAAATAGCTGGGGCATAAAAGATTAACAGAAAGACTGCCTAGCAGCGGGTTGAAAGTCAACAAGGGAAGCGAATGAGATGCCCCTGCAGAAGAGAAGGGGAACAAGGGTTAAGATCCCGGGAGATAAGCAGATTGAGTAGACCCCGAGGGCAGCTCCCATAGTGATTCCTTCAGGTGGGATGACTAAGGCCCCCAGGAGGACCTTCTCAGATGACTTGGGGCTAGAGAGCCATCTTGTTCCTCCCAACCTTACTCGGGAGAAGCCCTGCGACGGGATGGCCGGGCTGCGGCCACAATGGTTTGTGGAGTTTGCTAAGTGCTCCACATCAACCGACAAGCAAGTGGAAGACTGCCCGAGGTGGAAGAGCTGCTAGGGATGTCCCAGCTCGGGTTTGGACCACTAGGATCGAGAATTCTGCATAGAGACCGACTGGGAGGAAAAACTCCAATACTGTATGGGTCTCTCGGGCTGGATCATCGGGACGATCTGTCATGCAATAGGTGAAGGGCGCAAATTTGAAATGCGTTACAAGGACATACTTGACAAGCACAACCTTTGCATAGGGGTCCAATAGTCTCTCGATCACCAAAGTTAAGGATTTGAGAATGTTAGGAAATTTATTTGGTAGATTTTGATGATACCATGTAAAACTTAAACTAGGAAGTGGACAACCCCATTTTCCTTGTAATTTGTATTGTAATAGATAAGCAGAAAAAAGGTCGAGTCAAGTCGGCTATGTCAAGATTACATGAAGTCAAGCGTGGTGTGTGAAGGGCTTGTGTGTCGGCTGAGTAAGGCCATGAAGGAAGTCAAGAACTCAACTGAAAGAAAGTCAGCTGAGGAACAGCTGTAAGAAGTGTCAATTAAGTCAACTCAAGAAGCCAAGTCTACGAGTTGAAGTGACAGTTGAGTCAATCAAATGATTGGAGCGGACTCAAGTCACTTGGGGTAAAGCGATCGTCTAGTCAAGACAACTGACTTAGATCCGTTGATTAAAGTCAAGAATATTACTCAATATAGTAATATGTCAAAGCTACCAGGTCAAAAGTGTTTGTCCCAGAATTATGCAAAAGGAATGAACCAATGGGGAACACTGCACCTTGTGTCAGACACCTGCAAATGCTGAAATGCCATTAATACGAGGAAAGATCAACATCACCAAGGCTGCAGACCAAGACAAGACAAGCCAACGAACATAAGTGACATTTGAAATTAGTCTATCTCTTCAACAGGTAAAATTTCAAATGGACACTATAAAAGGCTGAGGAAGCTATTGAGAAGAGGTAACCTTGACGAACCTGAACCAAGAACAAGCAAGCCATATTCAAGCAATTAACCTACAATACTCTCAAAGCTTATCGAGATATTCCTCAAGCCTGAAACTCGAAGGAACTTGATCCAACACAAGTATTGAAGGAAAGACAACTTCAAATCTGTTGAAGAGAAAACTTTTGAAGAAACCAAAGGGTCTACTTTCCAAGTAGGATTGTAGAAAGGTTCAAGGTCGAACCATTATCAAGTTTGTTGGAGGGCTTCGTGATCAAATACAAGAACTTGAGAAGTAAGCTGAAGTACCAAGACAGTTGCCCTATGAAGAAGCTAACTCACAAGAGAAGCCAGCTGTGTGATCAAGGGTGTCTCCAAACTGTTCACCGCTTTGTAAACTGATCTGTTACATAGTGGATTCTTCCAAGAGTTGGAGAATAGAGGATTAGAATAATTACCCCATCTTCGAACCTCTATAAATATTCATGTCATTTACTTTCAACAAACTTACTTTCCTGCATATTTACTTTATATCTGCTGTTAATATTATATTTGCTATCCAACTGATAAATAACCAAGTGCTAAATTTCAAGTGTTTTAAACAAGCTAAAACAAATCAAAGGGTGTTAAGTCTTCCGCTATTAAAAACCAATCAGCCAAGTTAAGTATTTGGCTTGAGCAACCGAGTTATACTATCAACAACTCTCTATCGAGTCTGTTGAGTGCGTAACTTAGCTGAAAACACAACTTAGCTGTCTATCAAGGACACAACTGTTTGATTCAACTCTGTTGAATAATTTTAAAGGACTAATATCGAATATTTGGTAAGGTTTATTCAACCCCCCTTCTAAACCTTACTTCACACCCCTTGGGACCTACAAGTGGTATTAGAGTGGTTGGTTCATTGAGCCTTCCGCACTGGTTACTGAACTAGATCTCTATCTTTTCAAAAAGTTTTCAAACACGTGCTTGAAAATCTTTCACTTTTCAAGCAAAGTTATTATCATGGAAGCAAATCGAACACGCATTCCTATGTTCACTGTTGAAGAATTTGATGATTGGAAAATCGTATGCAGGCTCATCTATCTGCATTACATGATGAAATGTGGCTTGTGATAGAGGATGAGCCACTGCAAATACTCAAAGTAAACCCGGCTATACCAAGAGCAGCTGTAGCTGAAGGGGAAGAAGTTGCTGCTGAAGCAAGACCAGCCTTGGTTGAAAAACCAAGAACTGAATGGACAAATGAAGATAGAAAAAATACATAACTTGGACAATGTGGCCAAGGATATACTCTACAAGACATTGGACAAAGCCATGTTCAATAAAGTCAAATTTTGCAAATCTGCAAAAGAAATCTGGAATAAGCTGACTTTAATTTGTGAAGGATCAAAACAAATTAAAGAGAATAAGTTATCAGTTGATGTTCAAAAATTTGAAAATTTTAAAATGTTTCCATGTGAAACTTTGGATCAGCTGGATGCCAGATTTATTGATATTACAAATGATCTTTCAACTCTACAGGAAAGAATACACACAAAGGAAATGTGTATGAAGATTAGGAATGTCAACGGGGTGTGGCGGGGGCGGGGGAGCAATCACCATCCCCATCCCCGCGATCGCGGGGAATCCCCGTCCCCGTCCCCGTGAGACAAACGGGGAAAAAATGGTCCCCATCCCCGTCCCCGTGGGTTTCCCCATTCCCGCGGGGATCCCCGTCCCCCGATTTAATTTTTTTCTTTTAAAAAAATAATATTTTCTAGCATTTTCAACCATTATAAATATTTAAAAAAATACATAAATTGCAAACAAAAGTAACAAAGCACGTTTTTTAGATGAAATAAATGAATGATAAATAATAAATATAATAAAAACAACATAAGAAGTGCTTCTGAGAGGAGCACAAATTTGATAAATATAATTCTGAAAATTGTGGGGGAAAAAGAGCAGAAATGCATAATACCATTGTAAATTTTGAGCATACAAAATAAGAAATCAAAAATAATAAATATAATAAAAACAAGAGTAATACTCAACAAAAAAAAACAAAAAAAAAACATAACAAATCTAGTCAACATTCAGATGTGAAACTAAATGAATTTTCAAACATATGTACATTTCTAAGCAAACACCTGGGATGTTGGAAACAAAATTATAAAAAAATGGTTTTTAATTTGATAGCAACAACATAAGATTTGGTGTTAAAAGCTTCAAGCCTTCAATAGTGGAGCTCACTTTTTGTTGCCTTTATTTTTTTCACATCCGTGATGAAACTTCTCCTTTGGACTTGGTTACTTGCTTGTGAATGGGAGAGATTAGAAATGTGGGGACTGGGGACTATGGAGGCGGCGCTAATAAGAGAAGAGAAGGAGAAAAAGTCTAGGTTTTTACCATTTAATATATATAATTTGATATATTTATAATATATTAAGGTATTATTATAATAGCATATCTTGGTCCCAGGGGCGGGGATCCCCACGAGGCGGGGAATACCACTCCCCGTCCTCGCCCTGTCCCCACCAACGGGGATAAAATTTTCCCCATCCCCGCACCCACGGGGGAAAAATTCAGGGAATCCCCAGCCCGTTTGGGGCGGATCCCCACGGGGAATGGGGATTTCCCGGCCCACTGCCATCCCTAATGAAGATCTTAAGAAGCCTCCCGCTGAATGGGAAATGAAGGTTATGGCCCTGAGACATTCAATGGACCTCTCAAGAATATCTAACCATGAGCTATTCTCAGACCTCAAAGCCTACGAGTTTGAGCTGAGAAGAAAAGAGCAAGAGGAGACAACTGTACCCAAGACAGCTGCATTGATGGCCAGTGAAGGGAAAAGAACTGAGCCAAAAGAAGCCATAGACCAGGAGGAGATTGCCCTGATGGTTAAAAGATTCAACAAGTTCTTCAATAGAACTATAAGAGGAACAAGGGTGAAACCTCCAGAAGACATTCAACACCCTCAAAAGCAAGAGAAGATAGGCCACCCAAGAGAGCTAAACATCAAAGAGCTGATTATCAGAGAGCTGATAATCAAAGGACATACAAAGCTGACCAGAGAGCTGAGAACCTGTGTTGGAATTGCAGACAACCAGGACATTTTGTTGTTGATTGTTCATATCCACCAGTCAACAAGTACATGAATGAAGAAGAAAGAAAAGTCTTCAGGGAAAGAAGACATGAAAAGAAGAAAACTATGTTGGCTGCTGAGACTGCTGAGCCAGCCAAGTGCAAAGAGGCAGCAAACTAAGATAGTAGGGAAGTTGACTACTCAAGTGATTCTGAGGAAGAAGCAATGATCTGTCTAATGGCTAAAGAACAAGAACAAGAAGATGAGGTACATTCTAACTCATCTCATCCCGATTCAAGTGATAGTGATTGTGATACACACACTTCATCACCTACTGATCTTTATGATTCATTAGGCAAAATGATGAAAGATTTTGAACACGTAAAATCCTCACACACAACTCTAAATGAGGAAAACAGCTAGCTTAAAAGCTAAAACTCACACCTGACTAAAGAGCTGAGTACTCTGAGTCAAATAGCCGATGAGAAACAATTTGAAGGCGCAAATGCCAAGATCATAGCAGAGTTAGCTACTATAGAAAAGAGGGAAAAAGATCTTAAAAATGTGATTGCCTCATTTACAAAAGCATCCAAATCATTGGATGAACTTATTATGAGTAAAAAAGAATGTGGAGATAAAACAGGCATAGGATTTAATTCCTATGTGCACAAATCAAACTCAAGAGTGATTCTCGGAAAAAGGATCTTCAAGTAATGAAGCATCCCCAAAACCCAAAACACCAAATATTACACACACATCTATCCCTAAGCACAATCAAAATCATCATGCGGCATTGGATATAAAAGAAAAGGAAAGTAGCTTGATTGAGTATCTTTGAGAGAATAGCCGAAAGAAGAAATCAGTAGAGTTCCCTCAAAGCAAACTCCAATTTAAAAATGCTGGGAAAAGCAAACAGAGCTACAAGAAACCCAGAAATTTTATCGAGAGAAATACATATTATGGGAATGGTAGAAACTATCCAAACTATCTTTGATTGGAATAATGTGAAATATCAAAGAAAAGACACATGGAATACAAGCCAAAATGGCAAAGACCTAAACCTCAGCAAAGGTCATTCCAAAGGCAAAAGAGCTATTATAAGCACACATATGCACCCAAGCACTACACTCAAAAATACCACAACTACCCCAAGAAAACAATTGCTAAAACACAACCACAGGCATACTGACAAAAGAGACAATTGTATGAACCTAAAACCCTAAGCAATTTGCTAATGTGCATTATGATTATGGGCGATAGATAGCAACCTCTTAGAGTCAAATCGTTTGGCTATATGTTGGTTGGAGCATCTTATAAAGCACTAACCCCTCTGTAGGAGACAAGTATGGGTACCTAAAAACTGATTTCCTTGATTGCAGATTCAAGGAACAACTGAGTGCCAAGGAACCTGGTACATGGATAGTGGCTGTTCCAGACATATGAAAGGAAATAAGAAAAATCTGTGAAAATTCAAGGAGATTAGAGGTGCTAAAGTTATATTTGGAGGAAATGAAGCTCCAGGGCAGATCAAAGGCACTCGATCTATCAAGAAAAATGGATTGGAAATCACATATGTTGCTTATGTTGAAGGCCTCAACTTCAACCTGTTAAGCATCAACCAACTCTGTGACAAAGGCTATAATGTGGGATTCAACATGGGAGTGTGCCAGATTAAAGATGTTGAATCAAATGAAATAGTGTTGCAAGGATCAATACAGAAGAATATGTATGTGGTAGACTGGTCTATTGCAACACCAAGCACTTGTCTGTTAGGCAAAAGCACACCGAATCAAGTTAGGTGTGGCACAAGAAAGTTGACTCACGAATTTCAAGATAATCATCAAGCTTGCAAGGAGTCATCTTGTAGAAGGATTGTCAGACTCAATATATAAGAAAGAAAGTTTATGTGATGCATGCCAGATGGGAAAGCAAATCAAATCCTCATTTAAGGATAAGCCAAGTCCTTCTTCAACAAGGATACTGCATCTAGTGCATATGGATTTATTTGATCCAGTTGAGCCAACTAGCATAAGTGGAAAGAAATACACCTTAGTGGTGGTGGATGACTATTCAAGATATACATGGACAATTTTCATGTGTAAAAAGAAGGAAACTTTGCAGAGATCACCTCAGTTGATGAAGAGAGTTCAAAATGAGAAGAGTCAAACCATTATAAAAATAAAATCGACAGTGAGGAACCGAGTTTGCCAATGGGATAATAACTCATTATTGTGTTGAAAATGGTATTGCTCATGAATTGTCAGCTGCAAGGAATCCACAGCAGAATGGGGTAGCTGGAAAGAAGGAATAGAACTCTCAAGAAAGTTGCAAGAACAATGTTAGCTGAAGCTGGGTTGCCTAAGAGATTTTGGGCTGAAGCTATAAATACTGCATGCTATACTCAAAATAGATGCATGATTAACGAGAAAATTGACCAAGACTCCTATGAAATCGGACGGGAGAAAGCCAAATGTTGGATATTTCAGGATATTTGGATGTAAATGCTTCATCCATAATAATGGCAAAGATAGTTTGAAGGCTTTTGATGCTAAAGCTGATGAAGGTATATTTTTGGGATACTCAGCTGAGAGTAAAGCCTATAGAGTGCTGAACCAGAGGACTATGGTCACAGAAGAGTCTATCCATGTAGTTTTTGATGAACCCAATGTGAGTGGAGAAGACATTGAAGAGTTACCTGATAAGTCGAATCAACCAACTATGCAGAAGAGTCCTTATATTGAAGCTGAAGTTAGAGAACTCAACCATGATGAAGATGAGATAGCTGAATCTCAAAAGCGGTGGAAGGTCTGGTGAATGAAGATGTAAGAGCTGTTCAAGACAACTTAGTTGCGAGACGGCTAAATATAGCCGACTTACTCCAACCCGATGTGAGATGGCTCGAGACCATCCACGAGTTAGTCATTGGAGATGCTAGAGATGGCATAAGAACCAGATCCAGAGAACAACATGAAGCTATGTTCACTTGTTTTATTTCCCAGATAGAGCTTTAAAAGATATTTCTCAAGCATTGGATGACACACATTGGATTCGAGGCCATGCAAGAAGAGATGAACCAGTTTGAAAGAAACAAAGTATGGGAATTAGTCAAAGGCCAACCCACCAAAATGTTATTGGCACAAAATGGGTTTTGAAACAAGATGAATGAGGAAGGATGCATTTTGAGAAACAAAGCAAGATTGGTAGCCAAAGGGTATTGCCAAGAAGAAGAGGTATAGATTTTGATGAAACCTTTGCTCTATTGCAAGATTGGAAGCAATAAGGATGTTTCTTGCTTATCTTTGCACATAAGAACTTCATTTTGTATCAAATGGATGTGAAGAGTGCATTTCTAAATGGACTGCTAGAGGAAGAAGTCTATGTTGAACAACCTCCAGGTTTTGAGCGAGAAAACTATTGGAGATAAGGTCAAAGTGAAGAAAGTATTGTATGGATTGAAACAAGCACCAAGAGCATGGTATGATACATTGTCTCAATTTCTAACCGACAATGTATCACCAAAGACAAAGTTAATGAACACTCTTGAGGATTCAAGATGGAGAGAGTATCGATTGTTCAAATATATGTGGATGACATCATTTTTGGTTCCACAAATAAAGAGTCAGTGTGATGATTCTCAAACCTCATGCAAGGCAAATTTGAGATGAGCATGATGGGAGAGCTAACTTTCTTCCTAGGACTTCAAGTCAAACAATTGAATGATGGAACCTTCATAAGCCAAACAAAATATACCGAGATTTAGTGAAGAAATTTGGTATGGAATAAAGTCCTCTGTGAAAATTCCAATGAATACTTGATCAAGATGGACATGAATGCGGATGGCAAAGTTGATCAAACCGAGATATAGAGCCCTCATTGGATCTTTGGTCTATCTAACGGCAAGCAGACCGGACATCACCTTTGTAAAGAGGTGTTTGTGCAAGATTTCAATCGCACCTAAGGAGAACCACATATTGCGGCCAAGAGAATCTAAGATATTTAAAAGGATGTCGGAAGTCGGCTTATGGTATCCAAAGAAAGGAGGATTCAATTTGGTTGGATACTCGACTCGACTATGATAGATGTAGAGTTGACGGGAAGAGTACCTCGGTACATGTCAAATGCTTGAAAATAAATTGGTTTCTTGGTTTAGCAAGAAACAAAATTCAATTGCTACATCCACAACTAAAGTAGAGTACATAGCTGCAGGCAAGCTGTTGTGTCCAAATCTTATGGATGAGAAGAAATGAGAGATTATGATATTGAAGAAAAAGAAATTTCAATTATGTGTGATAACACTAGTGCCATTGCCATCACTCAAAATCCAGTGTTGCATTCTAGAACTTTGATGTTAGATCTATAAGAGATCATGTTGAAAAGAAAGACATCACCTTGGAATATATCTCATCTCATAAGCGATCATTTGATATATTCACAAAGCCTTTATGTGAATCAAGATTTGAAGAGCTCAAGAATGAGTTAGGGTTAATTCAGCTGAGTTAGGAAACTCAAAAAACTCAATCAGTTGAGAAAGAAGATGGGAAAATTGAAGAAGAGTAAATTTCACATTTTAGCCAAGTGAAATTAGCCTAGTTGAGAAGTCAGCTGTATCGAGTGAGCTGACAATTGAGATACTTCATGAGAAGAGAGAAGCAGAGTTGAGTGACATTGGAAGAAAGTTGAATCATTTATGAGCTGAGTGACAAAACGCAGTCGTTTCAATTAAGCGGGAATGTTTTAAGGATGACATCAAAGCATAATAATGACGGTCACGATAAAAGCTACACAAAAACCATATGATTGGATATAAATTTGTTGCATTTAATGCGAGGAATTAAATGCGGTTTTGAAGCTCAAATCTTAGCCGTTGATCTCGATCAAAAACTTCAAAATCCGAAAACCTTCCTTTCACGTTTCTTATATATGAAACCTCACTTTTCTCTCTCCTCACGCGAACTATTCATCATCAAGCAAAGAAAGTGCCTTCTCTATGAAACTAAGTGAAAACCCTAGTTCATTCAAGCAAGATTTCTCATATTTTAATCGTTTAAATCATCTGAAAATGGCCCCAAATTATGATTTCGTGAAGCTCTCAAAGCAAATCCACACTGGTGCTTCAGTGGATTTTGAAGGAATGATCAAACAGGGTGTCGATGAAATCCTCGTCAATAATATTGCTACGAAATTGGAGAAGTCTGGTCTGAAGGACTTTCTGACGACGCAGTTCACACATACATACCTTGAAGAGGTAGCTATGTTCTATGTTAATGCAGAGGTGCAGGACGATGAAATCAAGTCTTTCATCCACAACAAGGTCATCAAATTCAATGCAAAAGACCTTGTTGAGCACTGTTTGTTACCCGCGGAGGGATTGAAGGACATCTATGAGAAAGATGTTGACTTAGCTGCAGTTTGGAAAGAAGTTGCCAAGCCGGAGTTTGCTGTAAAGGTTGTTTATACAGCCAAGAAAGACTATTTGAAGGATGACTACCATAAGCTGATAGATGTCATCTCAAAATGTGTGGACATGAAGTTTGGAAGCTTCAATCAGCTGTCCAAGACTAAGCTGATCGTAATGGTTGTGATCATGCAAGAAAAGAAAGTTAACTGGGCTGAGTTTGTTTTTTTTGAATCTGCCAGAATGTGCTGAATAGAACCTACAAGGAAGATGGATCCTTTGGATGTTCCTTGGGTTATGGCCTCGTAATTGGCCATCTGATGGAGGTGAAGGTATTGCTCTCCGCCATGGCAAGCCTTTCCATGTCAACAAGAAAATGTTCAAGGCGAATCTGTCCCGAGCCGGAAGAAGGCTCATGCTAGAAAGGCGATACGTGTGAGGGGAATCGGCTAATCCTAAAGACACAACTGAGACCCCTCCACCCAAGAAGAAAGATGTGGTATCCAAGCCTGCCTCTGCCCCCGCAGCCAAGACAAAGAAACCACATGCTCCCGCAGCCAAGTCCAAAGCTCCTGCCCACGCCTGAGTCACCGCCGTGCAACCGAGCCCCCTACCCAAAGGCCGCGATAGAGGAGGAACCTCATATTCCCTCCCCTATCATGAAGAAGAAGAAGAGGATCGCTAAGTCAAGAAAGGCAATCGCCTCTAAGAAAAGTGCCCAAGCCCCCACTACATAAGAATCACGAGATGGAACCGAGAGATCCCTTTGGTTCGCCCCAAAAAGAGATGGTTGTTCGGGCACTATGAGCTTGAAAATACAATAACTGGGTATCAGTAAGGAAAAAGATGAGACTACGATGCTCGGGAAAAAGCGATCTCAAGTTGTTGATGTTCGAGAAGACAAGCGATGATGATCAGCAGAGACCCACCAAGACTCAGTGTGTGGCCAACAATCGAGGAAATAGAAGCGATTGAGACAATAGAACCTATGCAAGAAAAAGGTTGTCTCACCTCCTCGGACGACGCCGAGTCCGGGAGGAGAGCAAGGCCCGTTAGCCCCCATCCAAGAGAGAGGAGAAAAGAGGTGATGATGATGATGACGATGATGACTTAATCATGTACTCTCCCATCTACCCCGACATCGTGAGAAGATTAAGAGAATGGAGGGCATGGAAGTTGGATCACTCAAGGCTGATTCACCACCCCGAGTTCATCGAGGAGTAAGAAGAGCTTCTCCAGTTCCTTGGTGTTTGGATGTTAAATCCGCCCTAAAAGAAGAGAATCGCTCGAACATCCTCCACATTCTTAAGGAAGATGAGAACAAGAAAGCCGAGGAGCGATCCCGAGCCTTAGAGAAGTCCAAAATGTATGTATTCACGGGGGACTCATGAGCACACACTTGAGCACCTTCATCAATACATCGATAGTGATGAAGATATAGATCCATGCTGCGGCGCAGAGAAGTCGGAAATGCAGCAAGCTTTGAAGGAATCCAAGCCATGCATGAGCAAAGTCTACTAGAAGGTCCGGAGAGTCCTCTCAAACCTTTCTTGGATCGATCCCACGGGAGTGGCGCGGTGCGACAACCTTTCATTCATCGCTCGCAGGAATTGGCGATGAAGGCCGGGACTTTGGGCCCCAAGCCAAGCCAACCCCGACGAAGGTGTTAACATACTGCCTCTCGCTTGTTTGTACACTTAAAGGAAAAGCCGCGTCTCAAGAGAAGATTGACCCTACTCTCATACACTCGGTGTACGCCCCGAGTGGAAACTCTCTCCACCACATTTGGGTTGGAGGTTGCTGTGGGAGACAAACCAATGCAGTTAGGAGGCAAAGTTGAGAAATACATCGAAGAGCAGAGTGACATTAATGACGCTCAAACAGTTAATTCTGTTTCAGCTAAGATGTTAGCTGCATTGAAGGCCGATGACGCTACTGCCGCAACTGAGGCAAAGGATGGTGAATCCCTGGGAGTTAACACTCTGGGCTCTAAAAGTGCAATCCAAGGAGTTGAGACTTCGATGGATACCAATGTCCAAGACACTAAGACAGTTGTGTCTGTCGAAGGGATGATTGAAGACCCTAAGACAGTTGAGGCGTCGAAGGGAATAAAGAAAACCCCGGAGCAAGTAGAGACCGCTGGGGTATTGAAGGCATGGGAGGTTGAGACTTCCCTTGTTAAGGGTAAAGATGATCAGAACATTCCCCAGATTGAAGGCGCTGATGCCGAAAAAGATAAGCACTCTTCATGACTCCCAAGAGAATATAGAAACTTCATTTAGGATCGGAAGATGAAGATGAAGCCGAGTCCACTCTTCATGAAAATATAGCAATGGACACCACGGTGAAGATGTTCTCAAAACCCGGAGCCAAGTCAATGAGAAGATGGCTCATATGAGGTTTAATTTGATGATGAGCTAATGGCTCATGTCTCATCATCCTCCGATGATGCGCGATGATACATCCGAGGAAGGTTATTCATTTAGAAGAAAATATCGAGACCGAAGAAGTTCGTTAAGATTTGAGGCTCGGTCGGTGAGCAAACACCAATAAATGCTCCAACTATGAAAGAGTCACCGCAAGAAGCTTCCCACAGTGCAGAGAGTAACAACTTCTACAACTCAACTCCGTCACAGATCCCACAAAGTTGTGACACCTACCAATGAAGCTGCCGCAGCTGAGGCACAGAGAGCTGATTCTACTCATCAAGAACAAGGGAAGGCTCCACAAGCAAAAGACTCGGGGATCCCATTTGTTCGAGGTGATGTTTTTGAGGAAGAATTTCCATTCACCTTTGAATTTCCAGAATTAGAAGCTGAATCTGCCAGAGAATTAAGAAATATACAGTGCGAGAAGAGCCAGTCATCCCATCGGATACGATTGTTCCAATGGATTTTAATTTTAATGCAGAATGGCCAACAACAAAGTCAACCTCCGCAGCTGAGTTCCGTAAAGCCTTCAAGACTATATGCGAGGATATTGAGAAAATGGAACGCCATCAAGCATATTTGGACCTCAGACTGGACAATCGTGATGCCACCCTCATGACTGATTTGAGATGGATTGTAGTGCGCATCAGGGAATGGGTTGCGCAACAGACAACTATGAGATCTGATCAAGTCCACCACTTCAAGGCCTTATTTGCGAAAATGCTATTGTGGAGTGCGGATAATTCAATGTACCAACAACGGATGAAGGAGTATATTGCGAGGATTGAATAGTCCCATAAGTCGGATATGGAGCTGCTGCAACATTTCCACAAGAATGAATTGCCAAACTCGAGAACAATATGAATGAGAAATTCAGTCTTCTCATGGATGAAATAAAGATCGTAACAATCGAGTCTAAGGCCACACACTCAGAATTTCAAAAGGCGTATGATGCAACAGACTCCAAGCATAACTCGACAAATAGCCGATTGGACTTCATCCTCAGTGGCTTGTTCCCTGGGATACCTCTTTCTTTTGGTGACTATACCAAAAAGGGGGAAGAGGAGTCCCTTAAGGGACTGATGGAAGAGAAAATGAAGAAAGGAGGTGACAAAGCTATGGGGGAAAAAATTTCGAAGGATATGAAGTTGATGTACGCTGAAACCCCTCAGCTAGGTCAAGTCACAGCTGATATTCTCAGCAAGCTACCCTTGAGCTTACCAATTCAAAAAGTTGTCGTGGCCATTAAAGATAAGAGAAAGGTCATCGAAGCTGCATTTGAAAAGGTAGCTGAGGATACGTCAACACGAGTGGAAGAACTTTTAAAACAACATGGTGGTATCCCAGCTGGATTAGACAATGCCATGATAGAGCCCCCCAGAGAAGTAATGCCGGATGTCGTATCTGAGCCCAAATCTATGGAAGAATTTCAAACTTTGGAAGTTGAAGGCTATTTTGAAGGAATGACCTTGACTCAAGCCTGGGAGTTGTAATGGGAAAAAGGCTTGGAGGTATGCAACAAAACTGAGAAGCAGCAGAGTACTAGCAGTCACTCAGCTGGAAAATCCAAGGCCCCTGTGCAGTATTCTCTTAGAGGAAGAGTAGCAGAGTCAAGAAAGGGAAGACAAAGTGGAACTGGAAGAAGTTCTCAATCTTGGCTAAGGCCAAAAGATGTCATGTCACCTTTGTGGATCCTGAGAAAAAGGGAATCACATACTGGGCTGGGCATGACCATCTTACGAATTTAGAAGTTGCGCGTAAAATTGAAGAAGCCAATAAAAGGATGGCAGAAGAAAATGCCAGAGAAACTCGCGAATGGGAAGAAAGGCAGCGAAGGGATGACCCTGCCGCAAAGCGAGCGTATGAGAAAAAGAAAAGGGAAGAAGATGAGAAGAAGAGAAAAAGAGTTGATGATGAAGATCGCAGTAGAGCTGAAGAAGAGAGGGAAGGAAGCAGCAAAGGCGTTGAAGTGTGTTGCGAACCCCTTCGTGTATTTTTGTGTAAATACATTTCAATATAAGTCTTCTGTAATAAGCCCTGTAAATTTCCTTGTAACTTAGCTTAGATACATTCTGTACTGACGTATTTGTATAGAGCTTTGTATAGGAAAATTTTTGTAAACAGCTTTGTAAAGGACAAAAATGATATGATCAATAAAATGATTAATTCAAGCATACATTCAAAATTTATTTGATAGATTTTGATGATACCATGTAAAATTTAAACTAGAAAGTTGGCACCCCATTTTTCTTGTAATTTGTATTGTAATAGATAGGACTGAAAAAGCTGAGTCAAGTCAGCTATGTCAAGGATTACAAGAAGTCAACTGCGGACTGTGTGAAGACTCTATTGTGTGTCAGCTGAGTAAGGCCATGAAGGAAGTCAAGAAATCGATCAAGGAAAGTCATTGAGGAAGCTCAGAAGAAGTGTCGATCAAGTCAACTCAAGAAGCCAAGTCTACAAGTTGAAGTGCGGTTGAGTCAATCAAATGATTGGAGCAGACTCTCAAGTCACTTGGGATAAAAAAGCTGATCTAGTCAAGACAACCGACTTAGATCCGTTGATTAAAGTCAAGAATATTACTTAATATAGTAATATGTCAAAGTTGTCAGTCTAAAGTGTTTGTCCTGAAATTATGCAAAAGGAATGAACCAATGGGAAACATTGCACCTTAAGTCGAGGCCCGCAAATCTTTGAAATGCCATTATTAGGAGGAAAGGTCAACATCACCAAGGATGCAGACCAAGACAAGACAAGTCAACGAACATAAGTGACATTTGAAATTAGCATATCTCTTCAACGGATTAAATTTCAAATGGACACTATAAAAGGTTGAGGAAGTTGTTGAGAAGAGGTAACCTCGACGAACCCGACCTACTTAACAAGCAAGCAATATTCAAGCAATTAACCCGCAATACTCTCAAAGCTTATCAAGATATTCCTCAATCCACGAAACTCGAAGGAACTCGGTCCAACACAAGTAGTGAAGGAAAGACAACTTCAAATCTGTTGAAGATGAAACTTTTGAAGAAACCAAAGGGGTCTACTTTCCAAGTCAGGATTGTAGAAAGGTTCATGGTCGAACCATTATCAAGTTTGTTGGAGGGCTTCGTGATCAAATCCAAGAAATTGAGAAGTGAGCTCAAGTAGCAAGCGCAGATGTCTGTGAAGATGATGAGTCGCAAGAGAAGCCAACTTTGTGTCATCAAAGGCGTCGTCTCCGCTTTGTAGCGATATGTTACATAGTGGATTCCTCCAGGAGTTGGAGAAGAGAGGATTAGAAGAATTACCCCATCTTCGAACCTCTATAAATATTCGTGTCATTTACTTTCAGCAAACTTACTTTCCTGCATATTTACTTTATATCCGCTGTTAGTATTATATTTTCCAACCGATAAATAACCAAGTACTAAAATTCAAGTGTTTAAAACAAGCTAAAACAAATCAAAGGGTGTTATGTCTTCCGCTGTTAAAAACCAATAATCCAAGTTAAGTATTTGGCTTGAGCAACCGAGTTATACTATCAACATCTCTCTATTGAGTCTGTTGAGTGGGTAACTTAGTGAAAAGCCAACTTAGCCAGGTCCATCAAGGATCTGTTGTTTGAGTAAACTCGTTGAATAATTTTAAAGGACTAATATAAAAAATTTGGTAAGGTTTATTCAACCCCCCCTTCTAAACCTTACTTCACACCCCTTGGGACCTACTAGAAAAGAAAGTAGAGGTTGCCAAAAAGGCCGAGCAAGATGCTATGGTGGCGGGGATTAAAGCAAAGCTATGCGAGAGACCCTTGAGCTGCAGATCAATGAGCTTGAGGAGGCGGCATCTAAGCGTCAGTAGGAGCAAGCCAGACGTGATGAGGAGCTCATAAAACAGTTGTAGTAAAATTCAGAAAGCAGCACAAGGAGGCCCGCCAAGAGGCCAGGCAGATAGTGAATGCCTTCAAGGAATTCGAGACCTATATTTTCCTGCGCACAAGACTTGTGGTCATGCCATAAGTATTGGCGAGATCTTGGAGGACTTGAAGAAGGGCAAGACTGTGGCCCAGCTTGAAGATGAGCTCAAAACCCTACAAGCCCAGATTAAAGAGCTTAAGCCCAAGTATCTGATGAAGTCGTCCCCGAGGAGGAGGATGCACCGGTGAAGAAGAATATATATAAGTGGCTTAGTGGTACGGCCTCAAGATCGAGGCCTTAGCTAAAGAACAACCCCGCCCTTAGGATATTTTAATTTTTGTTGTTTTTTGTAATCGGTTCCAAGCTAAACTTTGTAAATATTTTGTTTTGAATGAAATTACCATTTTCGCTCCTTTTATTTTGTGTTTGTTTGAGTTCATACTTTATTTCCAAAATTTCTCTAAGTAATGTGCTCGGCATTTGTCGAGCTTGATGAGATGTAATGTTTTAATAACGTGCCTTAACTCGGGCTAAGATAAATTATGTATGTGAAAATTTGTTAAGTATTATGCTTAACTAGGCCGAGGTTATTGTGACGAGCTTGGAGCTAGGCCGAGTCTTATAAGATGAAAATTAGTTAAGTGATGTGCTCGGAACTAGGCCGAGACAAATAGTGTGTAGAGAAGATTGTCAAGTGATGTGCTCGGAACTAGGCCGAGACATATAACACTAAAATTTAGGGAAAAGATAACTTGCTCGGTGCTAGGCCGAGAATGGATGTTTTTTTGATAATACTTCTTTAAGTAAGCTACATTCCAAGGATGGTTGAATTTTTCTCCACTTAGATATTTGAGCTCGCACGTCTCATTTTTCAAAACTTTGCTAACTCTGTAAGGTCCTTCCCATGTCGGCTTTAGTGGACCTAGGTCAGCTCCAGTGGCTTTTTTAAAGACTAGGTCTCCTACCTAAAATCTCTTTTCTCTTACTTTGGAATTGTAATATCTTTCATTCTTTTATTTATACACTGCATTTTTCATCTTGGCATTACACCTCTTCTCGTCTATTAGATCCAACTCGGCTCTTAGAATGGCTTCATTCGTGTCTTCTTAGAATTTTGCAATTCGAAATGTTGGGGCATCGATTTCAACTGGGATGACGGTCTCGGCCAAATAGTATAGGGCGAAGGGTGTTTCTCTGGCGGTCGGTGTGTTGTTCTATATGCCCAGTACCCAGGAAGCTCCTCAGGGCAGTTTCCGTTGGATCCTCTAGTCTGGTCTTCAAAGTGTACTTGAGAATTTTGTTTACTGCTCGACTTGGCCATTGGATTGTGGATGATATGGGGTGGAGAAATGATTTTTGATGTGCAAATTTTCGCAAAAAGTTCAAAATTTTCGATTATTGAACGCTTCCGTTACATTACTATTGAATACGGTATTATGAATCTGCAGACAATTGACTTCCAAACGAAATCTACAATTTTCTCCTTGTTTATCTTGGTTAAGGGCTCTGCCTCGGCCCACTTGGTAAAGTAGTCGACTGCCACAATGGCATACTTCATGCCCCTTTTACCAGTGGGGATTGATCCAATGAGGTCAATTCCCCACTTGGTAAATTGCCAAGGATTGAATATCGAGGTGAGCTGTTTTGGATGGTACCTGACATGTGGTGCAAAGTTTTGGCATCTTTCACACTTCTTAACAGAGAGACGGCGTCCTGCTTGAGTGATGGCCAATAATATCCTTGCCGAATCAATTTGTAAGCTAATGACTGACCTCCAACATGGTTTTCGCATATACTTTTATGTACTTCTCTAAGGGCGTACTCGGCATCGGCCTCGGATAGGCACTTGAGCAAAGGAACCCAGTATCCACGATTATATAAGACGCCATCAACAATGGTGAACCGAGCAACATGTGTCCTCAACGTCCTTGCCTCGGCCTTATCCACTGGTTGGACGCCATGTTCAAGATACTGGATGATTGGGGTCATCCATGTCGGTTTGCTGCTCTCATTGGCATTGATCTTAGCTGGGCTCAATCACGGGAAAGGAAGATGAGTGACTGGCACATCTTCAATCAGGTCAGTTCCCGTGTTGGATGGGAGTCGAGCTAGGGTAGACATGTCCAATAGTTCAGTTCGAACCGGAACCGGGCCGATTTCGAACTGGGTCAGTGGTTCGAAAAACCGTTGACCATGTTTTTGGTTCAAACCGTAACCAAAAACCAAAATTGTTTGGTTAGGTTACGGTTCCATATTTTTTCGAACCGTAAAATTGGCGGTTTTCGACGGTCACATTTGTAACCGTTGGCAACCTTTTTTTGTCTTTTTTATAAATTCAAATTTTGAAAAATCAACGATCAAGATTGTTTGACCATTGATGATCAACGGTCAAGATTGTTTGTCCGTTGATCAAAACCGCCAACTCTCTATATTCTAATCTCTCAATTTCAAGTTTCTATTTAATTTTTAGTAGTTTCATATTTTTATTTCATTAGCTATTTTAGAAAATGTCGATCCGTGTAGGTTCTTCTCATCAATCCAACAAGGGAAAGGTTTGATGCCCGAGCAACGGCCACCACGGTTTGAAAAAGCTTTTGATTTGAGCGAAGATGAAATCAAGGCATATTTTGGTGAAGCTCAACAAGAAGGTGAAGTACAACCGAAACCGCAAAATCCAACTCAAACTTAAAGTCATCGAGCTACACCACTTAAAAAAATTCCGGGTCCCATAACCGGAGGTTTTAAAGGTACTAGCAACTATTGCAACACCTCCTACAAATTTAGAGGGGGAGGCGGTTATGGGACATTCACGAACCACTTAAACAAAAATTATCTGGATAAAGTTGGCAACAATTGTGCTCGAACAGAACTACCGCCGGGATTCACGAGTTCTTCATCATGTATGGAGTATTCTTCTACTTTATTTAAATATAGTGAAACAAATACTAGGAAAGAGTTGGCTAAATTTGTTAGTGGTATGCCACATCCTTTTAATTTTGCCGATAATAAACTTTATGAAATTTTTACTAGACTTAGTTTTAACCCCCAAGTAAAAAGATTTCACGTTCTACACTTACTCGTGATATTACAAAAATGGTTGGTGAATTTAAATTAAAGTTAATTAATTCATTTTCTACTTTACAAAACATAGTTAATTACAAAATGGTTGGTGAATTTCATGTTCATTTGTAGTATGGAAGTCAAAGTTTGATCTGTTAAAGTGGTGGTCAAAGAGGTCTTCATCTTTTCCTATAGTAACATCAATTGTGAAGGAAATATTAGTTGTTCCTGCCTCAACCGTTTCCATAAAGCACGCATTCAGTGAGGGAGGTTATATTTTGGATGCTAGACGATCTAGATTAACTGTAGAAAATCTAGAGGCTCAAGCACTACTCCACGATTGGACAAAAGCCGAGCTATGCGAACAAGTTACCAACTTTGATGAATCGTAAGAAGTGACACTATTGATACCGAATCAACCAATGATTCAAAAAATGATTGAAGAATCATGTTGCCACCTAATAGCTTCCTAAGGTAAGTAGAAGGTAAAGAGAACTACGTAGGGTTTTGATTCCTCTATGAGGATACGTAAAGCAATTTTATTTTAATATTCAAAGCTAAATTTAAAATTTTTAACTTAGAATATTAAAATAAAACTCAAACCATTTTTCTTCTTTTTTTCTTCTTTGTGGTTTTTACTTTGTAATTTAAATTTTATACGAAATTGTAGTAACTTGTAAATTTACTTTTAAATTGTACTTTGGAATTATAATATCTTAGAATTTTTCATTTGTAGCTTGTAACTTAAATTATTTTTAATAAAGTTGTAAATTATAAGTTGTAATTTTACTTTTATAGCAATAAAGTCATTTTTTTCTTCCTCAATTTCGTTTTCTTCATTAATTGTGTTAATTTATTCAACAAGAATAACAACAACAAACTAAGCCTTTAATCCCACTATGTGGGGCCTGGGCCATACTGAGATCATATCGCGCCATCGTTTACGGTCATAAGCCATATTTTCATTTAATTCTAGATATAACATATCTTGTTTAATAGCTTCTTTTCAAGTCTTTTAGGCCTGCCTCGACTCTTTTGATTTGTGTAAGTGAATCCCTACCTTCTAAACGTGGGTGCATCTAAAGGTCTACTATAAACATGTTCAAACCATCTTAATCGTGTTTCTCTAATTTTCTCATCTATTGGTGCTACTCCCACTTTGTTTCTAAAGTGTTCATTTCTTATTCTATCCAATTTAGTGTGTCCGCACATCCATCTTAATATTCTCATCTACGATACCCTCATTTTTTTCGTGTTCATACTTAGTCGCCCAACATTTCGCTCCATAAAGCATCGCGGGCCTTATGGCCTATGTGTGACATATTTCTTCGATTTCTCCGTTCTCTTCAATTATAGATCCTAAATATTTAAAACTTTTTGTTATACTCACTTCATGTCCATCAATTTAAACTTTTGTCTCATTGTTTCTGTTGTTTTTACTAAAGTGGCATTCCATGTATTTTGTTTAAGCCCTACTTATAGTAAAACCTTTTGTTTCGAGTGTTTTCTCTCCAAACTTCCAATTTTGCATTTACTCCTTCCCTTGTTTCATCAATTAAAACTATATAATCCGCAAAACGCATACATTCAGGGACCACTAAGAAGAAATGTTCAATATATTAATCCTCAAAAGAAATATTTTCTTTACTAGGTTGGACTTAAGAAACTGGAAAATGAAAAAATTGCTAGGATAAATGTTGAGTTAGCTAAGAGGCAAGAGCTAGAAAATATAAGAAAAGATCAAGAATGGGAGGGAGAGAATGAGGAAAGATGAAACTTCTCAAGAGCATATGAGAAGAAAATGAAGGAAGAAGATGAGAAGAAGAAGAAGAGAGACCAAGATAGAAGAAGAGCGAGGGGATAGAAAGAGAAGAATGAATCACAGAGGCGTTGAAGATCACGCAAACACATTCATGTTGTATTTTTACTTCAATGTAAATACATAGAAAATTGTAAGTACTTGGTATACTTTTTCATTCTCTGTAATACATTGTAAATTGCAAGAATGATATGTCAATAAAATTACATATTCATACATGCATTATTTATTATGCACTATTTACTTTGTCGTTTTTATTTAAGTTTTGTCATCATCAAAAAGTGGGAAATTGTTGGGAAATTTGTGTAATAGATTTTGATGATACCATATAAAACTTAAATTAGTAAGTTGACACCCCAATTCTACTATAATTCAATTTTTAATAGATAGGGTTCTATGTTGAGTGGAACATGCCAAGTTGAAAAATTCGGTAGTCGACTGAAGACAAAGATGAAGAATTAGCTGCATGGCAGCTAAGTAAAATGAAGACAAGTCTCAATCAAGTGACAAAAAAGTTGTCTCGGTCGGTCAGATCGATGGTGTGAGTCACTCCCAGATAACTAGAATTGATTGTTAAAGGGGTTATGCCGCAGAAAGGATCAAAGAAAGCTGAAGAGATCCGTTGTCAAAGCAAAGTCAAATGTTTGCTAAAAATAGGCATGTGTCAGACTGCCATCCTTAAAGCTATTTTTTGCCGGAAGAGTCCACAAAGCAAGGAACTAATAGTATGTCTCTTAAAACCTACGAGTTTAAGAAAATGATGCGAGCATTAAATTCAAGTATCAGTCCATATCAAAGTTGCAAGACAAACAAACCAATGACTTCAAAATGTAGTTTGAAAAATACATCTATCTCTTCAACAGATATATTTTTCAAACAAGCACTATAAAAAGTCGAGAAATTCATTTGAGAGAAAGTAACCGACACTTATGTAATCTAAGACACACAAGAGAAATCGATCAATCTAAGCATAATACTCTCAAGCATTCTATTCAAATCCTCAAGCCTAAAACTCGAAGGAAATCAATCCAACACACTCAAAGTGAAGGAAATACAACAACTTCAACTTTGTTGAAGAGGAAAACTTGTTTAAAGAACAAGAGGTCTACACATCCAGGGTTGAAAGAAGTGTAGTGAGGTTCCAGTTTGAACCGAAGCTTTGAACTCGTTGGAGGGTGTGTGAACAAATCTAAGAGTTTGAAGAAGCTAAAGTAGCAAGACATCTATTTTGTTAAGAAGCTTACTCCTAGAAGCAAAGCGGGTTATTGTGTGATCAAGGCCTAGCTTGGATGTCACCATTTTGTAACAAAGTCACTGTTTCATTAGTGGATTCCTCTAGGGGTTGGAAAAGAGTGGATTAGAGAAATTACCCCATCCCGAACCACTTTAATTATTGCATATGTTTATTGTTATTTGTCCTATTTGCTAAGTCAATCGATAATAACCAAGCTTAAAACAAGTGTTAAAAACGTATTTCAAACAAAGGGTTAAAGTCTTTCATTTGTAAAACCAAGTCTTGAATTTCTAAAGAGTTAATCAATCATTTGAGTTATCTTATCAACAACTCGATGCAGTGTCTGTTGAGTGGCTAACTTAAGCGTGTAGGTAAACTAAGTTGTCCAAAGCAAGGACCAGTGACTTGTGACTAAACTCTAACTTTAAAGGACTAAATCGAGAAAGTTGGTAAAGTCTATTCAACCCCTCCCCTCTTCTAGACTTTACTATCACCCCTTTGGGACCTATACTCAATGCTATCTTTGGTGCGAGTAGATTTTAATATGTTTAAAATTATGTATAACTATTTTGTAGCCAAAGATGCATGGGAGGCTTTACAAAAACATTGTGAATGATACGTGAGTGTTCGTCTCTCCAAGTTGTGACATTTGAATGTCGAGGTTTGAGAATCAAGATGGAAGAGAATGAAGACATCACAATGTATCATGGAAAACTATATATGTGATATTTCTAATGAGTCTCAATCTACGGTTGAACCTATTTTAAACTCAAGATTTGTTAGTAAGATGATGTGTTCCCTGCTGAGAGATTTGACATGAAAATTGTTGTTGTTGAAGAACGTCAAATATCACTACATTATGATTTGGATGAGTTGGTGGAATTCTTAAAACTGGAAACTCAACTTTGTTGCAAAAAAAAAAGGCCACAAGGGAAAATCGTTGCTTTACAAGTATTACGGATGAATTAATGAGTTAACTCGGTTGACTAAGGAAGTTGAGGAATCGATTAGGAGAAAAGCCAATGGCTTTGTGTGCTAAAAAAGTCAGTAGAATCATAGAAATAAAAGCAAAAACTAGTTGTTTTTTTAGAAGCAATAAAACCTTTTAAAACCGATGCTCCCCCAAACCCAAAATATCCTCAAAGAAACATACGATAGGAATCAAGATAGATCCAGGAAACCAGTTTGAAATTGAAAAGGTCAAGTGTAGAGCTTGCACACGGGTTTTGGGCACTATGCTAACACCTAGAGAAAAATAGGTATGAATTTGATCATTATTTGAAGTAATGATGAGTCCGAAGAAGAGAACACAAGTTAGAAAGATGAAAATCATGTGTTCATGATGGTTATTGAAAAAAAAAAAAGGGCATCGCAAATCAATCCTCTGCGTGTCTCTCAAGGTGTTGCTCAAAATATTCGACACCTACTAGGTACACTTTCTCCGACATTTCTAATAGTTTTTGCTAAACATCCGCCTCTATAGTTGAAACCGATAACCAATGTCTTTGGGGACTCGATGGTAAAGATCAAAACATTATTTAAGCTTACCAGGCGCTATACCACGATTGGAGCAAACGTATTCAACAGGATGGAAATCTCTCAAAGAAGAATGAAAAGCTCATAAGGAGAATGAAGAACAAAGAATTCCTTAACTCGTTTGGAAGTGCTAGTGACTAGGAAGGATGAAGAACTTGAAAAAGTAAAATTTGAGCTCGACAAACTCATGAAACTTTGAAAAGGCTAAATACTGGGAAGGCCAAACTTGATGAAATTTTGTCACTTGGAAATAATAGCAAGGCCAGTATAGGATGTAAAACACCTGTGTTTGTCAAGGAAAATGAAAACTTTGAAATGTCGACTTCATCCGTTGAAAAACTAAAGGGTCGAAAAAGAAGAAGGCACTACGTATGTCATTATTGCTATAAGCCTGGCCATATAAGACCTTCATGTCACAAGTTAAAATATGATCTAAATTATCAAAGGTCGTCATCTGGTCTGATGTCACCACAAATGTCACACGAGTCTGGAAACACTTCCAGCAACACCTCACGTTTTCAAAAATCTGTTTGGGTTAGCAAAACTTAACTAAAGTGTAATGTTATTTATACTTCCTTAAGATCTAACATTGCAGGTTCTTGGTACTTTGATAGCGGGTGTTCTCGCCATAGGACAGGTATCATTCAATATTTGACTGACTATGAGCTTTTCGAAGGAGGTATGGCAAAATATTGAAGTAGTGCTCGTGGATAGATTATTGGCAAAGGTACTCTAAATGTGAAAGGCTTACCTAAGCTTCGAACGTGTTATACGTTGAAGGGCTTACATGAACCTTGTCAAGATAAGCCACTTGTGCGTGATGAAAATATGCATATAATATTTGATAAAGACTCTTTTGCAAAGTTTATGATAACTCGAACACTTATATCTTGAGGATTGAGATCTATAGATAATTGTTACCAATTTGGTGGCATTCATGCATATCATAGTGTGAGTTTGAATGAAACAAAGTTGTGGCATCCAAAGTTAGGTCATGCTAATTTGGAATGATTGAAATTTTGATTAAAAATTGTTGTGAGAGGCATGCCTAAATTAAATACGAAAAACACTTATGTTTGTGGTTCGTGTCAACAGGGTAAACAAACTCAAGTATCTCACCAAATGTTACAATACTTTAACACAACCCGGTGTTTTGAACTTCTCCACATGGATCTTATGGGTCCTATTGAGGTTGGGAGTGTTGGTGGTAAGAAGTATTCTTTTTGTGTGTTGATGATTTTCCGTTATACTAGGATAAATTTCTTGCATGAAAAAATTGATGCTTTTGAGTCTTTTCAAGTTTACATAAAAGGGTGTGTAACTTTATGCAGTACCACTATTTCTAGGATTAGGATGGATCATGGTAAAGAATTTGAAAACTCATCCTTTTCATCTTTGCTCGTGATAGAAAAGGCATTTCACATTAATTCTCTGCACCCAAAACATTACAACATGAGATGTTGTAGCATTGCACACATCTGTTTTTGTGACTTCACATGTGCATATTATCTCCCCCTTCTTCTTCTATTGTTCGTTTTAGTCATTCTACATTATAGAACCATCTTTTGCATGTATGTCCGGGAACCGTATGTTGTTGTTTCAAACTAGTGACCATTGAATTTCACTTGGAAAGCCGATGTGGGTTGATCTTTCCAAATGCGTAATTCATATTTGTTCTTTCCGATTGATGAGTATAGAAAATATACAGATCATGGCTAGAGGATTTTGAGGGAAACAACTACATACCCTACGTGTGAAAGTTATTCCGTGTGACCAATTTTCACATATGTTTAAAATTGTTTAAAAGGCATGATATGTGAAAAATATCTACCTTTGGACTAGTGTGAAAATTACCCCATTTTGGCTAAATCTGTCATGTTTCGCACATATTAAAAAACTCAAAAATTATTTATGTTGGGTACTCGGATTCAATTCATTGAATCTGTTAGTACAAGGATCTTTCAAGGTATTACAGCATTTGGAACAACAACAACTGTGATAGTCCATCTACACAATTGTGTGCATTTTTATTTTTATTTTAGGCATAAATTAAGTTGCATATCTTGGTGAGTTTTGAAAAGATTGACTGAATTTTGGTAACAATATTGGATTTGTGATATTATTATTCGCTCTCCAAATTTTCAAATTTTCTGGTATCTCATGAAAAGTGGAGTTGTGTGCATTATGGAAACTTGGGTGATTAGTTGAAATCTTGCCATAGTTATCTACATCTTTGGTTAATTATGTCCCAAGTTTGTAGGATTGTGTTTACTTAATTATTTAGGTCTATCTATCTAAATTAATTTTTAAATCTAATTCACTTCCTATTTTTTTGGATTTTTAAGGAAAAAAAAACGATTGCGTTTCTAGGGTCTTCAGTCTTGATGTGATATGGGTCAATATGACTTTGGTAACTTGATCTCCTGTTTAAGTGTCTTGTGTGGTTTAACTTGGTCACATTTTCCCACAATTATCATCTTTCAATATTTTCTTTCTTCGTGTCTCTCTCTCAAAAAAAAAAAATTGCAATACTCTCTTCTTCTCTCTTGCATCTATGGATTGTTTAGTTTCAGGTTTATAGAAGATCTTTGGAAGCCCAAACAAGTCCTACTTCTCATCTTTTTCCAAGTCGAGCACCCGACTCCATCACCAAAAAAGAAGACGTCATCTCTGAGAAAATCGTTCCATCTCAAGTACACGAAACCCCGTAGGAAGAAACTCCCATGATCGCCATCGTGAAATTTCAAAACATTCCTCCATCTAGTCAAAATGTCAAGGAATCTGTCGCACCGACACTTCGCACCTTCTACAACACCTCTCCAACATCCGAGTCGAATAGGGAAAAGATTTGCCCCCAACAACAACCAATATGGTGGCTTCGAAAAACTAGCCTCTCGAGTTCATGCCATTCTACGGGGAAGAAGGTAATGCAATTGCGTTGATGATTCTCCCAATTTAACCTTTTTTACAGGATATTTAGGGTCCAATTGGTCATCCGATTTGGAGCCCCTATTACCCACCGTTCGAAACACCAATGAGGTTACTCTCTAGTGTATTTGAGAACGACTCTCCTACATATGAGGTTATAGGGAGAAGGCTCACATGCGGGGGAGTTGATGTGGTGAACCTACTCCAACTATTCCGATTACAAGTGATTCCGAAGGGGATGATGGATCCCAATTTGTGGTATCTAATCAACGTAAGCAACAACAGGGTAATGTGGTTCTCTCTGAAGAGGATGAACCTGCAGTTTCTGAGAAGCAGGGCAATGTTGATGTTGACTCAGAAAAAGAGGAATCCCTATTTGGGGATGATGTTCCTTGGTTGAGGTCCTTATGGATATTATGATAAATGTCGCTAAGATCTTTGGAATATCCACTCTATGAAACCTGCTTTTCTTTGAAGATGAGCCTATGGAGGTGGAGCAACCTGGTGGTGATCCAGAAGTCCCTAAAAATGTTGGGAAAATGTTACGTCACCTGAAGCAACATCTGATTCTGAGTATGATCTTTCTGACCCTCATTCTGAATATTTCTACACTACTGATGCTGCAGACCGCTATCAGGTGATAAAGGGTCGTAAGTTCATTGAATAAAAGGTTTGTGATCACACTTCTTTTGAAAGGTACAATTTGAATAAGTTTTTCATTCTTCGGAATACTGTGAGCACTATTGATCTTTGGCATACCTTTTATTGAAAAAGTGGTTGATTAGTGTAAAAATATACGTGCATTTGAGGGTTTAAAATGATATATATTTGATGAATTTGCACGCATGTGTTTTACTTATTTTCCTTATTGGGCGTGATCTGCGTACTCTTGTGAATTTTGCGAGAAAATGGAGCTAAATTGGACAAAAGATGATAGCATGTTTCAAATGAGATGTAAAAAGACAAGGTACGAGCAAAAATGTGAAGAAAAGAAGCGAGGGGCGGTCAAAGAAAAAGAATTTCCTTCAAAACGTCAAAACGTGCTAAGACTTCCAAACCTTTGGCACATTTTAATAATTTGGCCATAACTTCCTCTGAGATAGTTGATGCGGATATCAACACTATGGAGCTTTAGTGCTTTAAAGTTGTTGATATTTGTATTTGGATAATTTTTCTATTTTTTGACTTTTTCCTAGATGTTAGTTCGTGTGGTTCAAAAGCGATGATTTCTAACTCTAAGGTTTTTGTTTTTGATCTAAGTTATGATGGTGATTTCCTCTCGTACTTAGTGCGGTGTTGCGAGAAAATGTTATAATATTTATAGTCCCATTCTAACTAACACTTAAAACAGAGGTCTTTTAACTTAGGGGAGTTGGTTGTGTATTATACACTTCAACAAACTTTTTTTTTTTGTCGAGAAAGGCAAAACGGGAGATTATTAAGAATTTTAATTCCCACACATTTGGATTTTTATTGGTCTTTATTTATATTTTTCCTTTCTAGATTTGTTCTAAAATACGAGTTTGAATTGATATGGAAAGATTTACTTAAGTAAATAACTAGATTGGTATATTGTGTAGTTGGTAAGTTTTGGATTCTTCTTTATTTGCTAGGGTTCGAAAATCGTTATATGTTAGGACTTTTTGTAGATATTATCTTCTTTCCTAACTTATAGAATCATACTCCTTCTATACTTGTGCTTACTTTGTTTTCCATATTTTTGTAGGATACTTGGGACTCAAGAAATCCAATATATATATAAAGAGGATCGGCCATTCAGTTTTCATACACGAAGAAGCATGAATTTTGAGAGAGCATACACGAGAGATTCAATAGAGAGAAAAGCAACAAGACATTGAATAAAAAAGAGATTCACAGTAGAATGTGTTGTTCGAAGTGTCTACAATATTTAGAATAACACTTTGATCAGATTCGAGTTTTGTTGTGTTGTTTTCATCCGTACAATTTTCTTTGAGTGTGATTGAGGTTTTCTCATAGTATTTTGGACGAACAAATTTACTTAGAATAGATTTACTCAATAGGAATTTTTTTTCTAGACTAATTGATTCATTCATGTTCGAGTTGTAATCCGTTTAATTTGAACTAGTGATTTCGTCATAATCGACACTTTTACAAGTTATTCATAACTTGTAGATAAAATTTTACTTCGTATGTTCTTTTTCCACTGCATGTTTAACAAAGTGTTATAATACATGGTTTAACACTTTCTCTGACATCTGCTAAAACGTACGTTTTTTGGGACCGTGAAAACTTTCAATTAGCATCTAGAGCCAACACTTGATTTCACTAAGTGTTGATCCTGCGTTCAGGTAAGTAATGGATAGTCAAGTATCGGCCATGTTTCGTCCTCCTATGCTTGATGGAACAAATTAGTCTATTTGGAAGATTAAGATGCGTGTTTTTATTAAGTCAATTGATGAAAAAGCTTGCAAGCGTATTAGCTGGATTGACTCTACAAAGATTGTAGGCGTTGATGGTGACTTCATAAATCAAAATAAGATTAGGTGGTCCGATGATGAATGGCAAACCATAATTCTAAGGCTCTCAATGTCATCGTTCTTTGCGATAGATTTTAATATGTTTAAAATTATCTGTAACTATTCTGCAGCCAATGATGCGCGAGTATCATTTCATGCTTCACAAATAATATCCAAGGGTACTTCAATCCCACGACGGCGGAAATCCTAGCTCTCCGGGATAGTCTAGACTTTATTAATCAGAATGATTTGAGCATTGCACAAGTGGAGACTGGTTCCACTTGGTGTCGATTGCGTGCTCCAATCTTTGTTGTTTCATATGGCCATGAAGTCGGCTTAGAGGTTCAAGAGATTATTTGATTTAAATTCGAGTGGTAGAAAGTTTTCATGTTCCTTTATTTTTAGGGAAAATAATGGTGTTGCGCTCACCCACTAGCAAACTCTTTTCTTCATCATACGCCTTTTAACTTGGAAAGGACAACATTCTATTTGGCTAAGACCAACAATTTTGGCAAACCTTTATTAATGAAACCCATTTTTCCCTACCAAAAAAAAAAAAAAACACATCTCAAATAAAATCAATTGATATCTTTATCTTAAATTCTTTCCTCAAATTTGAATCATTCCATGTGAAAGCATCCTTAAACTATCTTATTTTAATTCTTCAAATCTATCTAAAGAAGAAAACAATGAATGTCCGGGCTTTGAATAGTTAATGAAAATCTATGGGACCTAAATGAAGTACGTTTTATTATGTAACTCATTATCAAGCGTCTACGTAGTAGGGTGTTCATTTTTCGAATGGATCCGAAATTCGATTCGGTTCGAATTTGAATTTTAGTTTCGAATTAGGATTTTTGAATTTCAAATTGAATTTGAATCAACTCGGATTTGAATATGAATATTTGAATCGAATAGCGAATTGAGGGTTTTTTTGAATTCTATTCGAAAATCCTAATTCGAGGTGAAATTCGACTAAATTGAATTCAGTATTTTGATCAATTCAGTATTACAATTAATTCTTATTTCAATTTGAATTAAGTAATTCAATTGAAATTTATATGTATATATTTCACAATATACATAATTATTTATTGTATATATGTAAATTATACACATGCATTTATAATATATATATATATAAATGAATAAAACACTAATGTTTAAATGTAAATGTAAAATTATAGATATGCTTTTTCCTTCTTGTTTTTTTAGTTTTTGTTAGAAATTATTATACTTAATAGTATGTAAAATACATTTTACATTACTTCAAATTTTTATCTTTAGACCATATTCAAATAATCATTTTTTGTGCTAAAAATATATATTTTAGGTAAAAATTGTTTCGCTCTTCTGAGTCTCACGTAGAGGCATGTGGTGAAATAATTTAAGAATATTCCATGAGTTATGTCCATTGTATGTAAAGGTACAAAACTTGTGTACATACACTATTCAACATACATTATATATTTATACAATATTCTTTGACCTTTTTCCTTTGTTTTAAATTCTTATTACAATATGCATTATACATTATATATTGTACACTATATTACATATATTTATCTTCAGATCATATTAAAATAATAAATTATATGATAACACAAACTATATCTCTTTATCTACACACATACACAAATGTTGTTGATTTTTAAATATTTGAACTATAAGCACTTTATCAATTTGATACCTCATATTTGAGTATAAAAGTTATTTATCAAGTAACTACTGCTGGTATAAAATTGACACAAAATGATTTATTAAATTTATATAAGGGAGTTCGTTATGAATTTATGATAGTCTTTAGTTAAATTAAACAATGAAAAATGGTTAGCCGATAATTTGTAATTTTGAAAAAAAAAATCTGGAATTTTATTGGGTATAGTCCAAAAATATTATGTTATGAATCCAAACCTTATTCACTTTATCGATAAATTTGGATTTTTGGATTGACTCGAATTCGATTGAATCGAGAAATCAATTCGTTTAAATTCGATTGAATTAATCGAATTAAGATCGAATTTCGAATTGAGGTTTAAAATATTCATTCGATTAAATTCGATTTGAGGAAGTCGAAGAATTGAATTCGATTCGATGAACACCCCTACTACGTAGCACGTGAATCGAATTTTAATAAATGGAATGTTTTTAAAATTGGAGTTGAATAAATTGAAAAGGGTTTTGTTTAGTGCTATTATCTCAACAACTTAACCTCGTATATTTCAAAGATTAATTATAAAATATATTTTAAAATACACATAAATTTTATTACATAAACATACATGAAAAAGTAAAACATTTAATTTAGGTTGGCATCATATACCATTGAAATTTTTACTACAAAAGAAGTAGCCAATCAGGGTCACTTTCTTAAACGTCTGGAAAATTTGATGTTTCAAAGCCAAATGATTGTGTTTTTGACCAAAATAGCCTTGTATTTGTGGACCACAATTATCATAGATATGCAGCTTTTTGCAGACACTGAAAATCACCCACAGCAGGAAATTATCTTGCAGTTGCAGGTGAGCATAAGCATGGGGCTGCACCACAAATTTCAAATTATAAACTGTTACGATTTCCTTTGGCTTATTCTAATTTTTAAAGTGCCAAAAAAAAAAGATCATAAAGCTAGACAAAAGGAAAGCACAATTTTATATTGGATTTAATTTGGACAAGAGGATTTGAATTTGAGGAAAAATTTTGGGTAAAAAAAATTAATTTAAGATAGATTAAAAATATGCTTCGACTCAAAAATCAAAACAAAATTGAGCTCAAGGATTTACAATCCATTGTGCTATAGGATCACCCAAACAAGCTCAATATTTTTTTTATTTTATTTTATTGACAAGTTGGAAGAAGTGGTTGAAGGGATAAAATAAATCTCAAAGAGATTGAAATAGGACAAATTATATAAAATACATTTTTTTTTTGGTAAATATACCACAAAATATACTTTTATCACTTTCGTACCTATTTTATCTTTTTGTACCTACTTTTTTCTTTTTTTACGCTCCTGCATATTTTTTGATTAATTTTTTTTTTTTTGGTTTTTGTTCCTGTATTGCTCTATATGTCATATATATGTTTTAGATGTTGTTTAAATTTGTTTCTTTGTTTCTTTGTTGTTTCGATGTTTCAAAACAACTTTTACCTATTTTTTATCCTATTTTTTATTCATGTATTATTTTGTACATTGTTTCGGTATTGTTCTATAATATTTTTAATATTGTTCTAATAATTTTTGTTGTTGTTTCCATGTAGTGTTCGATGTGTAAATTTTTACCTATTTTTAAGCTCTTTTTATTCATGAGGTGTTTTTAATATTTTTACGTTGTTTCAGGTTGTTTAATTTCCATATAGTTTTTAATATTGTTCCGATGTTTCTTTGTTGTTTCCATGTAGTTTTTGATGTTTAAATACAAATTTTACCTATTTTTCAACTCTTTTTGCTCATATGGTGTTTTCTATATTGCTTCCTGGTTGTTTCCATATTTTTTTATATTTTCATGCATTAGATCAAAAATTGAATTGTGTTTTTTTATTCATGTTGTTTCTATAATATTTTTAATTTTTTTGATTTTAATATGTGTTATTTTATGTGTATATTTCTTGATTTTTTTTATATGACTTCGAGTCTAAAATGGATTATTTGATGAGGGCAAAATTATTTTTTCACTAAAATTTTATTAAAAGAAACATGTTAGAAACAATTTTGAAACAAAGTGTAAAAAAGTACGGAAGTTTTGGCGGGAGCGTAAAATTTGGATAATATTGTATCGAGAAGCGTAAAGAGCGATATTGTCTCCAAAAAGTGGGGCATTTATGTCAATTGCCCATTGAAATACTCGGGGTTTATTTGAAATACTTAACTTGAAATACATCAATCCAAATGAAGTCATATGCTTTTTATTTGAATTGATGAATTTGGAGTTGGTGGTTTCAAATCTATAATAACAAATTTAATGAGCTTGTTTGGATACAATAAATTTCAACTTTTTAGGCTTATATTTTGAGCTAATTTTTTAGTCATTGTGATAGATTTCAAATTCATCTTATATAGAGTCATTTGAAATCAATATTCCTCCAGATCCACCCCTCAAATTCAAATCATTGTAGGTTGCATTTGGATGGAAGAACATTGGCTGGAGATGAGGATCTGGGAAAAGATTTTGAAATGATCGTATCTAGAATCAATTTGAATTTAAGAATTTGAAGCCCATCACAATAACTAAAAAAGTTCAAAATACGAGTTTAAGGATTTGAAGTCCGTTAGATTATAAGATTACCAAACAAATTCGATGTATTTGTGTTCGAAAATTTCTTGCCGCAAGTGTACGGTGTAAAATTTAGTATAGATTAAGAATGGGTTATCGTCTCGGAGGGATTGATATCAAATTGATAACTAAATCTTTGTAATTATAATAGCTTAATTCTATCTAGATAATCGAACGCTTTGACGGGGTTTTCGGTGACTCATTTGGCTATCTTTGATGATGTGGTTATCTTCACTAGGGCGTCGGCGATGGCCTCGTCACGTTGAGGCACTTTCGGAGCACTATTCTCGCTACTCTTACGGCGGCTAGTCGGTGTCGAGGAAGAGTAGATTCTTTTCGGCCCCACGTTACATTGTGGTGGGAGCACATGGTTCATGGTAGCGAGGCTTTGTTCGTGATGACTTGCCGATGACTTATTTTGGTGTCCCTTTGTTCAAGGGGTGAATGACGAAAAAGAGCTCTTCCTCCCGGTGATTCGAGGAGGATGTTGGATAGAGTTCTTTGGGTGGTCACATCGACATCTCTCCTTTGGTGGTAGGCTCGCTCTTATTCGGAGCACGCTAATGGCCACCCCGTTGCATATTCTTGAGTCATGCGGCCGCGCCAAAGACGATTCTGCAGCGGTTGGAGCGAGATCATGGCTAGATTCTTACAGGGGATCCTATGCGGGACGAGAAGAAGACTCATTGGATCGATTGGGATATTATCGACATTCTACTTACGAGGGTGGGTGGGGTTGCGCCGACTTTCGATATTCTTGCCGACGCCTTTGATTACAAGTTGTGGTGGAGCTTACGCGAGGCCATTCGTTGTGGGCTCAATTCTTGATCGGCCAAGAAATCTTGTCACAATGGGCCCGGTCTCCTGTAGAGCCTCTGTAATACATAATCATAGTCATTAGTGGAGGCGCTTGAGGCGGATCGGTAGTCGAGCCCGGGAGCGGATTTTTGGTCTATTGGCGTGGTAGCCGTGGTCGGGTTTTACGGGATGATACTTGGTTTGGGCATCGGCCGCTTGTGGATCATTGTTTGGATTGGCGTTGGGTCATATGACGGTTGATTGGTTCATTCACGATGGTATGTGGGATAGAGATAGATTGTATCAGTCTTGGTCTCCGGATGTGGGCTCCGAGAGTCTCAATGAGGATATATCCGGGTTCCGATTCTCACGGGAAGTCCGAGGATATCATGCGGTGGATGTTTACCTCTCATGGTGGGTTCTCTATGTCTTCGATTGGGATTCTCTCAGGGGTAGAAATGCTGCTTTAACCTTCGTATGGTGCCATTTGGAACGATGCTCTTATTCCTACTATCTCTATATTCCTTTGGCGCCTCCTTCGTAATCGTCTTCTGTGGATATCAAGCTTGCACGTGGCACTTCCTTGCCTCACGTTCTTTGTTGTTGCTTGAATAATCCACATTCATCTCCTCAGTCGAATCTATCCCTCACATCTTTTTGATGAATGATATTGTTCGATCCGTGTGGAATCACTTTCTTCCTTGGTTTGACACTACACTTCCACACACCACCTGATATGATATTATTCCTATCATTTGGAGGAATCGCACACACGTATCACACACGAGGCACTTGAGTCTCTTGGTTCCCTGCTTGATTTTATGGTTTTATGGACGAGAAAGGAATAGTGTCAAGCATCGACACCTTCCTTTCTTGGCATCTCACATTATTTGGCGGTGGAGCGGTATCTCTCGGATTCTTGTTTTGGTCGGCGCCCGAACCCTTCAGATTGTGCGGATGCTTCCCTACTTTTGGCTTTTTGGGAAGTGCTCCACCACGGGTTCCACGCATGCCGAGGATTGTGATTTGGCGAGCCCCTCGATCTCCTCGGATCAAGTGAACACGGATGGTTCGTTTGATCGGGACACTTTGATTGTTGGCGGAGGGGAATTGATTCGAGATCATTCGGGCAGACTTATGTTAGCTTTTCATTGTTCTCTCCAGGTAGTGTCTAGCTTTCATGCCGAGCTTCTAAGCTGGAGATGGGGCTGCGGCATGCCCGTCTTTTTCTCTTGATTTGGATCGAGTTGGGCCGGCGCTGGTCACCATGATCACTTCCGGTGGCCTTGGCTCTTGGCGGAGTTGACACCCCGATTCGCATTCGAGAACATCTTGAGGACCTTGACTCGATTTCCCACATACACGAGAGGGAATCGACCCGGTGATCACCTTGCGAGTTGGGAGTTCTTTGCCGCTTGGCGATCACATTGTTGATGAGGGCACGACTTCTCACCACCTCCTAGCGCTCATTCGGATGGACAGGTGGGATATCCGAACTTGATTTTCATAGATCATTGGTTCTCCTTTTATTTTTAGATATCTCACTATGATAGTCTTTCTAGATATCGTAGTGATAGGTTATTTGTTCTTTGATTTTCTCCCCTTGCCAGCGGGCATGACAATGTATGACATTTTGATTGTTTGATATACGGGTAGGGGATCACGCCTCAATCCCCCACCCCGGGGGTGTTATTTTGCTAAAAAAAAATCGACGGATATGGTTTTGATTAAACTAAAAATAAACATAAAATCATGAAAACAACTTCGCTCAGACAAATTTCAAACACATAGTGGATATGAGTTCTAGAGGGTTGATTCACCTAGTCATCTCATATGTTATCAATCCGAGTTTATTATTCACACGTTATTAATCTATAAGCACAATATTCTACCATATATCACTTCCACTCGAAAGTGCCAAGTGATTCTAGGTTTCAATCTTGATTTCAATATCTCTATAAAAATCATAAATTAAACCCTAATGTGCTCGATGAATATTCTTTCACGGACTTCAAAAGATTTATAAACTTCTCAATTTTATGAAACCCTAGGTTGTGATATTCTATGATCGAGTGTTCATTTTTGTCTCGAGTGTCAAATCAAACACGCCAAACAATCTAAACTATTGATCAAATAATTCGGATGAAATCAATCCAAATAGCACAAATAGATTTAATAACATGCGAATCAAATAAAGCGAAAATCAATACATAGGTTCAAACATAGGTTCTGATTACATCAATCCCCTAGAAAAATAGGTTTAGCTCATGTTGAATGTACAAAAACTCATTAGAAAATAATTATACATCTTAAAGGTTCAACAAAGATAGTGGAAAAATAATTGAAGGATCAAGAAAAGAATCCTCTCTTTTTCGGAAGATGTATAAATGCCTTCAAATCTTGTCCCGAATTCTTTCTCCTTGCTCAAAGTCATCATGTATGCTCAATAGAATTTCCAACCCTTGTCTTGTGCGTCATTGATTGTATTTATACCCCCAAGATCGTCAAAAGTCCGAAAAAAATAAAAATATAAAATTGTTGCTGTCGGACGCGGCTGGGCCGCACATGGGGAGAAGCGTAGCGCTCCCCTGTGTGTGACTTTTCTCCTTTTTCCTCTTCTTCAAGCGATTTCTTCCTTCCAAACACGTTTTTCATCATTTTTAATCATTTTCGGCTACCTAACCTGTATCGACTCCCTAACGACACCTAATGAAATAAAATGGACTCAAACAACTCTAAAACACCCAAAAACAACGCGAAATCCTAGTCTAGAATACTCAATTCATTAGTATAAAACCAACTTAACAATTTGTTATTGTAAATTTAAAATCTTTAGCTCCAAATAGATCAATTCAAATGTAGCCTTATATAATTTGAAAATCATATCTCATACCATGTATAGACTTTCACATTTTTAATTTAAGATGGAATGGAAAACGTCAATAGAATTAAAAATCTTAGCATAATTAGTATTAAAATTTTGAAACAACTAAAGTTGCATTTGGATGGAAGAAATTGGAGTGTGAATAATTTTTTTTTTTAAGAATTGAGTGAAAGATTTCAAATGACTCCATATAGATGAACTTGAAATCTATCTCAAAAACAGAAACTAGCTCCAACAAGGGATGAAATAGAAAATCTCATTCCCTCATACTAAGAGCTAAATGATTTGATATCGGTTGTATTATGAAATTAGCCAAACAACCTCAACAAATTTTTTACCTTAGATTTGAAATCATTAGTTTTAAATCCTTGAACCCAAACGTTGAAGCCAATTGTTAATGGCTTTTGGCTCCTACAAGTCAAGATGGAAAAGTATGTCTGGTTTATTTTCAATAATCGATTTTGAGTTTAGTTTGAAAATGTACACCAATTTTCTGAAAGTAGAGACCCTATTTTGAAGTCCACATAATTTTCAAAAAAATAATCTTCAATGGCAAAAATTCATATACGATTGTTTCATGGGTCACATTTTGTGAGATGGATCTCCACGACTGTGTGACCCAAGGTATGATGCAAATGTTTTTCCGATCTCATAATATGTTTCTCGCTTCGAAACGGGGATTGACTCAGGGGGCAACGAATCTGAAAGCAAATTCGCATTTGGACAACATTTCAAGAGGTGTTTTTGTTTAAGGAATGTGATTTTCCGAATAGTTTTATCTCTTGAAAGAGTCATGAGTTGATTATGTGTATAGTTTTGGTTGAACATTTGTAGTATACAATAATATTATTATTCAAATTATAAGCATCATCAATTTGTTTTTACAGAAAATAGAGTGTTCATAGGTTTGCTTAAAAAGTCATATTTTGAATCAAATAACTCCATTATATATATCCTCGGATATATTTTCTATAATACCTCAATATGACATTGTGGTTGATCGGAAGGAGAAGTATCTCTTAAATTATAATGATTTTTGTACCTTGAAGTTAGAGATGTCAAAATGTGTCCGAGCCCGTTAAAAAAATGTCGGGCCATTTTGGAGGCCGAAAGTTGAAAGGGACCAAACCTATTTAGCCCTTGACCCATCCGGCTTGAAAAACGGACAAACTTAGTCATATTATATGTATTTTTATAAGCTAGAACGCACTTTGCCTCAAAAATAGCGGCTCAGGGTATTTGGTGCAGGCACAATTTTTCTCTTTGGCTGGTGGGTTGGCCAATTTAACAGCTCTACTTGGAGTTGGTGTTCATTTCGTCAGGTCTGAATATACAACAAACTTAACCAATCAAGTGGTACATATACACTTAAATTGGTGTAAGTTCATGCATTTATGTCTATCTAATATGTTGCAGTAGTGCCCACATGTTCCCTTTGGAACATTATAAGGAGAAAAGTTAGAATAAAGAGATAGATGGCAAGAATTTTGAGATAGAACAAAGCTTTGGATCTATCGACTTTCTCGAACATGAGCTTAGCCCACGTTTTTTTGTATTTGAGCTTCTTTACAATAAAGATAACAACACAAAATATTGCAACTGTTGCAGATAGACACATTACATTACATGTAAAATATTTCCTTCCCAATGCCATATATTTATAGAAAATTAATACCAGCAATTTCAGTACTATAAAACAACTCTTTCTTTCCCAATGTGCACACCCATCTATGATCAATATTACTATATTTTTGGTTCTTAGCTTCTATTCTTCCCCTTCAAAGGAAAAAGACCAATCATGCACAATTATAGTATAAAATCTTGTGCAAAATTCATGTAGGCGTCAATAATATTTAATTCATAAGGAGTCAGGTGAACCATTTAAGAACTCGATCAAAGTTATAAATGCCAACGTTTGCAAGAACATGGTTACTCAGTTTGTTGTACAACCATGATGCAATATTAATCCTTAAATAGTACCTAAACAGAATCTCCTATTCTACTATATATATTTTCGTGTGATATTCAATACAACATGTGAATGTCACTTGAATATATAAGGATAATGTCATCATTATACAAGTGACATTCATGTAGTATTTGACACGACAGACGAAACATCATTAATTAGAATTGGATATCGAGAATCGCTTAAATGTGTACACGTCATCTTATATATATGACACTCATCCACCTAATACATGACGTATCGATGGAGCTTATATCAGACTTATCACTTGTAATCTTGACAAAAGTTACAATAACTCAATAAGTTGTATTGTAGGCTAAAATAGAAAAGAAGAACTAATCTTGAATATTGTAAGACTTCATTTGGATCGATTTGAAGGATTTTTAATTAATAATAACAAATCAATTGTTGTTTGAATACAATGGATTGTAAATCCATAAGCTCCTATTCTGAATTAATTTTTTATTGTAGTGGATTTTAAATCCCTTAGATTATATTGATTCAATATTTGAATTCCTCATCCCAAAGCCCTCTGGTTCCTCAATATATAGTGTCTAAATTTTGCAGTCTAAACGCAACCTAAATTACATTTATGCACACCCGAATACGCAATTTCATCATTGGTAACCGGATTATTATAAGATACAACTGCTCGTAGTCTAGAACAACGTACATCACAGTAATGTTTCTCGAATCACAATGATCTTGAACAAGTTACAAACACAAACAAATCAAACATGTAAAATCGATCGCTAGTAACAACTCATAATATTGATTGTGAGCTATAAAACTCATATATAATATATCTAGAGTACAAGTTAGAAACACGAGCAATTTTCCAAATCAAGTTTCAAGGACATTCTTGAATACATAAAGCAAATGCAAATTCCTTTTCATCTGCATTAGGAATTTAAATTATATTTGCTTCTTCTATTATATTGCATGTATATACGTAGCAACACTAATGCAATGTAATGAGAGGGAAAAAAAAATGCAATTTGCAAACAAAACCTTTGTACAAAGTGCGGATGCGAGAAGAATATCAGTAACATTGTACACCAAAAATTGTGATCTTACAAGTCGAATTTTCTATTTCAAATTATGATGCTTTGTCTTACATTTTAATTAATATCACTAACATTGTACACCAAAAGTATAAAATAACATCATATACACAAACTTGACGCAACTTATATTAGTAAAATATTAAATGAAACATTAGTGGCTAGGAACTAATATAAAATATATAATTAATGAATTCGAAGAAAAAAAAAATGGAGGTCTTTTAATTTCTTCTGTATCCACATTTAATGGATGGGCAAGCGGTGTGTGTGGAAAAAGGTGGAAAATTTATTGCAATTCCAATCCATAAAATGGTCACAGAAAATTAGCACAGAAATCGAAACTGTACAAACACAATAGCTGATGATAGCACATAGAATGCTCTGCACAAGGCTTCAGGTTTTCTGCACTACCAAAACAAAAAGGTTGTTTGGGAGAAATAAATGCAGCTTTAAACTAACAGAATGGCTCTAACTCAATTGGGAACAAAAAAGAAAATGAAGAAACCAAATAAAGTAAAAGAAATTGCAAGGAACCTGAAACCCATTTATCAGATTATATGTAGCTATGATTGCTACATATGATCTGACTAGAGGAATTGAAGTGATTGATACAGGAGCTCCTCTAATTAGTGTTCTTGTAGGTGGAACAATTCTTGGACGAATTTTCAAGGTGCTAATATATACTAGCACAACATTTTCTATTCCTTTATACAATAACTAGATACAAAATTATCTATTTTCAAAACATGAATTAAAGTAGTTGATCTTTTAGCACTGGGGAAAAATAGGACTATTTGGGGATCGAGCTGGGGTTTGTAGAACAATACTCATTATGGAATTGATTAACAATATTGCCAGAACTCATGGGAGCATATCCGTATTTGGCCTAGTGGGTGAACATACTCGTGAAAGAAATATTAATGAAGAAAATATTGCAGAAACAAAAATGTCTCTAGTTTACAGCCAGATGAAATAAACCAGCAGGAGCTCGTCTGAGAGTTGGTTAAAAAAATTAAATAAATAAAGTGAGAATTGGATTGGAACTAGAAACAACAATGACAAGAAATTTCCGAAGTAACAGAATTAATTGTCAAATCAGCAACTCAAATTCGAAAATTCTTGGCAATCTGCTACTAATAATTCTTGCACTTGTTTGCATGTACTCTAAAAGTTACAAAATCATACCTTAAATAATAATAACATAAACTAAGAATTAATTAATCCCCAACAAGCTAAGATCCTCAACATTTAAAGTTCCCATTTTTGGCCTAGCTAGCTAGTTAGGTTTCTTACCAAGGGTGTGTTTGTTATTGTGCATCCAAACTTTGAGCACGTGCCTTTTAATACCCATCTCGCTGCAAAATATCTGCACCATTTCTTCATCTTGTTTCTGAATTTTCCAATCCAAACGCTCCGCTAAATTCAGCATCTTGTCCTTCTGTTCTTGCGTGAACTTTGTTCTGAACCTCTTTTTCCCTGGGTTACTGCTGCTAGGGTTAGAATAGTAATCTTCCATCTCATCTCTTGAGCCGCCTCCGCCGGAGCTGGACGGCAAGGCTAGGGGCGCCGCCGCCGCCCTCTGGGGTGGAGCTGCCACGTGGAGGTACCCACTGGTTGTGCGATACCCAAAATGCCCTTGTGGGTGGTGGGTCAAGAGTAGATGCTGCTGGGGTGGGTATTGGTTGAAGGGCAACGCGCCTCCGCCGCTGGGTTCGTTTTCTTTCCGGTGGAAATTGCGGTGGCAGTTGCAGGCGGCGCACTTGAGGGATTCCAGTGTGCCTTCCTCACCCGCCGGCATGAACTCGCCGCAGCCGTCAACGGCGTGGGCTCCGATGCCGACGGCGTGGTTCTTTAGACACTCCTTGTATCTGGGCCTCCGGAGCGGCGGAGGTGGCTCGACGGGGCTCGGCATTTTGGTCGGCGGCCGAGTCGAGTTCGAGTCATTGTAACCCGGTTCCGGCCCGAGCTCACCCTCTTGCTCCTCTTCTTGATCCTCATACTCCATCCTCTTCTTTTTAAGCTTAACTTGAACAGCTTAATTATCTTATATCAGCTATATATAGTAATATTGTATTTCTTTTTAGCTTATAGACATGCATTACTTAACCTAGGATAGAGTTACCGGCAACCGGAGTTACAGGTTTCTATCTTAATCTTTTTGTGTTTCCTTTTTTTTGCCCTCTGGGGATTTTGAGTTAAGAGAAGTGAAGAAGATAAGATAATGTAACATGCAAGTTAGTGGACAACAATATTTTTCCTTGTATATTATTACTTTTTTGGTTTTAACCATGATGAATAATAGCATATGTGTAGCCAATTTGTACAAATAATTATGTGGTAATAGGCCAAATTGGCCATTTACGTGTTTCAAAAGTGAATATTAATATTTTTCAAAAATATGTTTGAGTCATTTGAGTAAAACTGATCGCATCTTTCTTGTATTCTTTGCGGAGTTCCTTTAATATTTTTTAAAAAATTTGATGTGGTAAATTTCTTGATCCCCGACCAAGAAATGATTCTCGTTCCCGAGAAATAAATCTTGATCCAAATAAATGAGTCTCGGCCTCAAGAAATATACCAGTCTCGATAAATCAAAAAATGACGAAATAGACAATTGAACTAAAAAATAGCTAAAGAAATATGTATTTGAAAACCATGGCTAAAGATATTTTTATTATCGACAAATAGCAAAAAATCTAACGGGCTCAATAATTATATGTCTATCAAATTGAGTCAATTTGAATAGTCAATAACTGCCTAATTATAATTTAAGTATAAATAATAATAATAACAGTAATAATATTAATAGAGGTTCAACTCAAAAACCAAGTCTGTTGGCTTAAGAGACCCTGTGAAATATAATGCTAAGATAATCATATATTAATAATTACAGCCCATAAATACTTAGTCTAGCACAATAATATACAAATGATATGTGAGATGCCAGTTCTAAATTAAACACCTATGAATACCATTATCTATGTCATTTAAAGGTACAAAATTTTACATTAAACATTATCGTCACTTGTAGCTCAAGTTGTGTTCTTCACTTTTGAAGGGTGTTGCCAGGGTTCAATTCTGTATATTTCAATTTTATTGAAATTTAACATCTCCCTCCAACCATTACTCTCAACTTAATAAAAAATTTACATTGAGCGTTTGCCACTTTCAATACTTGGCATTTGATCTAGTTTTCATTTGAGCGTCGAGAAGATTTTCACAAGACACCCATATTATAGTGACAATAAGTGATGCGACACGATTATAAACACTATTATAGAGACAAATTATACGATAAAATACGACATAACACGACATGATACGACATGAATATAAAATTGTAAATTAAATTAAAATTGTGATTATTATTATATTTAAGGTCAAATAAAATATATAACACAAAAACATGATAGTGCGACACAAACACGACAGAGCGACATAAACACAACACAAAGACACGATTTGTTACCCTAAGCCAGACTTTGTGTGTGTTAATTAAAGCATAATAGCAAGAGTCTACCTAAAAACTGATAGCTGGAACTAATGTTAAAAGTATTTGGATATATGCCAAATCGGGTTCCACTTGCTAATATTTATATACAATTACAGTAATGAGATTTTTTTCGAAAACATAATTATATTCAATTCAAATATTTAAAGAAAAATATGTTTACATAATACTGCAGCCTGTTTTAGCTGTTCAGTGGCTACTCCAATATGTGCAGCCTACACAGTTCTATTTTTAGGATTCGTTTATTTCTGCCATCACCGGATATAGCCGGTGAAGGATGTGTGTTTCCTTAAAACCTCTTTTCACTGTAGTAAGAAAATTTGGCAACAGTGAAGAATTGGTGCTCGCGTGTAAACGAGTCAAGATGTTGTTGTAAATTGTTTAAATTTTACAGTATTTAAATTTATTTAGATCATGAATGAAACTAAAATTAAATTTGAAAGAGTCCTAAATTAAATTAAATGAAAATTAAATTCAAGCAGTTGGCTTTTGTCGTATGTTTGCTACTATTCTATTAATTGAGTTGATTTTTGATGTTGTTCTTTAAGGCAGATCGCCCAAATGAACTAAGTTGGCCAAAATCTTCTTCTCGGAAGAGAGGTCTTCACGTTAGTCCTCTTCCCGAGGACAGGGGCGTAGACAAGGGAGGGCCTCCCTGCCCCCCGCGCACCCCAATTTTTTTTTTGTCCCGTTTTTTCTATGGAAAAAAAATAAAAAAAAATTATATATATTTTCTTAAAGGTTAAAAATAGTTGAGCTAGGGGAAAACAAATTTGGGCTAGGGATCCCATGTGCACAGCTGCCCCCCGAGGGGAAAGTATTAATCGCCTTCTTCTCTCGAGCTGGTAACTTCTTTGGGAACTTTGCACATACGCGAAAATGTTAGAGGGTCCCGGGATTGTCCCAAGAAGGCCCTTCGATGCTCAAGACAATGAGACGGTAAACAATAGAAAATAACATTAAACAAACAACATCTTGTAAAAAACATGCGTAGGAGGATTATGAATTAATTATTAGTTAATTCTTACGGATAATAGAAAAGACCTTTTATACCGAGAGATGGGCGTGTGGTAGTGTAGGAGAATATGGCCATGGGCCATCCACGTAGGAGAAAAGCGGCCGCTTGGGCCAAACTCGGACTCCTTTGGGCCATTTAATAATTAAGAGTTCATTGGACAATTAATATTAAATAAACAAATATATAATGAATTACATTTAAATTATGAAATACTATTTTTGCCCCCAACAATATTAAATTAAATTTAAATCTGATTGATAAAAATATATATATCTATCCCAACAACAATGATACTTATTTTTCAAAGAAAGTAATAAATAAATAAGAAAGATAAAATTAGTAAATTTAATTTATTTTTCGGGTGTAGTATATGTGTTTGCAGTAGAGTAGCAGGTAGTAGAAGAAATGACAAGACCCTAGCTACGCGCCAACTAGCTAGTACTGGGTTTTGAACACGCCTTACTTTGTGATGGAACTGACACGGGATGGATCCCTAGGAGGCGCGTGAAGGCGGCGCGTTGAAAACTATGGTAGGGATAATTTAGTGTCGGGTAAAATTCTCTTTAACCTTTTTTTTTTTTTTTTTTTGAATGAAAGAAAGAATTTACTTTACCCCTTTTACTAATGATTTTGTTCAATTACCCCATTTACTAGTAAAACATTCAAATACCATCTGAACCAATAAAAATTATATTCATGGACAAAAATAACCTTAATTTAAATAAAATGTTTACTTTGCACTTCTATTATATAATATTAAAATTATATTTTGCTACTTTATTTATTTCATATCTAATTAAAGGTTTATTTGTATAATAAAATTAGAATTAAGTGAAATATAGGATTAAATTCATTTACGTTGAATTATATATAGAGAAGCCAAAATATGAAATAGTATTATACAGTTCAAGTTTAATTTTGTCCATTAATACATTTTTTTATTAGTCAAAGGGTGTATTTTTAGCTTTTTAATAGTAGAGAGGGTATTTGGTACAAAATGAATAGTACAATAGGTAAAGTGGATTTTACCCTTTAGAGTTAGATAGAGGAAAGGTGAAAATATAGGTGGTAGTATTATAACTACAATTTACAGGGAATTTACTTGAGAAAAACAAATTTAAGGTAGTGCTTAGCATTTAATGAGGCTGGTAGAGAGGTGTAGTTATTGTTACGTCCCAAGGTGGCGTTTCTGACCTGAGTGACGCCTGGAGGGCGTCAACCTTAATTAATGTTGCTCTTGTCCCTATTATATTGTGGGATAAGATTGTCTTGGGAAATAAGTTTTATCTTAATTTGATCAACCCCAAAACTAAATTCAGTATAAATTCTTGCTAAAAGATTATTTATTTAACTACCGATTGTATTATTATATTTAGAAATTTAAATATAATAATATGAAATTTAATTTCTTTAACTTATAATTTTGGGTCGGTCGGTCGAGTCAATTTCTTCAGGTCGCATTTTCTATGACTCTGCTAACCCAGCACGTGTATTTTTTGTTCGGGCCTGTCGGGCTTCAGGTCATTTGGGTCGGGCCAAAGTAGGCACACTCCATTTCAGATACCTAAATATAAAGCTCAGCCCATACCTATATGCAGACTAGCCCATCAGGCTTGGTGAATTTGGCCAGCTCAATCCGTGAGGGTTCGGGTCATTGATAAAAAAATCCTGTCTAAGTTTCAAAATTATAAAAATTATCCTGAAATTTGATTATGTCTAACTTTTATTACAACTGTCAGTTGACCTAATGGAGTTTGATGATATTATCAAAACATTGACCTAAAGATAAAAAAAATGCCCTTATAATTATGTTCACAAATTGTGAAGAGATAAAATTGTCATTTGATTGTTACAATAGATTACAAAGAAAAAAAAATCATTTGCCAACTATTAGAATTTACAAAAATATCACTCAATTTCAGCATAAATTACAATATTCCCCATTAAACTCTTTATTGAATTTTGCGGATATCAACTTAAATTGTTTAAGCATTTATATTAGTGAAACATCTTTCAGTTCTCACAAATTACATAATGTAAAAATTCCTCACTTGAATCTAACAAATATTTCACTCTAGTTGTGAAGAAGAAAAAATTTCCACCCCTCTGAATTTCTATAAAATACAGAAAAAGTCCAAACTAGATTGTGTAATTTTGTCCATTCACTTTATACCTTGCTCTTTGCGAAGAAGTAAATTTTTGAGGATAAAACCGTGAGCGAAATAAATTGACAATACCTTTTGGACTAATGTTTTCCATCTCATGCCACACCAGTTTGGCACACTTCCCTCCACGAAAATCCTTTTCGACCGAACTCCGCCGTCGACCTACACAAAAAATGGGGTCGAAGGGTTGCTCAGCATACCTCTCTCCGATCTTAAGTTAGAAGAGTATTCAACAAGAAAGGCGAGAATATAAAATGAATATAAAAGGTGTGACTATAGTTAGAATGAACCTGTACTATGGTATTTATAGCTTTGCCCTAATTAGGGTTTTCGTAAAGTCCAGGAGTTTGTTACGATTCAGCAATGAATTTGATTAGGATAAGATCAATCCTTCCGAGCTCGGGCCATATGTACAACTTAGCGGTCGAGATCGTACCAACATAGAACTTCAACCTTCTCTTTTGGAGCCAACCACCTCGGCCCAAAAGGAATCGGAGTTCGATCTCTCGAGAGATTCTTGTGGCGCTTCCCACTTTATAACTCATTAATAGAGCTCCTACGGCTCGGCCCATCAATGAGCTTCTTAATTCAACTCGATTTATTGACAAAGTTATATAGTTGACTGCGATATAATTCTCGATTCGGCCCAATATAGGGAATTTAGTTCGGTCCATGAGGTAAACTACTTTGACCCTCATCAATTGCTCCCTCCAACTATGGATGAAAGAACTGCACTTCAGCCATAGTTTCTTAACACCAAACTAAACTCCCATTTCGGTTTCATCCCTTCGAATTCCCGCCCATTTATGTCACATCCCTTCAAATCCATCATTATGACAAGCGACAAGCCGTCCTTTCAAATCTTGATGTGACTCTTTGACCCTTGGATAGAACCTCATCTACGATCCATTGTTTCCCTTTTCAAATTCCAAGTCCTTATACCTCTCTCTCTCCTCTATATAAAGTCATACCCCTCCATTTTTCACTTTACAACATTCTTCAAAAAGCTTCCCTATCTCTCTCATCTTTCCAAGGCAATTTTTCGCCAGATTCGACGATACTCGGCATCCATCAGAATTCGGTGTGCTCATAACCATCTTTTCTTCTTAATCCCTTTCGCTACTAGGTATTATTCTTATTCATTTCTTATCTCTCTCTCTCTCTCTCTCTCTCTCTCTCTCTCTCTCTCTGTCTTTTTAATTATTCGCAAGCACGTTTCTTCCTTTTTTGCATTTCATGGCTTCACCTTCTTCCCATTCTACTCCTCGGGATCCCTACATAGCCGAGCTAGAGAGATGGTCTTGTGAAATAGGCTCCCCTTCTCAAATCCTCTTCGTGAGGGTGGAAATCCCTCCACTTAGTGAAACAAGAATCGCTTATACTCTTACAAACATCAAAAGAAACTTAAAAATCCCTTCCTCATATAAGCTATCGCACCCAAAGGATCAGATAGGCCTAACAAACCCCCCCCGGCCATCTAGCTTTCTTCGTAGGTTAGAATGAGGGGGCCTCGATTCATGTTCACTCTTTCATGGCCGAGGTGTCCTCCCCTATACCGCGTTCATCTCAACCAATTGGCTCTAACTCGTTTAGAATCATACCATTTGGTTTCCTCATAATTACTAGTTACCTAGGGATCACTCTCTCGACCGACTTATTTTTCGCTCTTTTTCAAGTAAAGACAACATCTACAAAGGTCTATTCTACATCACCTCCCGAGGTGATGCTCAATTTCTAAGTAAGTATCCCTCTTCCAACAAGTTCGGAAAGATAAATACTTTTTATTTCTTCATCCTCACCCTGGGGCTTCCCGACCAGGTTTGGACTTGGACTCTCCCAATCCAACATAGGAATAGCCCCGAGCTCGTTCTCCCGAGCTTCAAGCACTTATTAATAAATTAATGGGGATCAAATATGGCATGTCGGCTTGTCACCCCGTCCCTTGCTTTACTACTTCCGGTTGAGCTCTATTGTTGTTCCTCAGAAGATGAGCTCGGTAATCATCGCAACCACACTCTTTTACTTGTATCATTTGTTTTTACTTGACCACTTTTCTATCTTTTTTACGCATTAACGATGATGGCCCAAACGATTCTTGAACAAGAGGAAGAGGAAAAGAGACTTGCCTTTGCCTCCACTCTTGTCCTCCTTTCCGAAGGTCTTCTTGCTGGTTCTACCACTCACGGAGCCAATCTCCCGAACTACCCGTCGATTCTCGCTACCATAGTTCTTGTTGAGCTTACTAGCCTGCTAGCCACTCGTGGCTATACCTCCGCTCAAAAGACCCGCTTTTGTCCCAAAGACCACCACTAAGAAATCTAGGACCACTCCGACCTCGGCCTACTCCCATCTCTTATGCCCGAAGTCCCATACATACTCCGAACCAAACTTTCTTCAAAGGCAACTCGGTTTTGAAGAACACGATGGCCTTTAGGCTGCCAAGTATATTCAGGGCAATTGTCCTAGCCAGACCGCATACGACTCTTGATAAGCTCGGTGATCTTTGGTGGTAAGTTCATTCATGTCTAGATCACTCCCGGAGCGGAAGTAAAGTTTCGGCCGCCATCCTTTCTCGAGCTCGGAATGGTTTTGCCACCCCAACTTTGGTGAATGAGCTCCACCCTCCGAAAAAGAGTGTTCTAAGTGAAGCCCAAAGAAGCCAAACTCCAAGAAGAAATCAGTCACCTCAAAGATCAAGCTAATGTCCACAAGGTCCTTTGTGGAATCTTATGAACAAAACTCAAAGCCTTAGAAGCCGATAACTCGACCTTAAGGCTGAAATGAATGACCTCCGGATCCGGTGTACTACCAAAATTAATCAAGCCCGAGTGAAGGTATTGAGCTCAAATTCGTCGGGACTTCTTGTTGTCCTTAGAGGGTTCTTCCATCATCCAAATAGTTCGGAGCGAGTTAAGCGAGGCATTCCTTAACTCGTCGAGTTTATCAAGGATTTATCGCCGGAGCCATGGAATACTACCACTTTGCTTTCGATCGGTGAGGCTCGGCTCAAGGAGTCCAAACCGCAAAATCCCGGATCCTAAGGGTTACATTTTTCGAAGGAAGAAGATCGCTAAACAAGGCTCCTCCGAGGTCTTTATTGAGTCCCTGTCTACTTCGCTCCTTCTCCATCTCGCCGAGCTCGGGAGGTGCCATCTTGCATCTCCTAGAGATCGGCAGGCTTTGCGACTCCCCTCGAAAGTGCCCTTGTTCCTTCCTCCGGAGGTCAAGGAGAAATGCGAGGAAGAAGAAGACTGCGAGATCACCGTTGTGGATGACGTGTCCATCTCATTGAAGCGATTATGTAATGGAAAATGTTCCTCCTCTTTGCTTAGGGGCTTTTTTTTTATCCTGTCTTTTCTTTGATGTACCCATTTTGACTACTTGTACTTGCATGTAGTGCTAGTAATGAAATTTCATTTTCCTTATGCTTTCTTGTAAAATTTCTTTATTGATCTCCTTTTCTGTCTTTATTTAAATAATACCTCAGTTCCATAATTAAGAAAAACTTGGTAATTTTTAATAAGTCAATTATAATCGAACTCAATGCCTCCAGGCTTTAAGTTTTTGAGTCTAGCTCTGTTTCATAATTAAATACATAGAAAAAGTTTGCTCGAGCCGAGCTCCTTGCCTTGTCCTCGTGGCCTTAAGTATTTGGAGTCTAGCTCGAGTGAGCTCCAAATACTTGGATTGTTTCAAAGGAAGGCTGGCTCGAGCCGAGCTCCTTGTCTTGGCCTCTAGCCTCAAATATTTGGAGTCTAGCTCGAGTGAGCTCCAAATACTTGGCAAATTTTTTTCAAGAAAGCTGGCTCAAGCCGAGCTCCTTGCCTTGGCCTCGTGGCCTCACGTATTTGGAGTCTAGCTCGAGTGAGCTCCAAATACTTGGCAATTTTTCCAAAGAATCTTTGGCTCGAGTCGAGCTCCTTGCTTGGCCCGTAACCTCAAGTATTTGGAGTCTAGCTCGAGTTGAGCTCTAAATACTTGGAATTTTTTTTTTTTTTTTGAACTCGGTTTCTTAACAACACATAATTCAAGGAAGTAGATAAATTTCATTCATATTGCGAAAGCTTTAATTACATATCAAACATCTCCAATTTCGAATAATACTTCTTCAAATTCTTTGTTGTTCCATGAACGTGGGAGTTTTCGCCCTTTCGGCTCTTCTTCCAACTCATATGCTCCTCCGGCCTAACACCTTCGTCAACCGAAGTTGTCCTTCCCAATTGCATCTAGCTTTCCCTTATTCTTACTAGCATCCGCCCTCCTTAGCACGGATCGCGACACGGAAGGCCATATTTATCACTTTCTTGTTATATGCCGATTTCATCCTTTATCTTGTTTTCTTCATCTATAGAAATGTCATTTCTCTTTTTTCATTAATAGTGTCCAAAGCTTCTTGAATCATCATTTCATTTTCCTTCTCCTCAAAAGTTTGCAATTTGTGAGTCTCTATTCCGATCTCCACAGGTATGACAACATCCATTCCATACACCAAACTAAAGGAGCTCTCTATAGTCGCCTCTTTCAGATTAGTTTGATAAGCCCACAAGACCGAGCTTAGCTTTTGAACCCATGCTTCTCCCCGCCTTTTCTAGCGAGCTTTAAGTCCTTGAACCGAGATCCTGTTAGTGACTTCCACTTTCTCATTAGCTTTGTGGATGAGCTACCGCGTGAAATTCTATTTTATCTTCATCTCCTCACACCATGCTTTTATACCGGTCCCGTGAATCGCATTCCATTATCTCGATATAAGGATCCAAGGTGTTCCATATCTACATACGATATTTTGCCATATGAACTTCATTACCGCATCCTAATTTATTTTTGCCAAAGGCTCGGAGTTTTGACCCGATTCTTTGAAGTAATCAATTGCTACAATCAAGAATTTCCTTTGGCACCTGGTTTAGGAGGAAATGGACGTACTATATCAATTCCTATTTCGCAAAAAGACATGCCGAACTCATTGTCATGAGCTCCTCTGCTGGCCGATGTATAAGTGGTGCATGAATCTGGAATTTCTCACAAGCTCTCACCAATTTTTCTGCCTCTCCTTTCAAGTGAGGCCAAAAGTACCCTGCTCGCAACACTTTCTTTACCAAAATCCTAACCCCCATGTGATTTCCACAGCATCCTTCATGTATCTCTCTCAGCACATACATACCCTCTTCCTCACTAAGACACCTTAGTAAAGGCATGGAAAAACCTCTTTTGTATAGCCTATCTCCTACAATGCAGAAGCAAGTAGCTCGAATTTTCATCGAGCTGCCTCACTCCACTTCTCCGACAAGATCCTTCCTTTTAAATAAGCCAAGATGGTAGCTCTCCGATCCTTCTTTTCCTTGATCTCTCCGACCCCCATGCTCAACACAGTTTCCTTTGCCACAAGAAAAGTTATTTGCTTTGTTTGATTCTCCATGGCCGAACTGGCCATCTTGGCCAAGAAGTCAGCACGACCATTCTCCGCACTCGAGACCTGACAGATCTTAACCTCCTTCAATCGCCCCTCTAGAGCTCGGTATGCTTCCACATACTTATTCATCCTATCCTCTCTTACTTCGAATTCTCCCGTTATTTGCTTATGGACGAGCTAGGAATCCATATAAACCAAAATTCTAGTAGCACCCATTTCTCTGACTATCTCGAACTCCTCTAATAAAAACTTCACACTCGCTTTATTATTGGATAGTTTGAACTCCAACCTTACAACAAAGGCGTTCTCAATTCCTTGCGGGTGATTAGAACATTTAAAGCCCCACAACCCGAGCTTCGACCGAACCATCCACGTATATCACCCATACCCCTTCTTCACCAGGAGCTTTTGTTAACTCTTGCACAAAATTTGCCAAGGCGAGCCTTGATAGCCGACCTACTTTTGAATTCAATATCATATTCACTCAACTCAATAGCCCATTTAACCAACCTTCTTGCCACTTCGGGCTTACTCATCACATTTTTAATGGGAGATTAGTTCGACAATTACCTTATGTGAGATGAAGTATGGCGAACTCTCCTTCTTTGTTACCACCAAAGCCAAACCGCTTTATCGATCTTTGTATACTTCAACTCTACACTTCTCAACACCTTACTAACATAGTATGCCGACTTTGTCCGAACTATCCTCCCGATCAAAGACAATGCTAACCCCCGCTCCTCTTTGAGATGTACAGGTACATGGGATCTTCTGCACAGGCTTAGTCAACAAAGACGACTTTGCCAAATAATCTTTCAATTCCTCAAAGGCTTTCTGACACTCCTCATCCCAAACAAACTTTTTAGCTTTCCTCAATACCTTAAAAAAAGGGCAAACTCCTCTCAGCCAAGCGAGAGATGAATCTATTCCAAGCCGCGCCAACCTTCCTGTTAGGCACTGTACATCCTTAACATCCCAAGGTGGAGCCATTTCTCTAATGGATCCGACCTTCTCTGGGTTAGCCTCTATCCCTTTCTCCATCACCATATAACCCAAGAATTTTCCCGACCTCACACCAAAAGCACATTTCTTAGGATTAAGCTTCATCTTGTATTTTCTAAGTGTATCAAAAGTTTCTGCCAAATCTTTCACGTGATCTACCGCCCTCATGCTCTTGACCAACATGTCATCCACATATACTTCAATGTTCCTCCCGAGCTCCCACTGGAACATTTTATCCACCAACCTCTAGTACGTAGCTCCCACATTTTTTAGCCCAAAAGGTATCACTACATAACAAAAGATACCAACAGAGGTGGTGAAGCTCACCTCTCTTCGATCCTCCTCCGCCAATTCAATCCGATGATACCCTTAGACTCATCCATCATACTTAGCAATTCACATCGAGTGGAATCAACCAACCGATTGATTCGAGGCAATGGATAATAATCTTTTGGTCAAGCCTGTTCAAATCCGAAAGTCCGCACACATCCTCCAATTATCCTCTGTTTCAGAACCAACACCGCATTAGACAACCATTCTGGGAATTGAATTTCTTTGATGTGCCCCGAGCCAGCAATTTGAACCTCGGATCGGATGATCGCATCCTTCATAGGGCCAAAGTTTCTCTTCTTATGCTTCAAAAGTTAATATGAAGGATTTACGTTAAGCCTGTGCTCACTATACTCGGATCGATCCCTACCAAATCATTAGCGGACCATGCAAATACATCCACATTGCTCCTCAAAAACTCCACTAACTTCTCCCTCAGCTCATCTGATAAATCTTTCTCGACCTTAGTGACCTTATTAGGGTCTCCCGATACTAGCTCTACAGACATCAACTCCTCATTCGGTTGTACATGCTCAACCGACTCACCATCCAGTTTGATAATCTTGTTTTTATTCTTATCATCATCCCTCAAGTGCGTACACCGGTCTGTTGTATGTCCGTATTCATTATAGAACCTGCAGAATTCCTTACACTTTGCTTTCGTTGGTGCCTCTGCATGTGCCTTTGGCCACCTCAGGTCGGGATGCCTCTCAATAGCTATAAGCACCTTGTCCTGAGGTAGTACCAATGGTGTATATTTCTCATACCTCAGCCTTCCTCCCATCACCTCGGGCTTAAGCTTCTTCTGAGGTGTCTTATCCTCCCTCTTCTCTTTCTTCTCTCTCTGCTTCCCTCCTTCCTATTTTTTCATTTTCCTTGCTTCTTCCAAGTTGATATACCTTTCTGCCCGAGCTAATAATTCATCGAACGTTTTGGCCGGCTCAATCACCAGAGATTCAAAATATTCTTCGTCCTTTAGCCTTTGAGCTATGACGTTGGCCAATATTTCTGGGCTAGCCGAGGGCACCTCCAATTTCGCAGCTTTAAAATGCTATATGTTGCTCCTAAGTCCTTCCCCCTCCTTTTTGTTTAATACTAAACAAAGTTAGAGGTGCTTTCTGGTACTTTCGACAACTCGTGAATTGATTCAAGAATGCCAAGCTGAACTCGTCAAAATTTCTTATAGAACTCGAGGTGAGTTGGCTGAACCACTGCTGAGCTGATTTAGTGAGGGTGGTCGGAAATACTCTATACATCACGCCAATCTGTATAGCATTGCAGTGTTCTCAAAATGGCACAAATAGTCCACGGATCTGTGGTGCTGTCATATTCAAAATTCAAAGCTCTATAAGACGGCGGGAGCTCATCCACCATGATTTTCTTCGAAAAAGGGGTCCCTCTGCCCACCCGAACTGAAGCTCCTCCCGACGTCCCTGTCACTTTCCTATGAATCTCCCTAACCGATCGTCGATCCTTTCCGACCAATCTGGATCTTCAGTCGATGTGTATTTCGTCATTCTAGATGAATGTACATCCTCTCGAGCCACAGTGCTCAAAAACATAGGCCCCAAACTTCCTCCTCCACCAGACAAAGGTGTTGAATCCTCCACTCATAATCCATTGTCCACTTCCCTCCACCACATGTTGCGACGGTGGAGGCATGGCATTTTCATTCGTTACCCCTCCTGGTGTGTCACCCACCGGAGTGCGATTCAAATCCTTCGTCAATTTCTCCTCAAGTCCTCCATAACCACCAATCTCTGAAACTCACGCCCTCGCTCAGATGTTCCCACAGACGGCGCCAGTTGGTGAATCCCGAAACTGCTTTGCTTCCCTGAAAATCCAATCCGACCGAGCTCCGCCATCGACCTACACAAAAAGGTGGCCGGAGGGTTGCTCCGGCGTACCCTCTCCGATGCTTAAGTCAGAAGAGTATTCAACAAGAAAGAGACAAAATTTAAAGTGAATATAAAAAGTGTGATTAGGGTTAGAATGAACATGTACTATGGTATTTATAGGTTTGTCCTAATTATGGTTTCCGTAAAATCCGGAGTTTGTTATGATTCTGGTAACAGAATCTGATTAGGATAAGATCAATCCTTCCATAGCTCGGGCCACATGTACAGCTCTGCAGGTCGAGACTGTACCAACATAGAACCTCAACCTTCTCTTTTGGAGCCAACCACCTCGGCCCAAAAGGAATCAGAGTTCGACCTCTCAGAGATTCTTGTGGTGCTTCCCACTTTATAACCCATTAATGGAGCTCCTGTTGACCCATCACGAGCTTCTTAATTCAACTCGATTTATTGACAAAGCTATACAGATTCGGCTAGAGTTTGTTAGGAAATTTATTGTTTAGATTTTGATGAATGCCATGTAAAACTTAGAATAGAATTTGGCACCCCAATTCTTGTTGTAAAATGCATTGTAAAAATTAGAGTGGCCCAAGCCGAGTTAAGTCACCTACGACCTAACATGCAAGAAGACAATCAAGACTAGAAGGAAGACTCATTGTGAGACAACCGAGTATGGCAAAGAAGAATAGACGGAACTCTCTTGAAGAAGCGGTGAGATGTAGGCTGAGTGGAGTATCGTCAAGTCACTCGAGAAAAGCCAAGTCTCAAGTTGAAGTGACGGAAGAGTCATCCAATGATTGTAAGCCGACTCTAAGTCACCTGGGGGAAAGCAAAGAAATGCGATCAAGTCGAGATAATCGTAAAAGATCCGTTGTACGTAAATCAAGAGAATTACTTAAACAAGTAATATCTCCATACCACCTTTCTGAGTGCTCACCGAAGCGTGCAAATTGAATGAACCAATGGGAAGCACTACACCGTGTCGAACTCGAAAAGGTGAAAGAACAATTCATACGAGGAAATGGCAATTCCAAGGATCGCAACAAGACAAGCTAACGATGCAAGTGACTTTCAAAAATAAGCCTATCTCTTCAACGGGAAATTTTTGAAAGATCACTATAAAAGGCCGAGGAGTTTATTTGAGGATAGATATATGAGAGTGACACAAGTTCAGACCTGAACAAAACAACGTTCAAGCAATTATTAGAAAATCAAACATTCTCAATCCTCAAGCCTACACACTACGAAGAACATCAATCCAACACTCACCTGTGAAGGAAAGATAACTTCAATCGGTTGAAGAGGAAGACATTTGAAAAATCAAGGGGTCTACATTCCACGAAGGATTGTAGGAAGGTTCAAGGTCGAACCAAGTCTTAAGCTTTTTGGAGGGCTTCGTGATCAAATCCAAAGAGCTTGAGCAAGTGAGTGTAGTAGCAAGGCGGTGCCTGTGAAGAAGAAGTCGTCGTCACGAGAAGCCTGGTGAGTGATCAAGGCGTCTCGGATCGAGTCCCAAAGAATCAAGTCATTTGTGTGATCAAGACTTGTATCCGGACTGTTACCACTTTGTATCTCGATCATTACCTAGTGGATTCCTCCAAGAGTTGGAGAAGAGAGGAGTAGACGAATTACCCCATCTTGAACCTCTATAAAAATTTCATTGTGTCATTTACATTTCAAAGACTTTAATTTCTCGCATCTTAATTGTTTAATTCTCACGACATATCGTTATCCACTTGATAATCTTTAAGTACTAAATCAAGCACTAAATCCTTGCTTAATCAAACTTAAGGGTGTTAAGTCTTCCGCTGAAAACAAAACCACGAGTTGAGTTAATTTAGACTCAACGGTGAGTTAATCCATCAATGAAACGGCTTAGTTGAGTCGTTGAGAGACTAACTCTACTTGATTGACTAACTTGGCTGTCCATCAAGGACACGGTGTGTAGTATTAACTCTGAATATTTTAAAAGGACTAAAACGAAAATTTGGTAAGGTTTATTTAACCCCCTTCTAAACCTTACACTTACACCCCTTGGGACCTACAAGTGGTATCGGAGCGGTTGGTTCATTGAACCCTCCGCATTTGGTTACTAAACTAGATCTCCAAACTTTTCAAAGTCCGCTTTAGTACTTAAACTCTCAAAACTCGTTTTATCATTAAAAGTTATTATCATGGAAGCAAATTTGACACGCATCCCTATGTTCACAATTGAAGAATTTGATGATTGGAAAATTCGTATGCGAGGCTCATCTATCAAAGATTACATGATGAGATGTGGATAGTGATAGAAGATGGGCCACCGCAAATCTTAAAGGTGAACACATTTTGTAAGAAGAGCTGCGGTGAAGGAGAAGAGGATGTTGCTCCCGGACGTCATGGTTGAAAAACCAAGAACCGAGTGGACAAATGATGACGAGAAAAAGATACAACCTGGACAATGTAGCCAAGGACATCCTTTACAAAACCTTGGACAAAGCCATGTTCAATAAAGTCAAATCGGCAAAACGGCTAAAGAAATGGGACAAGTCGACATTGATTTGTGAAGGCTCGAGCAAATCAAAGAAAACAAATTATCGGTGGTCATGTACGAGAAATTTGAGAACTTCAAAATGATCTCGGGAGAAAACCTGGATCAACGGATGCTCGGTTCTCACGAAATCACCAACGAGTTATCCGCACTTGGAAAGGAATATACACGAAGAAATGTGTATGAAGATCCTAAAAAAGTCTTCCAACTGAATGGGAAATGAAGGTCATGGCACCGAGACATTCCATGGACCTATCAAAGACATCCAACCATGAATTATTCTCGGACCTCAAAGCCTACGAGTTTGAGCCGAGAAGAAAAAGACCGAGGAAGAGACAATTTGTACCCCAAAATAGTGCTCTAATTGTTAAAGATGGGAAGAGAGTGAGGTCAAAGAAGTCATCGATCCGGAAGAAATAACCCGATGGTCAAAAGATTCAACAAGTTCTTCAATAAGAACTACAAGAGAGGAAAGGGTGAATCTTCGGAAGACACTCGGCTCCTCCAAATCAAAGGAAGATAGGCCAACCAAGAGAACAGATCATCAAAAAGTTGAGTATCAAAAGTGACAATCCAAGAATGGAAAGAGTGATCAAAAGGTGAATATCTATGTTGGAATCGTGAGACAACCAGGTCACTATGCCATTGATTGCTCATATCCTCGTAGTCAACAAATACGGGAATGAAGAAGAAAGAAAGGTCTTGAGAAAGAAGACAAGAAAAGAAAAAGGCAATGATGGTCATAGAGATCATTTAAATGACCAAGTCAAGAGAGACGGTGATTGAGAGCGAGTGAAGCGACTACTCAAGTGACTCGAAGAAGAAGCCCGATGACCGCTTGATGGCCAAGGAACAAGATCAACCGACCAAGAAGATGAGGTACACTCTAACTCATCAAACTCGGACTCTAGTGATAGTGATGTGACACACACACCTCATCACCCACTCGATCTTTATGATTCATTAGGAAAAATGATGAAAGATTTTGAACACATTAAATCCTCACACACACTATTAAATGAGGAAAAAACTGCTACTCAAGAGTCAAAACTCAAAGTCGACTAAGGAGCCGAGTACTCTAAGTCAAATAGTGATGAGAATGAAAGTTTAAAGGTGAAAATGCTAAATTAATAGCGAGAAATTTGCTATAGAGAAGATGGAGAATGACCTCAAAAATGTTATGCCTCATTCACTAAGGCATCTAAATCATTGGATGATCTTATTATGAGTCAAAGAGAATGTGGAGACAAGACAGGCTTAGGATTTAATTCCCTGTGCCATGTCAAACCTCAAAAGTAATTTTGGAAAAAGGATCTTCAAGTCATGAAGAGTCTGAAAAATCCAAAACTCTAAATGATGCACACACATTCACTCCAAAACACAAGAACAAGCAAACCGGCCTTGGTTATAAAGGAAAAGGAAAACATCCAGTTGAGTGCGGCTGAAAGGACGGTGAGAAGAGATTCACCGAGTTCTCGGCAAACTCCAAGCGAAAAATACTCGCAAAGAAGAAAGAGCTACCAAAAACCCGGAAAATCCATAAAAGAAATACATATGATGGGAATGGTAGAAAATATCCAAGCTAAGTGATTGGAATAATGTGAACTATCAAAGCATAGACTTATGGAATATAAGCCCAAATGGCAAAGGCCTATTACTCAAAGAAAGGCCATTCCAAAAGTATAAGAGCTTTCATCAAAGACACATATGCACCTAGGCACTACACTCAAAGACACCACAATTACTCAAGAAAGGCAATTGCTAAAACACATATGCAGCATACGGACAAAAAGACAATTTTGTATGAACCTAAAATCCCCAAGCAATTTGCCAGGATTAATTATGATTATGGCACCGATAGATGGCAACCCCTTAGAGTCAAATCATTTGGCTATAGGTTGGTTGGATCATCTTACAATTCTAACCCCTCGGGACCCGGACAAGTATGGGTACCTAAAACTTAATTTCCTTGATTGCGGGTTCAAGGAATTTGAGTGCCAAGGAACCTGGTATATGGATAGTGGTACATTCCCGGACACATGACAGAAACAAGAAAAATCTGTCAAAATTCGAGGAAGTAAAAGGAGCAAAAGTCATATTTGGAGGAAATGAAGCTCCTGGTGAAATAAGAGGCATTGGATCCATCAAGAGGAATGGATTAGAAATCACAGACGTTGCATATGTTGAAGGACTTAACTTCAACTGCTAAGCATCACCAACTCGCGTGACAAGGGTTACAATGTTGGATTTAACATGGGTATATGCCAAATCAAGGATATTGAATCAAATGAAGTTGTGCTCAAGGATGTAGACAGAAGAATATGTATGTCGTGGATTGGTCAATCGCAACACCCAAAGACTGTCTACTAGCAAAAAAGCTGGTGAATCAAGTTGGCGTGGCACAAAAAAGCCGAGTCACCTAAATTTCAAAACGATTAACAAGCTTGCAAGAAGTAATCTTATGGAAGGACTTTATTCAAGATACAAGAAGGAGAGTATATGTGATGCATGTCGAAGGGAAAACAAATCAAATCTTCATTCAAAGAAAAACATGTTCATCTTCAACAAGAATATTGCATCCGCTACATATGGATCTATTTGGCCCAGTGGAACCGGCCAAAGATAAGTGGAAAGAAATACACCTTGGTGGTAGTAGATGACTACTCAAGATATACATGGACAATATTCATGTGTAAGAAGAAAGAAACTCTACAAAAACTACCACACGGTGATGAAGAGGATTCAAAACGAGAAGAGCCAAACCATTATCAAAATAAGATCGACAGAGGAACCGAGTTTGTCAATGGAATAATAACTCGATATTGTATTGAAAATGGTATTGGTCATGAACTATCGGCTGACAAGGACTCCAGTGAGAATGGAGTTGCGAGAAAGAAGGAACAAGAACTCTCAAAGAAGCAAAGCAAGGACCATGTTAGTCAAGCAGGGTTACCAAAAAGATTTTTTGGTCAAGCAATCAACACGACTTGCTACACTCAAAACGGATGTATGATAAACAGACAAGGGCGGACAAAGACTCCCTATGAGATTTGGATGGAAGAAAACCAAATGTTGCATATTTCAAAATATTTGGATGTAAATGCTTCATCCACAACAATGGAAAAGACAATCTAAAAGCTTTTGATGCTAAAGTCGATGAAGGTATCCTCTTAGGATACTCGGTGAAAAAGCAAAGCCTACTGAGTACTCAACAAAAGAACTATGGTTGCGGAAGAATCCATTCATGTGGTATTCGATGAGCCAAATGTAAATGGAGAAGACATTGAAGAGTCGGTGATAAGCCGAGTCATCCAACCATGCGAGAAGAGTCCCTATCTTCAAGTCAAGTCTGGAACTATAAACTCGAGAAGAAGATGAGATAGCTGAATCTCAAAACATTTGGAAAATTTGCAGCTAAGTGATCACGAGAGAGCGACCACGCAACAGAACACGCAAGACAATCGAATCCGCCTAACTTACTCCAACTGATGTAAGATGGCCGAGAGACCATCCACGAGAACTTGTCATTGGAGACATAAGAGAAGGTGTAAAAACAAGATCGAGAACTCAACAAGAAGCTATGTTCACATGCTTCATCTCACAAATAGAGCCCAAGGATGTGTTACAAGCATTGGACGACGCACATTGGATTCAAGCTATGCAAGAAGAGTGAATCTGTTTGAAAGAAATAAAGTATGGGAATTAGTGCAAAGACCCATACATCAAAATGTTATCGGCACCAAATGGGTGTTCGAAATAAGATGAACGAGGAAGGTTACGTGGTAAGAAACAAAGCAAGATTAGTAGCCAAAGGATATTGCCAAGAAGAAGGAATAGATTTTGATGAAACATTTGCTCTGTAGCAAAGACCGAAGCTATAAGAATGTTTCTTGCCTATGCAACTCACAAGAATTTCATTTGTATATCGATGGATGTAAAAAGTGCATTTCTAAATGGTTTATTGGAAGAAGAAGTGTATGTTGAACAACCTCCAGGATTTGAGCGGAAGACTCTTGGAGATAAAGTATACAAACTCAAGAAAGCTCTATATGGATTGAAACAGGCACCCGTGAGCTTGGTATGATACCTTGTCACAATTCCTAAATCGAAAATGGATTCACAAAAGGAAAAGTAGATAGAACACTTTTTAATTCAAGACAAAAAGAGTATCTTTGCTTGTTCAAATATATGTGGATGACATCATTTTTGGATCTACAAACAAAGAGTGTGTGAAAAATTTTCAAACCTCATGCAAAGTAAATTTGAAATGAGCATGATGGGAGAGGCGACATTCTTCCTTGGACTCCAAGTGAAGCAGTGAAGGATGGAACCTTCATAAGTCAAACAAAATACACCGAGATTTAATGAAGAAGTTTGGTATGGAGGAGAAGTCTTCGTGAAAATACCAATGAATACATCATCAAAATGGACATGGATGCGGATGGCAAGCTCGTAGATCAAACAAGATCTGAGCACTTATTGGATCATTGCTCTATCTCAAAGAAGCGGGCGGACATCACCTTTTTGTAGGTGTATGTGCAAGATTTCAATCGCTCCAAAAGATAGCCATATGATGGCTGACAAGAGAATATTGAGATACTTGAAAGGAAGCAAGAAGTTGGCTTATGGTATCCAAAGGAAGGTGGATTCAAGCTAATCGGCTATTCGGACTCTTACTATCTTTGGATGCGAGTTGATGAGAAAAAAGCACTTCAGGCACATGTCAAATGCTAGGAAACAGTGATTTCTGGTTTAGCAAGCAAAATTCAATAACCACCTCTGGGTGACGAGAATTCATAGGCAAGGCGGGTGTTGTTGTGCCCAAGTCCTATGGATGAGACAAAGTGAGAGACTATGAAGTTGAGGAAAAAGAAATTCCAATCATGTGTGATAACACAAGTGCAATTGCCATTACTCAAAATCTGGCCGCACTCAAGAACAAAGCACATCGATGTCGATATCACTTCATAAGAGATCATGTTGAAAAGAAGGACATCATCGTGGAATATATCTCAACCGATAAACAATTGGCCGACATCTTCACAAAACCATTATGTGAGTCAAGATTTGAAGAACTCAAACATGAGTTGGGGTTAATTTGGTGGTGACACTCGGGAAAATCAAAGAAAAGAAATGGAACATAAAAAAAAAAAAGAGTGAACTCACAAATCGCCTAAGTAAATTAGTCAGACGTATCGGAAAGACAACTATACCAAGTCACACATTAGTGAGTCACTAAGAGAACTGTGAGAAGAAGAGTTAAATCGGCTAAAAGATGTTTGAGTCACTTATGACCAAAGTGACAAAAACGCAATCGTTTTGACTAAGCGGGAATGTTTTTAAGGAATACGTCAAAGATAATGATGATGTGTCTGAGACATAAAGCCGCACACCAAGCTTATGATTGGATATAAATCTTTGCCGCCGCATTAAATACGAGACATTAAATGCTAAATAAAGGCGTGCAAAATCTAAGCCGTTGATTTCGATCACATTTCAAAAAAACCACCCGCACGCCCTTTCATAAACCATACTTAAACCATTTCCGTCTGTTTCTCTCTCACACTACTAAAACTGTTCATTTTCCTTCTCTCAAAAGCAAAGGCAAAAAAATTCTCTCGAAACCCTATCTATCTCGCAAATCAATCTCTAAGTTTTTCTTTGATAAAATCCTGAAAAATGGCACCAACCTATGATTTTACCAAATTAGGGAAGCAAATCCACAGGGTCTCATGTAGATTTCGACGGCATGGTGAAACAGGGGTCCGACGACACCCTAGTGAAGAAAATTCTTGAGAAATTACAAACGGCAGGGCTAAAACCGTTTCGGCGTTAGAACATCCGATGACCTATGTGGAGGAGGTCGCACAATTCTACGTAAATGTTGAGATTCACGATGAAGGAATAAAGTCATCTTCACGGAAAGCGGTGACTATCTCGCAAGGATTTGGTGAACACGCTCACTACCAATGAAGGAGCCTTTAAAATTAACGGTTTGATGTAAACTTGGCCGATGCTTGGAAAGAAATAGCCAAGCCCGACTTTCTTTGATAAAATAGTGTACACAACAACCAAGAGCTGGCGAAAGAGGATTATCACAAGTTTTGTTGGACATAGTTGCCAAATGTATTGACATCAAATTTGGCGGCTTTGACCAATATCCAAAAGCAAAGCGATTGTAATGGCCGCAATCATCGCGAGAAAAAGAAAATAAATCGGGCGAGTTTGTCTACAAAGCAGACTGCGCCGAACGTAGGAATAAATCCTTCAAGGAAGATGGCACATTTGGAGGTTCCTAGGATATGGCCTAGTAATTGGCGGTGATGGAGGTGAAAGGAGTCCCTCTTAGACATGGGAAGGCATTCCATGTTAACAAGAGGATGTTTAGAGCAAACCTCTCGGCGCACGAAGAGAGCCTACGCCAAGAGAGCGACACGAGTGAGGGGAATCGGTGACCCTGAAGATACTGATTGTTTCCTCTCCACCCTAAGAAGAAAAGCCGCCTCTGCGGCCGCAAGAAGAAAAGATGCGCCCCTGCGCAAAGAAAGAAAGTCAAACTTGCTCTGCCCCCGCAGTGTGTCTCCCCGCCTGTGGCAGTTAGTGGTCGAGAAGGACACTCAAATACCTTCTCCGATCGTCAAAAAGAGGAGAACCGACAAGCCAAGACGGCCGGCTCCTCGAGAAAAAGACACCAACACGGCCCGCCGCCCAAGACTCAGAGGAAACCGTCTCGAACGAGAAATCCCTCGGTACAAACTAGGAGACGAAGAAGAATTGTCAAGCACTCCGAGCTTGGCGGTTGAGTCGGCCACTCACCGAGCAGATCGGAGCTGGCTGGAGAAGTAGAGTCTCGGATGTAATTGATGAAATGACCAAGTCTGGCACAAGGCGATCAGCGAGAGGCAAATCAAGAAATAGTCGTAGTCCGAGCAAGGTGAGACACAAGAAGAAGCTGGTAGAGCGATAGTGATGTGATGATTCTATCCCCACCTTACCCGGACATCCAAAATCGTGCGAGAGTGGAGGAAATGGAAATTGAGTCGATCCAGGGAACAGTTCCAACGGCTGAGTTTATAGAAGAAGAGGAAGCTGTTGAGCTTCCTTCGCCCGACCATCGTACTCAAAGATGGATGAAGACAATCGCACGGATATCCTGCAGATCTTCAAGGATAAGGAAAAGGAGAAACAGCAGGAGGAAAGCCGAGGCACGTGAGAAGGCCAAAGATATGCACTATCTCGGCACCACAGAACACACACATCCTCTCCTTGATGTCTTCTCCGTGATGATGAGGACCCGGAGAATCTTCGCCGCGAGAAGAGTTGCAAATGCAGCAAGCATTGCACGAATCGAGTAATCCTTCACGAGCAAAGATTGATGGAGGACCAGGAGAGTCCTCGAACACGGTGAAATTGATCCAATGGGAGTGGTTGACAAATCGCCATCGTTGTTGTTCCGCTACCACTTCCCCACTCACTCGGAAAAAAGCGATAAGGAATCGGCGATGGCGGGATAGTGGGGACCTGATCGAGCCAACCCCTATTGAAGGTGTCTTACCACATGCCCCAACGGCTGAACACTCAATAGAAACAATGAGTCCGGAGACGAGTGACCCCATTACAAGTCACTCGGTGGTGCGCCGGTGAGGGGAAACTCCCTCCTGCGCAGCAAGGTCGGAGAATCTGCAGATGACTCAACAACGAATCCAGGAGGCGAAGTAGAGAAAATACAAAAAGAAAGCAAGTTGCCATCAACGAAGCTCAGGCGATTGAGACTGTCTCACCGGAGGTGCCAACTCGCTCTGAAGGCTAATGACGCCGCGATGCGATCGAGGCACAAGAAGGAATGTACTGGGAGTTAACACTGGCGATGAAAGTGCAATCCATGGGGTTGAGACTCCAATGGATGCCACCACGAGAAGACCCTAAGACATACCGACACTCGTCGAAAGGGAGGTCAAGGCCTCGCGCAGTTGAGACTGCGGGAGGTAATGAAGGCCCACGGGAGGTTGAGACTTCCCGGGGTAAAGAAAGTCGAAGTAGAGAACATCCCTCCCGCTATCATCGACCCATCCGAAAAGGAGATAAGCACACTTCATGATTCCCAGGATAATCGATGTCACCTTTCTCGGGATCGGAAGGCGAAGAAGAAGGCTCGAGTCATCCCTAGTGACAGATCCAAAAGACTCAGTGCGGATGTTCCAAGCACGAGCAAGTCGATCCCAAGACTACTCGTCAAACCTTTAATTTTGATGATGAGCCACCAATGGAAATCTCATCATCGTCCGATGACGCTTCCGATAAGGCCGAGGACCGTCTACTCAATTGGAGAAATCATTTGTGAGACCAACGAAGGTTGAGACAATGAGAGGCTCAGCAAGTCGGGTCCACTTCACAACAAACCCTAGCTGAACCGAGTCCACTGCGCGCAGCTCCTCAAGCCGCAACAGGTCGATTCCAAAAAGAACTTCACGCCCACCACTCATCATCGAACAAATCCCGGTTGGCGGTGATGAATCCTTTATAGAATCTTTTTCTTTTTCTCTCGGAGGTACCCGACCTCCATGAAGAGTCGAGAAAATGAACGCGCACGCTACCACAGACCAGCTCCCATTTTTCAATCAGGCACCATTGTTCGGTGATTATGATTTTGATTTTTGCATGGCCATCACCGCAACGGAAGAATCGGTGAAGTCCGCGAAGTGTTCAAGGCATTATTTCACGAGATTGAACGGATGGAGAGGCATCGGCCTCTATGGATATGCGATGGACAACGAGAGATGCAAATCTCACTGCCGATTTAAGAGGCATAACATCGGGATCAGGGGAATGGTGGCAACAAAGCAAAGAAACAATGCGTGTGGAACAAGTTAGATACTTCGGACATTGTTCAACAAGCTGCTGGTATGGAGAGTGAAAATGCTCTGATGCAAAAACGAAGTTTGAGAGAACATATTGAGCACATGCATGAAGCTCACATTGCCGAGATAAAGTCTGCTGCGTGAGCAAAACAAAAGTGATCTACGCGTTTGGAAGAAACCATGAATACAAAATTCAGCCTTCTCATGGCCGAGATGAAGTGATTTCAGCAGAGTCCAACGCTATTCGATCGAATTTCGTGCCGCATACTCTGCAGCGGACTCGAGACAGAACTCTACCATCGCAGGCTCGACTTCCGCTTGCCAAGATATGTTTCAGTGTCCTCTCTCTTTTGATGATGCCAAAAAAGGGGAAGAGGAATACCTTAAAGCACGAAAAGATCCGAAAAAGAGGATGCATAGGATGCATTGCGAAGGGAAAGACAGTGAGGAAGCGCTGAAACAAAAGAAACGAAAATCTGCTGAGGGGGAAGGATCGAAAGATGTGACCTTGATGATTGCACAAACCCCCAACAGGGTCCTGTCACTGGTGACATTATCGCAACAAACTCCTGTGACTCGCCACTCCAACACTCTGCTATATCTATGGTGAAAAGAGAAAAACAATTGAAGCAGGGATGAAGGAAGTGGAAGGAAGAATGGATGCCCGAGTTATGAACATCTTGAAAGAACATGGAGGCATTCCAAGAGACAGAGACACATATGCCATCTCGATGTCGGGACAGATCCACGATCGTTGATGAATTTAAAACGCCGCATCCGAAGGATACTTTGCAAATATGTCTATGGCTCAAGCTTGGGACTTGTATCTTGGGAAAAGGGTCTCACGTTATGTGAAGAAGGCGACAGCGGCGCAGACTCACCGGCGGTCACTCTGCTGGTCACTCCGTGGTCACTCATTTGGAAAGAAGAAGACCCCAAGACAAAGACACGCCTGCAGGTAGAGGAAAAAGCAATGGTGGAGGAAGAAGCTTGGACCAGGCCTCCGCCCAAAAACATTGAATATGTAGATCCGGCAAGAAATGAGGGATCTTTGGGCTGGTCTTGACCAAGTAGCAAATTTGCAAGTGGCTAAAAGTAACGCTGAGTATGCAAAAAGAATAGAAGAAGAAAACAAGAGACAAACTCAACTATGGGAGGAAAGACAGGGGAAAGAATAAGAAGAGATGAAGTTGCAGGAAGGCATATGAAAAGAAAAAAAGAAGGCGGTGACGATGAGAAAAAGAGAAGAAGAGAAGAAGATGTTGAACAAGATGAAAGAAGGAGACGGCGAAGGAGATGAAGTGTTCTTTGTCCACCCCTTCGTGTATTTTATAATGTAAATACATACAAAGTAAGTCTTACAAATAAAGTCGTAAATTCTTTATTTTTCGTGTAGACAAATATGTGCTCGACGATACACCTTGTAAACATGCTTGATTGTGTAAAAGAACAAGAATGTTATGATCAATAAAAGGATTGATTCTGGCGCATACATTCTATGTCAATACACTATCTCAGTATGTATCTTTTTTGTTTGCATTTTTGAATGGTTTAAGTTTTGGCATCATCAAAAAGGGGGAAATTGTTAGGAAATTTATTGTTTAGATTTTGATGAATGCCATGTAAAACTTAGAATAGGAAGTTGGCACCCCAATTCTTGTTGTAAAATGCATTGTAAAAATTAGAGTGGCTGCCGAGTTAAGTCACTACGACCTAACATGCAAGAAGACAATCGAAGACTAGAAGGAAGACTCCATTGCGAGACATTTGAGTATGGCAAAGAAGAGTAGACGGGAACTCTATTGAAGAAGCGGTGAGATGCGGTGAGTGGAGTATCGTCAAGTCAACTCGAGAAAAGCCAAGTCTCAAGTTGAAGTGATGAGAAGAGTCATCCATGATTGGAAGGTCGACTCTAAGTCACCGGGGAAAGCAAAGAAATGCGATCAAGTCGAGATAATCAGTAAAAGATCCGTTGCACGTAAATCAAGAGAATTACTTAAACAAGTAATATATCCATACCACCTTTCTCGGAGTGCTCGGTCCCGAAGCGTGCAAATTGAATGAACCAATGGGAAGTACTACACCGTGTCGAACTCGAAAAGGTGAAAGAACAATTCATACGAGGAAATGGCAATTCAAGGATCGCAACAAGACAAGCCAACGATCGCAAGTGACTTTCAAAAATAAGCCTATCTCTTCAACGGGCAAATTTTTGAAAGATCACTATAAAAGGCCGAGGAGTTTATTTGAGGATAGATATATGAGAGTGACACAAGTTCTGGACTGAACAAAACAACGTTCAAGCAATTATTAGAAAATCAAACATTCTCAATCCTCAAGCCTACACTACGAAGAACATCAATCCAACACTCACCGTGAAGGAAATATAACTTCAATCGGTTGAAGAGGAAAAACCTGAAAAATCAAGGGGTCTACATTCCACGAAGGATTGTAGGAAGGTTCAAGGTCGAACCAAGTCTTAAGCTTTTGGAGGGCTTCGTGATCAAATCCAAAGAGCTTGAGCAAGTGAGTGTAGTAGTAAAGCAAACGCCTGTGAAGAAGTTTTCGAGTCGCACGAGAAGCCGGTGAGTGATCAAGGCGTCTCGGCATCGAGTCCCAAAGAATCAAGTTTGTGTGATCAAGACTTGTATCCTGGATTTGATTACCACTTTGTATATCGATCATTACCTAGTGGATTCCTCCAGGAGTTGGAGAAAGAGGAGTAGAAGAATTACCCCATCTTCGAACCTCTATAAAAATTTCATTGTGTCATTTACATTTCAAAGACTTTAATTTCTCGCATCTTAATTGTTTAATTTACTTTGGCATATCTCGCTATCCACTTGATAATCTTTGAGTACTAAATCAAGCACTAAATCCTTGCTTAATCAAACTTAAGGGTGTTAAGTCTTCCAATAAAAACAAAACCAAGTTGAGTTAATTTAGACTCAACAATTGGTGAGTTAATCCATCAACAAACTTAGTTGAGTCCGTTGAGAGACTAACTCTCTTGATTGACTAACTTGGTCTGTCCATCAAGGACACAAATTGTGTAGTATTAACTCGAATATTTTAAAAGGACTAAAACGAAAATTTGGTAAGGTTTATTCAACCCCCTCTTCTAAACCTTACACTTACACCCCTTGGGACCTACTGAGTTGTCAATTCCCGTAGGGCCTGAACCAACCTGGTTTTCTAATGGTCGGGCTTTATTTTTCAAGCCCGAAAAAAAGTCAGGCCTCAAAAGGCCCGCCCTGGCGGACTAGCCGGGAGGCCCGACTTTTCAAAGGCAATTTTCGTTTATAGGTTTGGGTACCCCATTTTTGCGGCCCGGAAGTCTTGTTTGGTCCGCCCCGATTTTTCGAAAAGCCCCGCGGGCTCTGGCCGGCCAGTCTTTTGACAGCTCTAAGTTCACCATCGATATAATCCTCGGTTTGGCCCAATAGAGGGAATTCAATTAAGCCAATGAAGTCGGCCTATTTTGACCCTCATCAGGTATGTATATCCTTAAATGGATTGGTATCCTACCTATTGCCACCCCTAAGCTTGTGCTTCTCCTAGGGAGTATACTATATGTTTGACATTTGATTTTATTGATTTCCTTCTAGTATTTTTGCTTCAATCTAGGGAAAAATCTCATTTTTTCCTTAGTTTGCTCATGAATAAAAGATTGAAACTGCGACGTTAAATTAAAGATACACTTTATATGATTTATTGTGGTATTACAAACACCCCTTAACGTTTGTGTTTAATTAATTGTTTTACAAATATCTCGTTAAAAATGGTACAATTTGTAAAATAGAAATACATTTCAAAAGTGTATTTATAAATATAAATGATTTTCTTTTTTTTGGGGAATTAGTTTGAACTTCAAAGATAACTTTGTAATTTACCCCATTCTTTTTAGAAAAACATGCACGTTTCTTGTTTTCAGAAAACAAAATTGAGCATCATATCTCGCTCTTAGCCCTATGGATTATAGGCACATGATCTTAATCTTACAAAATCTAATGATTAGATATATATTATAAGATACTCCGTATTTGTCCAAACTAAAGAGTATGTTTTAATCTATTCAGCATTATCCCATCAATTTCGGATTAATAGTCAAACGACTAATCCCGAGCTATGACTCTAGTAGCTACAAGGCGTGCCGGATGAGCAGTGAGCATCTCTTAATTAATTAACTCAATCACCTCCTTTAAATAGTGGCGGATCCAGGAATTTTGAAAATAGGGGTGCACGACGGATATTAAAAAAATTCACCTAAATATTTTTTAATATTTAAAGTCCTATAACAAAACACTGTTTAAAATTTTGTATAAGCTGATCATGTAACCGTACATGAAAAATTAATGCACATATATAAACAAAATTTAGAGTAATTAAGAAAAGAAGAGACAACAAAACATAGTTTTGATAACATTATTGATATTATTAGATTTTTTTTATATTTATTTTTGTAGGTTTTGACTTTTGCCATGATTTATTTATTTAAGTTGTTAAGTCAATATTTTCATTTTTTGAAATTTTATGTGGAAATTTGTAGTGTTTTATTTGGATTTTTTTAATTCTTTTTGTAAAAATAGGGGTACAAATTTATTATTATACCTTTTTACTAAAAATTATTGTTGGATTTTCTCAATTTAGGGGTACAACTGTACCCCCATGTTTCCACATAAATCCGCCAGTGCCTTTAAAGTTTTAATTTTAGATATTTACTAGAAAAACCACCACAATGTGTTACACGAGATTTGTGATAATTTTATTAATCAAAAGTATCCAACAAAAACATCTTTAATTTAAAAAAAATCGGTAATTTATTGAGCTTTGCGCAAAATATAATTGGATAAAACCACTTCAATTAATTCACGTCATATTTGGTAAGAAGCAAACACATTTATTATTAATAAATTTGTGTTTTTCGCTTTTTTCGTATTTTGGCTTGTGAAAAGAACGTGAATTTTTAATTATTAATTGTATTGTTCAAAGTAGTTTTCACAATAAAGCTTCACAAATTAAATGTATACAATGGCTTATATTTACTTTTTTGGCGTTTGAAAAACTACTTAGTTAATTGTGCTAATTTTATAAATCAAAAGTATTCAATAAATATATTTTTTATTTTTTAGAATAATTTACTTTTTGAAGATTATATAATAGATTGTATAGCTAGAAACTTTCATTTGTAGAAAATTTGTTACCTTTTAGATTATAATAAATTGTATATAGATAGAATCTTTGGTATATTTACGAAAAAGATAGATTGTATAGATACAATCCTTGATTGTTGAATTATTTGTTATCTTTTAGATTATATATGGAAAATATATATAATATAGGGCTGCTACAAGTATAAATGTGAAACGATATGTAGAATTTGGAGAATGATGAGTGGTCACATGTCTTAAAATAGCAAGGCGATGACATGTGTCATATTTATTTTTTCATTTAGTATATATGTTGACTGGATTAAATATTGGAAACTTTCTATTTTATATTACAGTTGAAATTACCCTTGAAAACTTATTTAAAAATAAAAATTGGTGTAGCTCCTCATGGGATGGCTTGGTGGTGTCTTGCCTAGTGAGATTTAACTTGTTGGCGTCACACTCGAAGGGTAATGCCTCCAAGTTCTCGTTATAAATTAAAATACATATGATAACAATCGCATTTGCATAATACATTTGATAACAATAATCTTAGAAAAAATAATTAGAGTTATTTTTAAAAAATATTTTTCTTATAAAAAAGTGAAACAAGTATTCAAATTAAACTTTGAAACTTTTCTCAGTTGTAAATCCAATTAATACATTATCATAAAGTAGTAGTTTCAGAAAGGAAATAAGAAAGGAAATAAGATAACTGTATCTTATTATAATTAGGTCATCTAAAAAACTGTGAGTAATACTAATAATATATTTTAGTTAATTTTATGCAATGTACTAAATTGGATTCAACAAAAACTCAAATTTTGATCTCACTTGTTCATATCTTCCTGAAAAATAATGCTATAGGGTGTGGGTGGTTGGCAAATATTTTTGCAAAATTATCCCTCGAAAATTTATTTTGCCCTTAACATATAAGGCTGCGATTGTTTATGGAAATTTTCCATTTTTGTTTCGTCAGAGAATATATTTTACAAAAAATGTGAATGCTTATGAAAATTTTCAGAAAATACATTATTAACTCACTTTCACTTTTTTTTTTTCTCATCAATCACTATTACTCATTTTTCAAAAAACTTATCTAATCATCAACCATTATTACCCATTTCCCAATAAATCTACTGTTTATCCAATCACATATTTTTAACTACCAATCATACTATTTCTATATCAAATCAACTTTAATCATTGCATTTTCATCTCATATCCAATCACACTCTCAAAATTCATCTATTTCCTTTCAAAAAAAATTTGACCACTATTCTTTATCGAAAAGAAAATTTTCAAATATGAAAGTATATACAATCGCACCCACCAGCGTGGCGTAGGGGGGGGGCAACTCGGGGCCCCCCCCTTAATTTTGTTTTCTAGGTAAATTTTTTTAGAAAAAAATTTATTTAATTTTTATATGGTTTTTTTTTTAATTTTTCTCTAGACAAACTTTGTTCTGAAAAATAGAAGAGATTTATAGAGTAATTAATCTTTTTCAAATTGAAGGGTCCCTGGACTGTCGGGATTCATGTGATCCTTAAAAGCAGATGTATGAAAATGGAGAGACGTATGACTTGACACACACAACACACACTCCTGTCAGCTGTAAGGAAACCAGTGTAGTCTATATACAGGTACTCTATATATAGGACAGGAGAATATATATATGTCGGCCATCTATGTGATTTTATAACAATTAATATCACGTTACTGTGAATAATTTCCAAGTAATATTGTTTACGATATACAAAGTTGTAGAAAATGGTTTACTCATGAGTCGTTTCGCTTTTTTTTTTTTTTAAATTAATTTCACCGCTCCTCACAACATTGGTCCTATAATGAATTGGGGTGTCAAAAAATGTAAAAATATAATTTAACATTAAAAAAAACCAATTTAATCTTGTAAATAATGAAAAAGTTTGATTGAGGCTAAATTTGACCGGAAATTTTAGGCGGCGATTGGATATCGAAATTTTTTATTTCCGTTCCACTAGATATAGAAATTTTTTTAATCCAAAACATACAATTGCTTATGAAATTTTTTAGTACATACAATATTTACTCATTTTTACTTCATTCTCCCACCAATTACTACTCCTTTTTCTCACACACACACACAAAAAAAAAAAAAAAAGACATCAAGTCAACAATCATTGTTACATATTTCCCACAAATCAACTAATTCACATATTTCTAACTACTCAATTGATATTGTACTATTTCTATATCAAATCAACTTTCACTATTAAATTTTTATCTCATATACACTCACATTGTTAAAATTCATTATTTTCTTTCAATTTTTTCATCACTATTCTACAGCAGATTAGAAATCAGAGAAATTATTTTTTGCAACGTTTACCATAGCCATTTTGCGGTTTGGTATCTAATTTTTTTTTTTTTTTTGAAATTCAAGTACCTAAACTTCGTCGAGATCGATGTTATCAAATGTGCGACACGCTTTGAAGGCAAAATTGTCAAATCATCTAAATTAATAAAAATTATTACAAATTCAACCAAAACATTATAATATTTTAATTTATCTCCTAAACATTTTACAATTCAAACTTTGTCCTCTAACTTCAAAAATAATAATAATGATAAATATATTATTACATACGTATTTATCTTTTTTTTTTTTTTTGTTCAGAAATATATATTTAGTAGTAATAAATAATACAAAAGTTTATTAATAAGTCGATTTATTAGAACTTAAATAATTATACAGCCATTCAAGTAGAAAAATTAAATATACACAATAATATAATTTTAACATTCAAAATGCATTATGAAAATGTTCAAAATTTTATTATTATATATTTTTCAATTTTGAAATTTAGGGTTGTCATATAGTACTTATTTATTTATTTATTACTATTTAAATCTTGTTTTTCAAAATTCTATGAAGTAACTTAATTAATAGAATTCCTAGGATAACAAAAAAAAAAAGATAATAAGAATATTATTGAAAATGCAATGTAACAAGTTAAAACAGATTATTACTCTATAGTTTTTATTTAAACATAAATTAACGTATAATTATTTGTGTTTTCTCCCTTTTTAAGTTCTACTTTATTTTTTTCCAAAATTCTATAAAATAAATAATCATTAGAAATTAGAATTCATAATTCAGTAAGAAAGATAAAAGATGTATTTTTAAAAAAAATTGCAAGAATTAAAAATTCATTATTATATATTTTAAATTTTATGCAACTTGAAATTATCAAATAATAATGTAGCAAGTTGATCATTTATTTTAATAAATTGAAGTATTAATATGTATTGTTATATTAACTGTAACTATTATATATTGTGAATAAACAGATAAGTACATATATATATATATATATATAAATATAATTTTATTATTTATTTAGAACTGTGGGAGCAAAGTTGTAATTGTAAAAGGTTTAGGTGGCTAATTAACAAATAATGCGAAGTTGGGCTTGGAAAGTGCAATAACTTTTATTACGATGATATGACAATTTGGCCCTCACGATATAAACTTTTTTAAATGACTTTAATTCTTAATGGTTTATATGAAGCATTTTAGTACATAAAAGAAAACCAATAAGATTAGGATTTGAACCGTACATGCCTCTCATGCCAATGACGAAAATCTAAAACCCAATTTACCTTGTTTAAATTTTGATTGGGTTTGGGTGAAATTGAGCATAGAATTGGAAGAACATATGAGATTTGATCATGACAAATGATCTTGTATGAATGTGTTCAAAGTCCAATTTCCAACTTTCAGTATTGGAAAATGATTTTTTAGATTTTATTGATTTTTGCATGAGAATTAAGAATATGTTTGGTTTGTTGTCTGAATTTATGTTATAATATGTGTTTACAAATGAAAATATGTTTGATTATAATTTTTGAAGTGTATTTTTGATATAGATTTGCATGATGTTGGGGGTAAAAATAACATTAATAATTAATATATAATTCGATTTATATATTGGCATATTAATAATGCCTAATGGGCTATTAATGGTATAACTCGGCGAAAGGAGTCGGGTGGCCCACATGTCGATTTCTCCTATACAGTCCACGAGGCCCATCATCCAGCTATATAAAGGTCCCTCATCTTCATTTGTAAGTACATTCTCTCATAATCACTCTTACAAATTAATTCAGTATTTGTTTACTGTCTTAATTTCTCTCTCAATCATTTGTCTTTGACTTGAGCGTCGGAAGGGCTTCGGGGACAATCCCGGGGCCCATCTAACATTTGTGTGTGTGTGGACAAGTTTCCAATTGAAGAATTTCCAACTTCTGAAGAAGAAGACTTGGAAGACTTCCAGCCTGGTTAGAAGAAGATTTTGACTTTTATCAGAATCCTTGGCTTGAAGTGATCTGTCTTAAAAGGCAACATCATTTTAGCGTTGTCTATGGGAGTAGCCAAAGCACACGAAAATGCAGACCCGATCTCAACTACGTGAAGCCCGATCTCAAGCTGTTGGTCGTGGAGCCAGAGATCAGTAAGAAGAACGGCCGCCTGGAAGACAAGGGGCCAGCACTCCTCATGCTAGAGGAGTGCCGCCTCCGCCACCGCATGCCAGAGGGACATCGCCCCCTCCTCCTTAGGGGGCTCCGCCCGTTGAAGAAGTCTGCCCATCCAGGAAGCCCTCCAGGCTCTACTGGATGAAGCTATCGGGAATGCCCTGAGCCATCAAGTCACGAGGAGACCGTCCCGAGCTTCGCCATCGAAGGAAGGGATGGAAGATGCAGCGAGAATTATGAAGAGCCGTCACTAGCTGAAGAATCTTGCGCCGTACAACCTAGCCACGCCAACTCAAGAGCTACCGCCCTGATGAAGGGATGTCCACTGACCCTGCCATCTTGACTGAGCAACTACCTTCGGGAATCAAGACCTCCAATATCCTAGAGTACGATGAAAATGGAGATCCCGAGGAACACTTGGATAAATTCTACACGAAAGTAATTCTTTATGACATGATGGACGCCTCTTCTTTGTAAGGTGTTCTCAGACCACTTTAACCAAGCGAGCACTCACTTGGTTCAATCGCCTTCCAAAAGGATCAAATTCCGGATGGACAAACTTATCGATGCCTCTATGCAATTGCATTTCTCCATCAATAGATAGTTCCACAAGACCATTGCTCACCTCTTCCAGGTGATATAGAAGGAAGGAGAGACGCTACGGGAGTTTATGAAGCGATTCGTGGAAGTCGTCAATAAAGTTGCCAACGTCCAGCATGAGACTTTGGCCGGAATATTGCACCAAAATGTTTGCCAGGGACATCTAAAAGAGTTCTTGGACGGGAAACCTCCCTCCAACCTGGATGAGCTATTAAGTCGGCGGGAAGACATCCGAAAGTGGAGGAGTACACCAATCCTGAACCCAGTATCAACAGCAAGTCCAGGGAAGACGACAAGAATTAATCTCGCAAGGGTCCGAGGAAGGAGTACAGGTCAAACTATACCCCTCTAAACGCACCAATAGCAGAAGTAATGAAAGCGCGCCGAGAAAAAAAAGGGGATCATTGATCCGCCGATCCATCAAGAATAATCATCACAAGCTTGCTCCAATTTGTACTGTTGATATTACAGGGACAGGGGGTACACTATGAAGGATTGTTTTATTCTGAAGAATAAAATTGAGCGACTCATTTAGAAGGGATACCAAAATGACTACGTGGATCAGAGCAAATTTCACCATGACCCGAGGCCACGTGAGAAATAGCCTCAACAGGACCAGCGAAGCTCAGATCCTCACAGAGATGAAAAATGTGATACCCACGTAGTCGGAGTCATTAATGTGATCTCCGCAGGACCAGAATCAAAGGATGCCCGGAGCGCTCTCTCGGAATGAAACAAGGAGCGAAGGGGATGCCTAGAAGGAGCTCCGTCTAAAAAGAGAATTCTGGAATCACATCAGGCCAAGAGCATGCCCATCACCTTTGGCACTCAAGATTACATCCCAGAAACCCAGGTCAACCTGGATGCCATTGTTATATATATATATATATATATATATATATATATTATGTTGGCCAACTTTGTGGTCAAGAGGGTCCTGGTGGATACTGTCAGTGTTATGGATGTCATATTCAGGGAAGCATTTGACAAGATGAAGATTGACCCAAAGACTAGTCATCCTGGGCCAAAGACTTCGATTGACTTACCGGAGAAATGATCAGTTCCACGGGCGAGATCAACTTTCCACTCACCCTAGGGATGGATGCCACACATCGAGTTACAAAGATGGTCCATTTCCCCATCGTAGCGCTCCCTCTCCGAACAACATAATTTTGGGACGACCCAGTCTGATACAGTTCCGAGCCATCCCCTCCAAAGTTCACCTCAAGCTAAGGTTCCCCACAGAGTAGGTGAAACAGTTGGAGATATCAAAACTTCTCAGAAGTGTTATATTGCCATCTTGAAGATGAGCAAACACCCCCGACCGAACGAATAAAGTGCCACACAACCCTAGATCTCCCTTGGCTCTCTAGCGGCTTTAGTAGTTTTTATTTATTTTTCAGAACATTTCCGCCCATAAGTCGTTAAACATTTGTATCCGTTTCAATCTATTTCTGCCCACATGGCATAAACGTTTATTATTTTCGAATAATGAATCAATTACTTTCACGTTTCTGCTATGATTTCTTGCATGCAGTTCATTGCTAAATATGGCAGCAGTCAATGACCATTTGGGAGCTTTCCTAAGCAAACCTCATCTGGCTAAAACCCCTGATGGGAGGGGCCTCCTCACGGGGAGAGGGGTCCTCATAAATTCTACCTCATCTAGCTAAGACTCCGGACAGAAGACCTCATCCGGCTAAGACCGGATGGGAAGACCTCATCCACTAAGACCCCATATGGGAAGGGCCTCCTCACGGACGGGTCCTCGTAAATTTTACCTTATTCAGTTAAGATCCTGGATCGGAAGACCTCGTCCAGCTAAAACCCCGGATGGGAGGGGCCTACTCATGGGGGAGAGGGGTCCTCATAAATTTTACCTCATCCAGCAAAGACCTCGGATGGAAGACCTCATCCGGCTAAGACCTCGAATGGGAGGGGCCTCTTCATCGGGGGTCCTCGTAAATTTTTCCGCATCCAACTAAGACCCTTGATGGGAAGGGCCTCATCACGGGAGAGTCCTCGTAAAATTCAAGAATGAGATAGAGGAAGAAGAATGAACACAATGATTTGAAGTGGTTCAACTCACCTACTGACCTAATCAATACCATTCAAGATGTCCGAGTGGATTTGAAAAAGAAAAAGTTTATTAATAGATACCAAACAATTACAACTTTTACCTTGAAGACCACCAAACTCTTCTTACAACAATAATCTTGAAGAGCACCAAACTCTTCAACACAAAAAGCACCAAGCTTTTCAATCAACCACCTCAAATCAACCAAACGTTTTCTTGCCAAAAGAACACTAACAAGAATTTCTTATTTTGGATGATGTTACAAATACAATCACGAGTACACTTTAAATGAATTATTACAACTCAAAAGTGCAAGTGTAATCAAGAAGGAAAGCCCAATAAGAAAGATATAAAAGTGATAAGCTTAGGCTAATACAACAAGTAGTGAAGAATAATAGAATTTGTTGAGTTTTTGCTTCTTGTGTGTATTTGATCCTTCTAGTCATCATGTATTTATAAGAGAGCTCCAAGATGTAATCCCCAACATAGACTCCTCGTAATTGAGTAATTTTTGCAAAAGAAAGATCAAACAACTCCAAGAAATGGTTAAGAAATGATAAAGCCTTAATTTCATGAGAAGTGTCTGCACAACGGATAGTTTCTGCTGATAAAACAATAGGGTGACTGGTCGCTCTCATATAAATTCGAATTTTAACGCCGTTAAAAAGTGTTTTGACACGGGTTGCTGTAGGGGGTTGACTCGTCACTGTCTAGGGTGACCGGTTGCTCAAGGATAGTGACCGTTCGCTGTTGAAATAGAGAGATTTCGAAGAAAAAACACAAACATTTAGGCACCGGTCGACCTCTTAGGTCGACCGGTTTCCCTCCCCAAATTATGCAAACAGGTTGTTCTTTATTTTGTTAAACTTTCAGGTACGGGTCTCCCAATAGGGTTACCTTCGGCCTCTTCACAGAGAAGTTGTTCGATTTTTGTAAAAAATAAAGTTCAAGAAATCTTCAAAAACTTAGTAAAAAACAATGAAAATATTTTGAAGTATTTGGACAACATTTGGGGGCATTGTGTTGGTATAAAACTCATTTATATGACATCGTCAAAATCAAAATAAAAATATTGATCTAACAAACTCCCCTTTTTGATGATTACAAACCAAAATAATTTTAAGAGAGTGAATTTAAAACGAAACAAGTTTTTCCAAATCAAAATCAACTATCCATTTTGAGCAACACTTCTCAAGATGAAAAACATAAGGATAGGAGCAATGGTTTATCACAAGAATGTGTAAAAGCTCCCCCTATCAATATGCTAAGCAATAAAGTAAACAACTTAAAAGCTAGAAGCTTAGCTTTTTCACAAATAGCTTAAAAAACTTAAGAGCTTAAAAGCTCCCCCTTTCAAAAATAAGTCATTAGTCAAAATCAACACCAATCCACAACTTATGACTTTTTTATCACTGAGCTTTTATGTGAGCTTTTGAGCCTTTTCTAGCTCATTTGATCTTACCATTAGCTTATAAGCTCATTTCATTTTTCTCTCCCTTTGGAATCATCAAAAAAACTATTACCACATAAAAACATCATAGATAGATATCAAAGTGCGCATGAGGATAAAAATGAGCAATTATCATGAAAATATCATGCTTTGAGTACAAGGAATCATAGTATCATTTGAAGAACATGGGAAAGATACATAAACACAATCAATAAGTAGATTGCAATCAATTATAATCAAGAAAAACGTACAAAAGATATAATTTCCATTGAAATATTTTATCAAACACTTGACATGCATAGATAGAAAACAAGGATGTATGCCATTTGTATATAGAATCGAGCCAAAAAATTCAGTACCAATCCTAATTCTATAGCCATAATCCATCAATATACATAATCCCCATCATGTTAGTACAAGCATTCATCAATTATAATTGCCAAAAATTTCAGAAAAGTATACAAGAGTTCAACCCAATTGAAATGAGAAAAGTGAAGCTAAAACTTACCAAAGATTATGAATGCTGAATAATATAGATGAGATAGACATTGTAGAAGCCTAATGTAGTAGAAATTGCAAGAGAAAATCATTTTGAGAGATATGTGTGTGAATTGGGCGAAGGGGTGTGAAAGTTAGAAAATAAAACCAAAGAGAGGATAGAAAGCATTTTAAGACCTCTGTCAAAGGGGCGACGGTGCACGGACAGGCGACCTATCCCCTCGTGCAATGCATCTTCTCGTCCAAATTTGAAGTTGGAAAATGTGATTTTTCACCCCTAAGTTTTAAAAATGCACAAAATGCAAACATAGACCTTATTCAATACGCATTATACCTTAACGAGCTTGAATTGAAGTAAAAGACTCGATAGTTAACAGTTTTGTAAAATTATCCGTGAGTTGATCTTGAGACGGAACAAAGCACATCTCAATTTTTTGTTTAGAAATACAATCCCTTAGAAAATAGTGTCAAACCTCAATATGTTTGGTTCGATTGTGATGAACCGGATTTTGATAAATATTTATAGCGGATGTATTGCCACAAAAATTGAACGCGTTTGCAAAAGAAAATTTGTAATCCACTAGAGTTTGTTTCATCCAAATAAGTTGAGTACAACAAAAGGCAATGAAATATATCCGGCCGGCCGTTGATAAAGATATACACTTTTGTTTCTTTGAAAAGCAAACATGATCCGGATGTACTTTTATGATCATAAATATTACCCGCATAATCCCAATCATGTATCCTTTTAAGGAAATTTTTTCATTCTTTGGATAAAACAAACCATAAGAAATAATGTCTTTCAAATATCGAAAAATTCTTTTAACGACACTTAAATGAGATTATTTGGAATTGCTTTGAAATCAAGCACATAAGCATATGATATGAAGAATATCAAGCTTATGGGTAGTAAGATAAATTGATGAACATACCTCAATTTTGTTTTTGTCAGGCAATGTGCCTTTTTCAAACATGACCAACATGATGTAGATAACCATTGATTTCTCTACGATTCTTTGTTCTTTATTACTAAAATATTTCCTGCAAAAAATATAAACAAAATTTCTTGCACAAGAGTTTAACAAGTACCAGATAATATCGGCTATGTTTATATGAATGGTATACAATTTCTTTTGAAGATAAAGGTCAAGTAGCATACACTAAGTTTTTTAAAATCAAAATACGTTCAAATTTACTTGTATAAGGGCTCCTTTGAATTTTAGAAAATTGAGAATATAAAAATAAGACATCATATCTTGAAAATCATTTTGAAATAAATTTAACAATCAATTGAAAACAAGAGTATGCGCAATAATTATTGATGTCCCAAAAAATATACAAAATTCAAGAAGATGATAAGAGTTACCAATATCGCCATTTCCAAAGGATTGTGTCTTCTCCATTGTTGATTATACATTCTTCTTGAAGAATGATTTTGTTGATAATATCTTCTCCTTTGATCATATGGCGCGATCATTTGTTGTCCATTTGTCAATCTAAATTTTCATTGACTATTACTACGCCGAGTACCTTAAATGAAATTATTTTTGGTACCCTCAATCATTTGGGTCCATTGGGATTAGTATTGAGACTTTTAGGTCTACAATAATAATTTGATCTATTTGTAGCCCGACAAGTATTTGTTGTTTGACTATATTTACCGCAATAGAAATAAGTAATATTTTTGGAAGCATAATGATTGACATAAGTAAAAGTAGGTACTTGGTTCATTTTCATATCATTGATAATATTTGGCTTATAACCAAGTCCTAATTTCAAATGATCACTACGTTGTCATCAAGAATTTTGGTGATTTTTTGTGCGTACGAGGTTGAATTTATTCATGTCATTTCAAAGACAATCAATATTCTTGACTATCTTTTTTATTTTTCATAGTGTTGAATTCCTTTTTCAAATTTTGTATTTCAAAAGCATGCTTTGGAATTCATTTTGAAGTTCATCATAATCACCTTGAAATTCGTTAATGAAAGAGATAGAAGAATTAGAGCATACCTCATTGTCCTCATCGATGCCCATTAGACATTGCTCGATTTCTTCGTCATCGGATGTTGCAAGAAGCTCATCCCATGTTTTTGCTTTGGGTTTGGCATTCAAGGCTTTTAATTTTCTGTGAAAGTGCTTTTTCTTCCTTTGTTCTTCTTCCTCTTTTGGACAATCAATAACATAGTGTCCGGGTTTTCCGCATTTAAAGCAAGACTTGCTTCTTGCTTTTCTTTCCTTATTTTTATTTACAAATTTGTAAATTTTCTAACAAGTTCATCATCTTCATCTTCATCTACATTCTCCTCATCACTTGAATAATAATTTTTAGATTTTGAAGCAAGACCTTTTGGAGTTGATTCCATATCCAGTTGAGAAGTCGATGCTTTTGAATTACTCCTTTCGTTGGTATAAACTTAATAAATGAGGAAATTTCCAATAAGCTCATTAGAATTTAGAGTTTCTAAATTTTGAGCTTCCGTGATAGCCGTAACTTTTTCAGACCAAGACGCGGGAAGAGCATTTAGAACTTTTGTGACTTTATCCTCTTTGGAAATAATTTTCCCTAGTGCAACAAGAGGATTTACAATAATGTCAAGCCTTTCAACCATTTTGGAGATATTTTCTCTATCATTCATAGTGAAGTTTTCGAATTCTTTAACCAATATGGTTTTTCGAGCTTCACTTTCTTTGTGCCTTCATAAATAACTTCTAATTTTGCCCACACATCATGAGCGGATCGAATTCGTCTAATACAATTATATTTCGTGTGGTAAGAGAACAATGAAGAATGTTAAGAGCCTTACCGTTTAAGGAGAATATTTTCTTGTCTTCATCATCGAAATCCTTGAAGGCTTTAGGAATTTGTGTTCCATCCTCCTTTTTCTTCATTGAGATGGATACTCCATTTATGACCGCGTTCCAAATATCGAACCTGCAACCTTGTAAGAAACACTCCATTCTATCTTTCCAAAAGGCATAATTGTTGGAGTCGAAAAGAGGCGGCCTATTTGATGAAGCATCATTTGGAAGATATCTCTCATTCATAGCAATGGATCTTTCCTCTTTACTCGCAATGAAAAAAGAGCTTGCCAAAGAGTTTGGCTCTGATACCACTTATTAGTCCAAGTGGCTATGAAAATCTAGAGGGGGGTGAATAGATTTTCCCAATTTTCCGATTTATGCTCCTCTTTTTCGAATATGTGAAAAACTCTTCAAAAATGAGATAGAGGAAGAAGAATAAACACAATGATTTAAAGTGGTTCAACTCACCCAGAGCCTAATCCACTACCACCTGATATGTCCGAGCAAATTTCGAAAAGGAAAAAGTTTATTAATAGATACCAAACATTTACAACTTTTACCTTGAAGAGCACCAAACTCTTCTTACAAAAACAATATTGAAGAGCACCAAACTCTTCTTCCCCTCAAATAGCACCAAACTCTTCCAACTCGAAAAGCACCAAACTCTTCAATACCTCGAAGAGTACCAAACTCTTCAACACAAAAAGCACCAATCTTTCAATCAACCACCTCCAATCAACCAAACGTTTTCTTACTAAAAGAACACTAACAAGGATTTCTTATTTTGGATGATGTTACAAATACAATCAAGATTATACCTTAAATGAAATATTACAACTCAAAAGTGCAGGTGTAATCAAGAAGGAAAGCCTAATAAGCGAGATGTGAAAGTGATAAGCTTAGGCTAATACAACAAGTATGTTGAAAGTGAAGAACAACGAGAATTTGTTGAGTTTTTGCCCGATCACATTTCTTGGTCGATTAGGCATCTAGCTCTCATGCTAGGTAATTCCCGTCGTGAGGTTCTTCACCTTATCCCAAAGTTGGTAGTTCTCCATCTCTACCACCTTGCCGCGGTGGTTCTAGGCCACCTCAAGGTTCAGAATCTACACCGAAATTTGTACAAGTCTTAGTGAAGGAAGACTGAAGAATGAAAATGTAAAGTAAATACGAAGCTCACCTGGCTATGTCTACAAAAAGGCGTTTTTCGATGTCCTTGAAGGACAGAGATCCAAGGCAGGACTAATAATCCCCCGACAGTGTTCTTCTAGTGTTGGCATATCCCATGCTAGAATCTTGAAGTCCCAATGGGACTGAATCCCCTCACAGTGGTTCACTTTGCCAAAAAAATTAACTCGGGGACTAATGGTCCCGGGAGTAACATCACTAGGCTCCGTCCTCGGCCTTTTCCTCTTTAAAGAGCTAGAAGGAGGATGGGGAGCAGGAAAAGCATCGACAATCACTAGAATGAGAATCGAGATGTCGGTCACCCTCCTACTGTGAGGGCACGACCTCGTTCACTATCACTCGAAGGTATGACGCTCAAGCTCCCCCCAACAACAGATTTTCTCTTGGCCTTCTCCTTCTTCTTCTTTTGAAGGCCATCACTCCGAGGCATGGCACTCGAGCTACCGCCAGCAACAAATTTTCTCTTGGCCTTCTCCTTCTTCTTCTTTTGAAGGCCATCAACTTACCGATCATTGTAGCTCTCCTTTCTGAAGAATAAATAAGAAGCATTATTAGAGAACCTAAACGATCAAGTATGCAAGTAAAAGCAAAGAACAATGCAAGGAAGTAAAAAAAACAAGATCAAGTATCCGAAAATACTTAACATTGAGAAGACTCTCAAACAACCCCTTGGATCTATAAACACGTCATCTCCTTGTGGGAATCGAGAGTGCCTCGGGCCGACTTGGCCTCGAGACCCATTCGTGAAGGAGCTCCCAACCATTATCCCTCACATAGAAGAAATCTTTCTTCCAAACCCACTAGGAGAGGAAAACCTCGTAAGGAACTTTGATTGGGGCGAGGGAAGAAGTGAAAGAAGGTATTACCGTAAAACTTCTTCGCATAGAATAATTAGTGGAACCCATTTACAATCGCGGGCATCCCAAATCTTGCATGGCATATTCAGATACTGTATGCACGCGCGTAAGCTTGGGGGAACCATCGACCGATGCATGCTCCCACCGAGCCGAGGATCGCCACGAGAAAAATATCCGAAGAAAGAGTAAAACCCACGGAGAAGCTATAAAGATATACGATAATGAAGCCCTAGGGTGGACGGGTAAGTCTATTTACCGATCCGGGAGCCAACATCCAGAACGCTGAAGAGAGCCCCAAATGCTCTAGCAATCCACCAAGACATTGAGACGAAACGTTTTTGACTAACTCTCCTGACTGCTCCGCACCTGGGAGGAGGCCTATGCTGATACTTAGGTCGATGGACCTCTTCTGGTTTGTCTCCCTCAAACTCCTTCTCGGGAGCCTCTTCACTTGAACTTGAATCTGACTCAAGCTCTACTTTCCCTCACCATCATAGCATAACTTCGAGCTAGAGGGAGAACATCGAAATCCATGGGCAAAGGTGGGAAAGAAATAACTAAAGCGAAACCTGAACGCCCGGTGACGCCCCTGCCCCCTAGTGAAAAAAAACAAGGACTGGAATCCTAAATCCAGCCCAAAATATGCGAAAACTCCAGAGAAGGAGAAATGCGAAAGGAAGAACGGACTGGGGGGCTTGGGCGCCCGGGTGTGCTCTTGAGGCGCTCATGGAGGCGCTTATGGGCCACCCTTGTCCACTCTAGGGAGGTCCCGGGGCACCCTAGCCCCTCTCTTGGGCTCTCATCTCTCCCCTCACCTAATGCACTCCACTCCTCACTATAACTCTCAATGAGCACTCCCTCAATTCTCAATAAATATTTACTAAGTGTTCGACCAAGCAAAGAAATTCAAAGTTAAAGAGGAGAGAGAGAAATATTACCTTTGGAAGACATTGTCAAGGCTCTCCTCCCAAATGTATCCTTGTGTAAGAATGGTCAAAGATTCTCTAAGACAAGACAATATATAGGACAAGACAAGCCAAAAACAGTATCTGTTTAGCTCTCGCACTGATTGCTCTATTCTCGTGGCATCGGTGGGGGCTTATGTTGGGGGTAAAAAGATATTAATAATTAATAAATAATTCGATTTATATCTTGAAATATTATTAATTGTCCACTGAGTTATTAATGGAATAAATCGGCCCAAATGAGTCTGGGACTGGCCCACAGGCCAATTTCTCTTACACAGCCCATGAGGCCCATCACCCAGGTATATAAAGGTTCCTCATCTTCATTTGTAAGTACATTATCTCATAATCACTCATACGAATTAATTTAGTATTCGTTTACTGTCTTAATTTCTCTTTCGATCATTGTGCTGACTTGAACGTCGGAAGGGCCTCCTTAGGACAATCCCAAGGCCCGTCTAACGTTTGTGTGTGTGCGAGAAAAGTTCCCAATTAAAGAATTTTTAGCTCCAGGAAAAGAAGACTTAGAAGACTTCCCGCATGGAAAGAAGAAAACTTTGACTTTTATCAGAATCGTTAACTTAGAGTGATCTGATAAAAAAAGCAACATCATGTGACTATAGTGATAAATTGTTTGTTTATAGGTTTTAGAATGTATTTTTACATAGATTTGTGTGATTGTGGTGGAAAACTATTTGAATGTGTTTCAAAAAGAATATTTGCATAAAAATTGGAAACTTAAAATGTTCATTTTCACTTAGAACTTCTCTAAACAAACATAACTTATTTTGTAAAATAGTTGAAAATTGGAAATGGTCCTTGAAAACACGTTATTCTCCTTTTCTTTATGTTCATTTCTTTTCCCTCGTAACATATAACTAACTTTCTTTCTCATACATTCTTGAGAGAACTTTGATGGTTTATAAGGAGTGGGAAAACTCAAATAGACAAAGTAGTTTATGTAAGTGGGAATTATTTATTGGGCGTGTTGTGGGGGTGGTTTTCGGTTCCAAGAAACCACTCACACTTGAATAACTATTCAGATTGGGATGGTGTTGGATTTTGGTTTTAATAAAATTGGTTTTGACCTATATTGAACAATTATTTAAGTGGTATCATTTATTAGTTTGAAAAATAAGCGATGTAATCATAATCTACACCGCGGGTGGATGAGATTAGCATTTTGAATTTCTCAAAACCAATTTCGGGTGAATGAGAAATTAATGCATAAAATTAGCCACTTAAATGCCTTTTATAAGGAATATAAAAGGTTGGGAATATGGAAAGCCATATCCCACATAGGAAACATATTAAATGTTTGGCTAGTTTATATATAACTTCACCACTAATAAGGAGAAATCAAGTGGAGCTCCTTACGGTACATCCTAGTGGACCAAGTCAATTTTGACTAGCATTTGGCTAGCTCAAATAGCACCGAGGATGGTGCGAAGCACCGTCTGAACCGGAGCAGTCGAGGCCCAGGCTGCGCACATCGCAAAAAAAAAGTCGCATTGGACGCTTTAGAGGCGCACTTTGCACTTTACATCATCGCGAGGAGCTTTGAGAAGCCTTAAAGTTTTGAAAAATTGAACCATGGTTCGGTCGTGGCTTCGATGATGTGGCAGGACAACTCAAGTGGCGATGACTTGGCAAGAGTCGTCCGGATGGCAACACGTGGCACACACGATGGCGATGTTCGGGCGCTTTGTTCGCCGACTCGACACGATTCGGTGTGCGCAGGGTGGGTAGTAAAGGCTGTGTACATTCTAAAGAGATGCGATCTGCACCATCAGATTGTGCCTTTTTATCGAAGGTCAATCCAACGACCCAAATCATTCTGGACCAATGGATGCACCTGTTAAGAACAGGCATCCAGAATTCTATGTAAACAGACCCCCAAGAATTTGTTTTGGATATCAGAAATTCCAAAAATCATCTGCATATTTAGCATATTTTTTTGTCTTTTCTTTCTGCAAAATCAAAATTTCCGAAACTCTTTTTGTACGCTGTAAGTTTAAGTTTGGCAAGTGCTGCTAACTTAAACTTGAAAGTCGTTGTATCTTAGAGACGATTGCCTAGAACCATTAGCACTTTGTACGGGGCAATTTTGTCTTGCGGATAGAGAACTCAATTCTCGCCTCGACTTATAATTTAGTCCCATTATTCTGTCCATTTTTCGAGAAAACCAAAACACCGCAAACAACAATCGTAAGACGAAATTTTATTTTCTTGAAAAATGGCAAACATAAGTTTCACCCCTATGGCTGCTGCTCCCGCACATGGCGAAAAACCGGCGAAGTTTTCTGGTGTTGATTTCAAACGATGGCAACAGAAGATACTATTTATTTGACCACTTTGGCTCGTCCGGTTCTTGAAGGAGGACCGCCCGACCAATGGTGAAGAAAAAACAAACAATCATAGGCGAATTGCTATGGATGCATGGCACAACAGTGATATTTTGTGTCGCAACTATGTTCGGAATGGGTTGAAAGATACCCTCTATCACATCTATAGTTCATTCAAGAAATTGGATCATACTTCATGACTTAGTATGCGAATGGATGATTCGAATGAGTCATTCAAGTGGCGCAATTATCAAAAAATTCTTCGCCATTGTGGAAAGATTTTAAGAACTACCTCAAGCACAAGCGCAAGGAAATGGGGCTTGAGGATTTGATAGTTCGACTTGATTGAGGAAGACAACCGCAATTCGATTGGAAATCAACAATTGTGGGGGTGTGAACATACTTTATGGAAAATAAGGGGAGCTTCATTTGTATTTTTAAATGTGAAGAAAGTCTTGCCAAAAGTGTTGTAACACCAAGACCACAATTGCATGAAGTGTTGCCCAAAGTGTTGTAACACTAGAGGTAGACACAATAACAAGATAAGTCTGAAGTGCTACTGAAGATGTGATAATACCAAAGATTACACACCATGTAAAAGGCTTTAATGGAGTTATTGGAACTAAGGTCTGAAATATGTTAGAACGAGGTACTAACTAGATTATTGAGACAATGTTCTAACAAAATAAAAAAAAAGTGGTCGAGAGCCATAAAAGTTCTGGATAATCTTGTGTTGAACAAGGATACCAGAAGTTGGAAGGGGAAGCTTTAATTTTTAGCAAATCACATAAAGGATAATACCTTGAATTGTGGGGGTGCTTTGACTAAAGTAGAAGCACCCAAGAAAATAATATCAGCATTCATGATATAAGTGCTGGTACGGTCATTAAATCAAGAAGTGTTGTATTTATAAAAAGTGTTCTTTTCTTGCAAAGAAATGAGGTAATTCTAGACATATTCGTCAAAGACACAATACCATTAGACAATTGATCTCGAATGGGGTTGTTTCGGTTGACTATCTGAAGTTAAAGGAAAACCTAGCGGACCCGCTTACTAAAAGTATAAATCGAGATCAAATGTACAAGTTGTGAAGGGGGATGGGTTTAAAATCCACAAAATAAGAATGTTCATAGTGGTACCCCAACCTTATGAATTGGAGATCCCAAGACCTTGGTTCAATGGGACAACTAAGTTATGAATGTTCAGCTGAACACTTGGAAATTGTGTCAGCTCATCCTAGAACATCCAAGTGAAAAACCTTGTAGAGTGTGGTGAGGTTAAGTTTATCTTTTAATGATTCCTATACCTAAAAGGTGGAGTATGGCAATATACTTTTTATAGGAGATCATCTATTTAAGTGAGAAGTAATCGCCGCTTCTACTTGTAACATTTATCTAAGATATGGTCCAGGGCCAAAATGGACACAACGTGAGAACAAAACGCGTTAAAAAACTGTTATTGTGTAAATCTTGTAGTCTTGGTTTACACAAATGGTTGAATAGTTCAAGACATCGTGTCACTAAGCAGCTAGTAAATCCGAATGAGTCTGCATACATACATGTTAGTACTTTACTAATGAAGGTTCAAAGCCACAAGCTACCTTTCCTGATGCAATAATGGTTCGTTGGAACTTTCGAATGAGTCTGCATACATGCATGCATTAATGTTCATTCACGTGGAGGATTGTTGGAAATTGGTTTTTATAATATGGGTTTTGACCCAACTTTGACCAATGATTTAAGTGGGATCATTTATTAGTTTCAGAAAATAAATGATGTAATCATAATCTACACCGCGGGTAGATGAGATTAGCATTTTGAATTTCTCAAAACCAATTTTGGGTGAATGAGAAGTTAATGCATATAGTTAGCCACTTAAATGTCTTTTATAAGGAATATAAAAGGGTAGGAATATGAAAAACCATATCCCACATAGGAAACATATTAAATGTTTGGCTAGTTTATATAGAGCTTCACCACTAATAAGAAGTAATCAAGTGTAGCTCCTTATGGTATACCCTAGTGGACCAAGTCAATTTTGACTAGCCTTTGGCTAGCTCAAATAACACCGAAGTACTGTGCGGAGCACTATCCGAGCCAGAGCCGGAGCCAAAGACATAGCCGGGCCCAGGCCTCCGCACGTCGCACATAGTCACATTGGGCGCTTTAGAGGCGCACTTCGCACATACGCGTTGTCGCGAGGAGCTTTGAGGAGTCTTAAATTTTGACAAATCGAACCATGGTTCGGTCCAGTGGCTCAGTGACATGGCAGGGCAGCTCAGGTAGCAGTGACTTGGCAAGAGTCGTCCAGATGGCGACACATGGCACGCAGGATTGTGGATTTTGATCAGAAGGCAAGATCCAACAGTCCAGATCGATCCGGGCCAATGGATGCACATTCGAATAGACACCCGAACTCTATATAAAAGCAGACCCCAGGAATGCATTCGGATATCGAAAATCCGAAGATCATCTCGCATATTTAGCATATTATTTGTCTTTTCCTTCTCGCAAAACCGAAAGTTCGAAACTCTTTTTGTTATTTTGTAAGTTTAAGTTTTGCAAATCGCTAACTTTTTTGAAAGTCGTTGTATCTTAGAGACGATAGCCTAGAACCATTAGCACTTTGTATGGGACAGTTTTGTTTTGCGGATAGGGAATCCAATTCTCGCCTTGACTTATAATTTAGTCCCATTATTCTGTCAGTTTTTCGAGAAAACCAAACACCGCAAACAACAAATGGATCAACTCTCATAGTAGGGATGTCAAAATTTCCGCGAAAAACTATCCTCATTGGTTACTGAATAAAATACGACGGAAAATCTCATTTGAAGATGGGAGAGGAGATGGGGATTCTTTGCTCTTCAAGAACTGTAGATGGAACGGGATGATTTTTATAATCTTCGTCTCATCTCTGTCTCCAATTGTATAAAATGGGGATTCATCATCCCTAAAATCTATGTATAGTTTTTTATTTTTATTAATTGTAAAAACTAAAACCTAAAATCTTTACAATTTTACTTATTCTTTCTTTCTTTTACAAATTAGAAACTTATATAATTTTTTTATTTTAATTATTGGTTGTTTTATGTAAGTTATATATGGAGGGCATAAAATGCTGTAGTAGGAGCAGCAGCATAGAGACAAATGTAAATGGACAAAAAATGTCAGTCACACTTTACCTTCCTCAAATGTGCAATGATGTTGCAGCCATTAACCCACTTTCTGTCAAATTTAATTATACCCGAAAATGTTCATTTCTTACATACCCCAATCGCCACCATAATTTGTGCTTAGCAGATTCTGGTAAAAGTTTGCAGAAATCTTTTTACATCGATTTTCAGATTTTAATTGAGATATTTTTCTTTGTAGAATTTTAAATCTTAAGTTTTAATATAATTTTTGCTTTATTTAACAAAAAAAAAAATTGAAATATGGGGCGTCATGATCCTGATGTATTAAGGTGCTTATGTTATTGGCTAAATTGAAATTTTGGTCTAGTAAACTTGGTCCTGGAAAATTAACATTTTGCAAAGAAAATCCACGATTTAAAAATTGCGAATTGAGTTATTTTTTGCTAGAAATTTACTTTATATGTTTAATATGATAAAAGAACTATAATTAAAAAAACACAAACAAATGCCTTTTTTTTTACACAGCTCAATGGGTTGTGCTTGCAAGAAGATCACAATCGTCTTTAGGATGCGATTGAATTTTCTTTTATTTTGATTGTTTTTTTCCTGATAAAGAACATCAATGATAAAAAAAAAATTGAAAGAAGAAAACCGAGTGTTGGGAGTGTAATTGGATATGAGATGAAAATATAAAGGTGAAAGTTAACTCCGTATAGAAATAATGATTGGATATGATTGGTGATTAGAACGTGCGAGTGAGTAAATAGTGGAATTTGTGAAAAATGTATTGTAATAATGGTTGATTTGATTGTTTTTTCTTTCTTTTGAGAGCACGAGTAGATGTGATTGGTGGAAAAACAATAATTGGATATGATTGGTGATTACAACTTGCGAGAAATAGCGGAATTTATGAAAAATGTGAAGGAAATTTATTATATAGATTTTGATGATGTTCATAAAACTTATATTAGAATGCTGACACCCCCAATATGTTGTAATTTATGTACGTGTAACTTCTCGTAATAGACAGCAATTATGTTGTGAAACATAACTCAGCGGATTGAACAGAAGACTCACAGAAGAGTTATGCAAGAAGACAGAAGAGTCTCAGCTGAGTTGCATCTTTCAGAAGACCCTCAATTGAGTTCGAGTCATTCAAAAGACTTACATCTAAGTCGAAACAAGACAGAAGACTGACAACTAACTCAATATTATAAGACTATCAAAAGACATGGATTTCAGAAGAATCAAATGTGTCAGTGAAGTATGCACCTATTTATCTCAAGTCAACGAGGATATGTTCATTGTACAGAGATCAAGAATGATTCTCATTTGAGGAAAATAAAGTACTATATTTGACCTAAAGGAGTATTGCATTTAATGAAGACCAAATGAATGTAGCCAATGGGAAGCACCTGCATTGCTGTAGATTCCAGGCTCCTGTTGTTCTAAAAAGTAACATGAAAGGTCAATATCACGGCTGCAAGAAAGAATATGTCAACTGTGCAACAGTTTGATTTGAAATTTGTCTATCTCTTCAACGGACAAAATTCAAGTCTTACATATAAAAGACTAAGGAATTTTCAGAGAGAATATACCAGACATAAGACTTCTAAGATCATTTAAGCAAAATCGAAAATTCTCGCAAGAACTTAAAAGCTATATTCATATTTCCTCGAGCCAAACTCAGAAACAATCTTAATTCACTTACCAGAACAAGAACTGGGTTGTTAAATCAGTTGAAGAGGAAAACCATTTGAAGAAACAAGTTGGGGTTCACCTTTCTTTGAAGTGAAGGAGTGGTGATAAGGTTCAAGGAACCAAGAAGCAAGAGGGCTATGTGATCAAGTTTTGTAGAGTTGAGTGAGCATAGTAGCGAAGAGAGTTTTGTGACCAACTCTTGTGAAGAGTTGAGTTAAAGTAGTAGGTTGTGTGTTCAAAGCTACTGAGACTGTTGTACTTTGTATTGAAATATTTACCCAGATACTTAGTAAATTCCTCCTAGAAAAGCAAAAGAGTGTACTAGAGGGATTGTCTCACCCTTGAACCAGTATAAACTATTGTTCTGCACCTTGTATTCTGCATTTCCATTCAAGTCTAAAATCAATCCTTAAATTGTATTGTGTTGAAAACAAACTCAAAAGATGTAAGTCTTCAACTATTAAAACAGAAAACATAACCAACTAAGTGTTAAAAAGCTTATCAGATGAGTTACTCTATCAACAATACTATAAAGTGTTATGTTGAGTGGTCAACTCTCCTGATGGGCCTTAACTTAACTGTTCTTAAGGAGCCTAACTGGTTTCTAAATTTCTTGTTTGAAATTGGCTAAATATTTCAAAATTTGTAAAGTCTATTCAACCCCCATCCTCTTCTAGACTTTATGTTGACACATTTGGGACCTATAAAATGTATTGTAAAAATGGTTGATTGAATGGGGTTTTTTTCTTTTTGTGAAAACGAGTATATTTGATTAGTGTAAAAAAAAGTAAAAGTGGGTTAATAGTATTTTTTCAGAAAATTTTCATAAGTAATCGCATGTTAAAATAAAAAATATTCGCTAGTTGAACGAAAATTAAAAACTTTTGGCATCCAATTGGGCCCTTGACACTTGCGAAAATGTTGATCCTTGTCTTTGCTTCTCAATCGTGTATTATACTACAAAATAAGCAGGAAAGAGTAGCAAGAGTGTTTGAAGATATAATCACAATTTGATAATCTATAAATAATGTTTTAGGTTTGAGTGAGTTGAGAAAATAATTTGAGCTTTTGGCACAATTGTCCCACTTTTTGGAGACAATGACAACTTTTTACGTTTTCCGTATTGTTTGGACAAATTTATGCTCCCGCCCTTTTTCTACACAAATTTACGCTCTCGCCAAAATTTTCGGATATGTTTACGTTGTTGTTTCAAGATTGTTTCGAACATGTTATAAACAAGTTTTTTCAATAAAATTTCAGTGAAAAATAAATTTTACCCCATTAAATAATCCATTTTATACTCAAACTCTTATAAAAAATCAAGAAATATACAGATAAAACAACACATATTAAAAATAAATAAATTAAAAATATTATAGAAACAACATGAATAAAAAAACACAATTCAATTTTTGATCCAATGCATGAAAACATATAAAACATGGAAACAACCAAGAACCTATATAGAAACAAACCAAAAACAATATGAAAACACCATATGAGCAAAAAGAGTTAAAAATAGGTGAAAATTTATATTTAAACATCGAAAACTACGTGGAAACAACAAAGAAACATTAGAACAACATTAAAAATGGTATGAAAACAACCCAGAAACAACGTAAAAAATATTAAAAACACCACATAATAAAAGAGCTTAAAAATAGGCAAAAAAATGTATTTACACATTGGACACTACATGGAAACAACAAAAATAATTGTTAGAACAACATTATAAATATTATAGAAAAACACAGAAACAATATACAAAATAATACATGAACAAAAAACAACATAAAAAATATGTAAAAGTTGGTTTGAAACATCGAAACAACAAAACAACAACAAAGAAACAAATTTAAATAACATCGAAACACCGTATATAACATATAAAGCAATACAACAACAAAAAAAAAACGAAAAAAGCGTAAAAATAATCAAAAAATATGCAGGAGCGTAAAAAGGGGAAACAAAATAGGTACAAAAGTGATAGGAACGTATTTTGTGGTACGTTTGGCGAAAAGAGAGTAGTTTATGTAATTTCCCCAAATAATTTTGATTAATCATAACTGTCAATCGGCTCACTATGGGCTTGAAATACGAATCGAAAACTATAGAGAAATTACGAGGAAATACCTCAACTTTTGAAAAAAATACAACTAAATACGCTCTTATCACTTTTGTAACTTTTTTTTTCCTTTTTTACGCTTCTGCATATTTTTTTATTATTTTTACGTTTTTTTTTGTTTTTTCGTGTTCCTGTATTATCTTATAGGTTATATATGTTGTTTCGATGTTGTTTAAATTTGTTTCTTTGTTGTTTCGATGTTTCAAAACAACTTTTACCTATTTTTTATGCTGTTTTTTGTTCATGTATTATTTTGTAAATTGTTTCTATTGTTTCTGTGTTATTCTATAATATTTTTAATGTTGTTCGAATAATTATTTTGTTCCACGTAGTTTTCAATGTGTAGATACAGGTTTTACCTACTTTTAAGCTCTTTTTATTCATGTGTTGTTTTTAATATTTTTTTACGTTATTTCAAGGTTGTTTCCATATCGTTTTTAATGTTGTTCTTATGTTTCTTTGTCATTTCCACGTAGTTTTCGATGTTTAAATACAATTTTTACCTATTTTTAAGCTCTTTTTGCTCATATGGTGTTTTCTATATTGTTTCAGGTTTGTTTCTATATTGTTTCTTGGTTGTTTCCATGTTTTTTATATTTTCATGCATTGGATCAAAAATTGAATTGTGTTTTTTTACTCATGTTGTTTCTATATTATTTTTAATTTGTTTGGTTTTAATATGTGTTATTTTATGGTATATTTTTTATTTTTTTATAAGATTTCGAGTATAAAATGGATTAGTTAACGGGGGTAAAATTTATTTTTTCACTGAAATGATTAGAAGAAACATGTTTGAAACAACAAAGACACAACAAAGAAACAACAACGTAAAAAAATCCAAAAATTTTGGCATGAGCATAATTAAGCCCAAAAATCACCGAAAAGCTTAAAGAGGAAATTACACAAAATGCCCTCATTTTTTAAAAAAGACAAAAATGTCACTCTATTCCAAATATACCCGATCCGCTGTTTTATTTCCCAAAATACCCGCCTTGATTTAAGCCGCTATCCGATTTTACCCCCTCCTTTCGTTTCATCACCTCCTTCTCCGCCGAGAATTTGCGTTTAATAACATGAATGTGAACTTCATGTGGAACTCGCATCGATTGCCTTCAAATCGTCCTCCACCTCAAACATCTCGCCGTTGGAGCTCCTCGAACGATCATCTTTCTTGCAGAGATGACATCGATGAGTTTTGATTCAATGAATTTGAAAACCCTAACCTAATTGAAATCGAGGAGAAATAATGGGGAAACAGAAAAATTGAATAATTTATATTTGAGACTAGTTTTCTTGGCTTTTAGGATTCGAAGTGAGGACGAAAATCTCCTTCATCGATTTTGACTCCTGATTTTCTTTTTTTTTTTGTGTGTGTGTTGAATGCAAATTTGAATGATTTGTTGATTTTGTGTTGCTGATGCATGATTTTTCTGTATTCTTTTATTATTTTATGGTCTGAAGTTTTCGTTTGTTTCGATGTTGTTTCAAAGTTGTTTCTTTTATGTTTCTTTTGTTCTAATTTATGTATTTTCCATTTATTTTGTTTTTTTTATTGTTTTTGATTTGTTGTGTTATCTATCTGACTGTGTATATTTTTTTTATTTCTTTTGTAGTGAATGTGAGATTTTTTTGTTGCTTGTTATGCCAAGCACCTTATTGTTGGGAAGGCTATGGACGTCGAAGCGTTGGAGACAGGAGAGAATGAACAAGCAAGTGGTCAGTCATCCGCTTCACAATCATGTTAAGTTGAAGCCGCAAAATGGTGATGACGATGACAACGACTTTGAGATTCTACCTCCACTTCCTAATGATTTTAGAGAATTATTGTTATGTAAATATTAATGATATGTAATCGGTTGAAACATGTAAGAAACATAAATGAAACATGTAAGAAACAATTGTGAAACATGTGGTCATGTGATAAAAGTTTGTAGTAATTTGCTTTTAAATTTAGAGAAATATAGTGTAGTTTTTCCCCATATACTCTTGACTTTTTTTTGTCATCCTTGTAATTGTTGATCTTTGCTTCATTTCGATGTCCGCATGTCTAATCTTGAACTAAAGATCTCACGTACTCTAGCAAAGTTGTTACTAGTAAGTCTTTCCCGCTACTGATTGATGCATTCAATAATTCTACGATGTTGGAAGTCAATACAAAGTATTTTTTGTCCGACATCGAGTCGTGTCCATTTCTCGTGAGCCGATGATGGACAAGTAAGCTCAAATTTTCTGAATTGAATTTGTTGTTCTAAGATTCCCCCTTTAGTGTCTTTGAATGTGATGTCCATTGGAATGAGTACTCTGTTATCTCAAAGTTCCTATACTCTCCGTTTTCTCCCCATTGTCCATTGTGGTATACTACAGCTGGGATTTGCTCCATTCAACTGTGGATTTCAATGAATAGTTGGCTAAGTGAAACATAAAAGAAACATAAATGAAACATGAATGAAACAATGTTCATGTACGTCAAGAAGCAAGGCGAACGAAACAATTGTGAAACATAAAAGAAACATACGTGAAACAAGAAAGAAACATATGTGAAACAATCACGTAATGTACTGCATTCATTTTTTTCCAGATTGACACGTTTTATTCTTAGATAATCACAAGAAGCAATGTTTGTAGGATTTTGGATCATAATTCGAACTAAATAAGTATTTTGAAGCTTACAACTTCCAGGTTTTTGGATATGCATGCAAAATTATCTGGTTCAATTCAATGTCAATCTCGGTCAATACACATTGGATCCTAAATTACAATCAGTAAAATCATGAAATATATCTAAATAAGGTATTCTCGAACAATATAAACAGATCGCGTTTTTTTTACTGTTTTGGTCTTCTTCTTCCTCGATATTGATCTTGAATTGTGATCTCAATGATCCGCTTTTTTTCCTTCGATCCGTGTTTCCTCGAATCATGCGTTTCCTCTGTTTTTTTGTTAATATTTTGGGATTGTATTTTTGATCGAGATCTTGCTTTGTGATCAGCACCGTGATTTTTGGAGGGGAAACGCTGCAATTCACCAAGATGTCAAGATTGGGTAGTTTTGTCAGGAACTCATTTGAGTTGGGTATATTTGGGAACAATTTGGCCAAATCGGGCATTTTTGTGAAACATCCGGCCGGTGGGCATTTTGCTGGTATTGGGCATCCAAAATCGGGTATTTGTGTCCTTTTCCCAAGCTTCAAAACTGTCTTTTCTCCGGAAAAGTGGGGTATTTGTATCCTTACCTCAAAACTATATAGCTCGGCCCAATCTATTCTTATTGATAGACTTGGACCAGCTAGAATTACACCATGTTTTAGTTTAGTAATAATAAATCCAAGTCATTAAGTTATAATTAAGCAATTTTCCTTAGTTACAAAAAAATATTGGATTAAAAGGTGAACTAAGCCAAGTTGGTTTTGACCGAACATTAGGTCTGGATATTCCTAGAAATTTTAAACAGGTCGTGACTAATTGGTTTGGACCGTTTAAATCGAGAAAAAGAGGATCAGAGCATCTCCACCAATCCACTATTATAGTGGATTCCACTATTTTCAAGGAGAATTCTTCTCCAACAATACTGCAAAAGCCACGCTATTTTAGAAAATAAGGACAGTTCCCCGCTACATGTAGCGGGGACTGTCCCACACTACTTTTTTTTTCTCATTTTTCAATTTTTTTTTTGTTTTTTTAATTGTTGGTTTTTATTGTTTTCTCTCTTTTTCTTTCTTTAGGAAATCTCCTGTTTATTATTTAGTAACACTAAATCAATAAATTATGTCATAATTATCATTTGGTGTTTGTTTTGTAAATTAATAAGTTTTTTGTTAATTGTTATATTATGTTCATTTTCACATATATAACAAATTAAAAAATAATTTAAATATAAAAAATTACTCAAAATAATTGCATTTATCATGTAATTTATGCTTTTGTTAAGGATCTATCGTGGAATGTTCATTTTATGTTCAAATTAATTTTATTATTTTCTAAGGATTTATATATAATTTTTCAAATTAACTAATAATGAAAAATATATTTGTATTTAATTATATTAAAAAAAAAACTCAATATTAAACATTAATGTATAAATATATAAATATATATGCTAAATTATTAATTAATAAATACATTAATTCAATATAACAAAGAATAAAAATAAAATATTCCAATTTAGAGCAAAATATAGAGTTGATCGTTGGAGTTGAATATTGAATTTCTCTAAATTTTCCTCTAAAATTGTGTAAACGCGCACAAAAATACATTCAATCTGGCTTTGGAGATGCTCTTAGAGCCGAATAATCTTGGCCTGTTTAAATATGGGCCTTTTAGCCCAAACACGTTTAGTCGAAGCTCATTAGGGCTAGCCCCATGCCTGTCATTTTATTTTTAAAAAATAAGTATAATTCTAATATTATATATCTTTTTTATTGCCTATTATCTATTATAGTAAATATATTTTTCAAATTCACATATACCCCATCTTTAAGTCTTTAACTTTACCAAACAAACAATGTTTTGACAAATTTCTTTTTTTTCATATATTTTTTATTACTTAATTTAGCTTTTTGATTTTATTATAAATAAAAAATATCACGAAGTTTGATTATATTATATATTTAGGATATAAATAATATTTCTAAATGGTATGGTAAATCTAATTCTATAATTTTGTTAATGCAATGTAACATAAACTATGTATTTTTTTTATAAATAATAGATTAACTTTAATTGTTATATATGTTCAAGTTTAAAATTTTAGATGTAAATATATGATTTTGAAAATCCGGACTCACCATATGAGTAATTTCAGAAAAAAAAAATATTATTTTTCTTTTTTTATATATGTATATAATGCTAGATTTTATTATTATTATTTTGTTATAAAGTTTTATGTCATAAAATTTTAAATTTTATTATTTTGTTAATGCAATGTAATTAAAATTACACATGACCTTTTTTTATAATGAATACTTTCACTTAACATGTTATGCTAAAATGCTATATATGTTCGAGTTTAAGATTTTTGATTTAAATATATAATTTTGAATATTTTACTTAAAGTCCGATAGTGGCCCATTTAGCCGAAGCCCATTAAGAATATGGTTAGAATTCAATATTGTTGGTCCGTTAATACCGGCATGTCTAGCCCAAAACCCGCTAGGATTGACCCAAAACCACTAGGGCCACTTGTTTAACATTTCTAGATATTCCTATCGGATCTTCTACATTGATATGGTGTTTCACCTTGTTGTAGTTCATATATTAGTATCAAATATTTCTTAGTAATATGCAGCTAATAATAAAGAAAAATACAAGATAAAACAAGAATTCAAATATCGAATATAAACATAATACAATTGACCCAAGTATTGTTATATAGGTGAAAACTATATTAATTTACAATAAAATTTTGATATGCACCGATAACTGTATGTTGATCATATCAAACTATTTTAAAGTACTCTTCTGGTAGGAATTGACCTTGTGCTTTAGTGGTAGAGACTTGTGTGATTGATTTGAATTCGATCTCATGTGAGTGCTTGTGATGGAAATAGTATGTTGCAATTTTCTGTCCATTTGCGATTCTTGTATAAAGTAATAAAAATATATGTAAAAATAAGAAGTGATAAATATTTGGTATTTCATTTGTTGCGCCCTTTCTATGTTACTTGAATTTTAATGCGAAAATAAGAAATAAATAAAAATAACTTGAAGAATGCTTAAAATTATGGAATAGTAAAAACTTTTACTTCGTTCGAAAAGTTTGCAAAATTGGAATAAATACTAATAATTACTAGTCCAAAAATATTGATACTTAAATTAAAATAACATTCGACATTTAAGAAACTAAAAAGTCAAAACATTGAAAATAAAAGAATTCTATTGACATGGGTTCCCTGAGTCACTGCACTCGCCATCTCCTTCCTTTTTCTCGCATTCTCATCTGAAAAATTTAACATTCGTGGAATGAGCTAAAGGAGCTCAACAAGTAATCTCATGCATGGATGCATGCCTAATGCAGATATCATACATTTAACTTAAAAGACTTTACGTTTTCATTACTTAAAACTTTTTTTTCGCATAAGACTTTGCCTTTCGTTACCTTGAAACATTCTTAGACGCGAGCTCACTTGGTAACACATTGTTCTAATTAGGGTCGCAGTGAGCCTTGTTATTTGGAACCCGTGATTTTGCCGAAGGCCCATTTCCATTCATTTTGCCCGAAGGCCCATTTCCATTCGTTTTGCCCGAAGGCTCATTTCCATTTGTTTTGCCGAAGGCCCTTTTTTCCGTTAACATTAACATTATATGGTCGAACGCCGGTCCCCGCGCCCATTTCCCACTCACCCAAAGATCATAGAACAATGTGCACCCATTTCTTTGAAAAACATTATTAATACTAAACTTTAAGACTTGACTTTACTTAATCTTATCATGCTCGTGAAATGACATGAACATACATTAACATGATGCATGAACCTAAGTGATGCAACTTTTCATTAAAAAGAGAATAAACATAAGCGCAAATCATAATAATTAAATCACATTGTTTAACAAACATATTAAAAATAAATATGACATCAAGCGGTAATTGAGGATAAACATACATTCACATATTCAACATTAATTAGGAAAAATCTTACAATCAACTAATTAGGGAAAAATCCTACTTTCAACTAGTTAAGGGAAAGCCCTACATTCAATTAGTCAATGGAAAACCCTATATTCATTTAGTTAGAGGAAACCCTTCATTCAGATTAGTTAAGAGAAAACCCTACATTTAATTAGTCAAAGGAAAACCCTACATTTAATTAGTTAGGGGAAAACCCTATATAGATAAACACTATGTTCAACTAATTTAGGAAAATCAAACATTCAATTAATTAGGGATAAACCTATATCTAACTAATTAAACCATATTATCTAAATCCAGGAATTTATATATATATATATATATATATAAATATATAGGGAGGAGATCCTGTGAGACCACCCCCCTAGGTAAGTCCATAAGACCAATCCAGACCATTAAAAACAGAAATCAACGTCCACGATTTAAAAGAATCTATACAACTTTACATAACTAACTATACATAGCAGGGGGAAAAATAGTAAATTGTCGAAATAAACATGGTAAACCGGGCCATTGAAAATTAGGGACGTGATCTTCAATTGATCACGCCCCATAATCGTCTAATCCACATTCCACCGCGTCAACCCATTCTTCTTCATCATCACGACAATCTCTACCACCATTGATATCAATTCTTAAACCTCGAAAATTATACAATATACATTTGCATACAGGGAAAAACATATCATATTTCGTTAATTGACAAGGTTGTCATCAATTACATCAAAACGATTGAACAATGGCAGAAGAACTTCCCTCCAACGCGATTGGTGAATGTTCCCAAGGTAATTACTCACGATATAGTTGCAGAAAAATTTAGGAGGAATCACTGTAACATAACAGCGAGTAGTCGAAACAATTGTATGTTTCGGTGTTTAATATGTATTGTTAGTATATAACGGATGTATATTTAGTGTCATAAAGCGTATAAACGGATAATCGAAGCAATTGTATGTTTGGGTATTTAATTTGTATATGTAGTATAGAACATATGTATAAATAATGTCAAACCTTGTATACATGTTTCACAGGTTCATAAAATTTGGAATTGTCTGTGCATTGTATATTTCTTGTTAGTTTGTATATATAGTGACCAATGTTAGTATATTTAGTATATAAATCTTGTATTTCAATATTCAATTCTTAAATATTTACAACTAGTTTAGAGATTGTGTATATGTTGTCAACTGTTTTGCGTGTATGCTTAACAAATTTAACTTGTATACATGGTCATTATTGTTGTGTGTTTATAATATAAACTTGTATGTATTGTAATATTAGTCCATAATTTCATTTTGTTATATGGATATAAATTCCTCCGAGAATAAATAATTGTATGGTAGTGTATACAAATGTATTTAATAATAATAACATTATGTATGTATATGGTTGCATCTTGTATAAATAATACATTCATTTTATTTTAATAATGCTACGCCTTGTTTTAATGTAAAATATCACAGAACCAACAAGCGATTTCAATGGACGTCAACGACTCGAAATCTCACCGGGCTCAACTAAATATTGGATACCAGAGGTAGAACAAGAAAAGATTCCACGAGTAGGCATGCATTTCGCTACATTGGAAACCGGTATACAATTTTACAAAGATTACGGAGCAATTAGCGGATTCGACATCGAAGGAGCACGACAAATAAATTCAAGAACGAAGTAATTCGTGTGCATTATGTTCTTTGCAATAGAGAAGGCTTCAAGCACACAAAAACAACATGCCTATGGAGCATACGGATGAAGCCGATAACATCCCGCCACATGGTTCACGAAAGAGGACTTCAAATCGTGTTGGGTGCAATGCACGCTGTACATTCGAATACACCGTAGGTGGCGATATAAAATACGAAGTTTTGAAGAGCGCCACACTCACCCAATGGCAATCGATACATTCAAGCAATTCCGAAAGTTAACGTAAATCTGAACTTTGGTCACCAAAGAATTTATAATGAATTGCACAAAAGCTAATATAGGGAGTTCAAAACAACACGAATTATTCAAGGAGATGGTTGGTGGATTTTCACACGTGCTTAATCAAGATTGATTTTAAAAACTTCAAACGCGACTTGAAAGCCTATATATGCGGAGCGACGCACAATTGGTGATAGACAAATTATTTAAACAAAAGAGATAAATCAAGGCATGGCTTTCGAATACGCGATGGGACGAGGATGAACAATCGACGCGCGTCTATTTTGGGCGCACCAAAAATCCATAAGGAACTACGCCACATTTGGAGATGTGCTTTCATTTGATGCTACATACAATACTAACGGGTAAATCATTGTGGTTTATTTCATATTTTGCGGTGACATGTACACTTACTTGAAAGGATATGTATACTTATCTCGATTAAAGTTGTACCCTTGATGAAATTTGCAAATAACATGTTTACTTAGTTGATAATATATGTATACTTGGCTGAATTTAGTTGCGAGACTTTTATAAGTTTTCTGTAAATATATCATGTTTACTTAGTTCATGTAACTTGTATAATTATTTGTTCCATAATGAACAATGAATGATGTTTTCTTCAATATTTAATACATTGACATATGTAATTTTTCCTTTTAGGTCTCAGATACTTATTTTCGGTAAATTGTTCATATAATTGAGTGTCATTGCATGCCGACTTGGGTTTATAATAATGCAAAATCTTGTGTATTGTTAAAACCGAAACAACTATTATCTTTCTGAGAGCATTCATGTTTATTTAGTTGATGGGATCTCGTATACATATTGGACTAACATTGTACACTTAGTTGTGTGTTCATGTATATTTTGTACATGTGCTCGTATTATTTATTAACTTAAAATTGTATACTTATGGTGTGTCGGTACAAAATGGTTTTTGCTCCATTTACGGGAGTAGATAACCATCAACGATGTGTCACGTTTGGAGTGGTCTAATACTAAAGGAGGACGAAGAATCATATACATGGTTGTTCGGAAAGTTCTTAGAAGTCGTTGGTCGTGAACCTTACTATATAGTGATGCGGATCAAGATCCGACAATGAAGAATGCCATTAAATCGTGTTCAAAACAACAATTCACAGGTTGTGCATGTGACATATAATGGAAAAGGTAAACATTAAGGTGGGTCACGCTCTATCCAAGGATAACAATTTCAGAAATCGCCTGAATTCAATCGTGTGGGACACCAACATTTCAACAACGGATTTTGAGATTCAATGGGCTGATATTATGGCTGACTTTGGTCTATCATCGCATACATGGTTCGTGCATATTTATGAGCTTAGAAAGAGTTGGATACCCGCATATTTTACCGATGTGCCAATGAGTGGTTTGCTCAAAACTACATCACGATCGAGAGCACCAACTTGTTTGGTTTGGAAATTTTACCAATCCTGGTTCGAATTTGGTAGAGTTTTTCATGCACTTTCAAAGCGCAATGGAGTCCCAACGCCACGTAACCGATAAATTAGACCACGCATGCCAAACATCTTTTCCAGAGTGCAAGACACGACTAGCCATAGAGAAGCACGCATCTTCAGTGTATACACACAAGGTATTTGCGAAGTTAGCACAGAAATTGAAGCATCCGTCTATGATTGCACAATTACAGAGATAGTTGATGATGCCACCAGTTGTTCCTACAAAATTAAAGACAGAACAGATAGTATATTTGATGTCATAAAATATAAGACGGAAACATTGATAAAATGCAGCTGCAAAAAACTTGAACAAACAGGCCTGCTGTGTTGTCATGCTTTTGTGGTCCTAAAGGACTATCTGGAGATTCCTAGGGAGTTTTGGCACGACGATGGATGAAGTCCGCATCAATCACACCACACACAAAAAGCGCCCGATTTATCGGTTCACGGGAGACGAAGCGGTGGTAACACTAAACAACCTTTGGTCCGATTTCCACACGATTTGCATTGGCCTAAAGACAAGGAAATATTGACAAATTATCGAATTTATCACGTCTTGTCAGGTCGAAGAAAAGGTCAAATTGTTAAAAGATCATCCGCATGCACCATCTATGGGAAGCAAACAATGGGTAATGGAAACCTATTGTGGCTCAACCTCACATCTTGATATTTTATTGCCACCGAAACAAGCCAAAAACAAGGAGCGGAAGTAATGTGCGGAGTAGAATTCTAAGCCAGGAGAGAGAAAGCCATCAAAGCAAGCACAAAACTCAAAAGAAAGTGTGGAACTTGTGGTGAGATCGGGACACATAACAAGAGAGGACATGTCCAAAACGCAACACCACACCATAGTATAATGTTTTTACCTTTAATAACGTTTTGGATTTTTAATATGTTAGTATGGTTTTATACTATATGTAAGAACATTTTGTTACTGTTTAATTCTCTTTGGAATTGATTTTCATTCACGTATACATTTTGCATAACTTTTGGATCGAAACACAATTTTACTACCTATACAAACCCATTTACCAAAACATACAGGATGTACTTGTCTACTTAAACAAAAGTCTATTATACAATATACGGTTCAACTGAAATAACATACACAATTCCAATACCCAAAAACTTAATTGAACATAGCTAACAACAATTGATTTAACTAAGTATACAATTTCAATTACAAAAATACAACTATATTTATCGTATAAACAAATAATAATAAATGTCAAACGATACATATTAATCGGCCTATCTACACGAGTCCATTATATAAAATACATAGTTCAATAACCAAAAAACAACTAAAACTTTGCTCACTAAAAACAGTCGAATGTAGAAAATTACATAAATATGTAAAAGTACAATTCATTTTGATTTAATTAAACAAATATATTGGTTTCAAAAACAATTCTACATACCTATTAATACATGACACCTACAAACCTGTTCAAAAATCATAAACCATGTATAAATCCCAACTAAAAACCTACCTAAACTAAGTATATAATTCAAATTACTTAATTAAAAGTACAAAGATAACGACGCAAAGAAATCTAAACTACATACACTAATCAACACAAATCAACATAAGCAATTAAACACATCCAATGCATTTGCTATTCAACTAAACTATAAAAGGAAACGTGATCCAGGGTCAAACAATTCTAAAGCAATGTTCGATTGCAAAAATAAACAAGTGCTAAAAACCTTGAAATGTGTACAAACTCCCAAAAACCAAAACACTACCAAAGCCAACTAAACATGCACTTGTCCCTTAACTACTATTTCCCATGCACTAAAACTACTATGTCGCTTCTTGCCACCCAATGCTTCTTGCATTAAGCCGATTCTTGTCCCTTAACTCGTTCATGTCGTCGAAGAAAATAAAAGAGTGTACTTGGAACGAAAAGTACACATAAGACTAGCATTGCCCTTCTCGAGCCCGTGCGACCATCCTCTCGGACCTCCCCCATGTATGCGTTTCCATATGCCGCATTGCAAAGATTCCACAGTCAACCTTGTTTTTGGCATCTCTCCATGGCATAGAAATTCTTGATGGGCTAAGCAGCAATATCTCTTGTCCCATATGCTCACAACCTCTGCTCATCAAGTACTGGGCGAAAAAACGTCCCTGATGAATAAGAAAACAGATGTTTAATGCATGTAATAAATTAAAATGGATAATAAGACATTCAAACTATCTAATTTACACAACACACACAAACTTCAAACTAACTAAATATTTTAAAAATTCAAAGTTATTCAGGTCAACATAACAAAAAATAAACAACTATATGAGCTAAGTATACAAAATACATAACTATCCAATTTACACAACTCCACCAGACTACAAACACAAAAACATCAAACTAACTAAACATTTAAAAAAATCAAAGTTATTCAGGTCAACTTACACAAAATAAACAACTATATGAGCTAACAATACAATTACTAAAAACTAAAAATGCAAAACTCACCAACTTTGCGCAGGCACATCTTCATACTTATCGACTTGCTTCCTCCAACCGAAGAATTATCCAATATCTCCATACAACTCCTCTTCATGTCGAACACAATAACAAAGAGGTGTTCACTCTTACATATCGGAAAGAAAATCGTATAAAACAAAAAAATCATTGTAAAAATCTAACATACTATAATCAAAAACACAAGACATAAAAACAATACAAAATAACTGTTAATGATTTTAAATGAAAGTAAAAAAATACCATCTCATACGCCTGCAACTTCTTTGGGTTGGCATCACCAATCTCAGCGTCAAGACTTTGACAAAATACGTCAAAGGATCTACTATCATCGATTTGCCCTCGAACTTGTAACAATGGGAAAAAGCCGCATGAAATGTGGCAAAACATACACATCCATCAAATACGTAAAACAAGACTAGTTAACTAAATGTACATTTCAATGTCAATAACTATACAAATCCCATTTGAATTACATAAACAAACACACTAAAATAGATATGATATTAGCCATTTCTGTAATTACAAAGCGGTGAGCTATTTAAACAAATTCAATGTACTATCAAAACAATTAGATACACAAATAAAACAAGAAGACCCATGAATTAAGTCAGACAATCATATTTAATTAACTATACATTTCTATAATAAAACTAAACAAATCCAAAAAACTAAGAAAACAAATCTATTGGACCAACTATACAATTAGTCATTCCTAAGTATACAAACAAATGCACTAAATAAATAGCATCACAATACTAAACATGCATTTCTTCCCATCTAAAAAAACATACCTGCCTAACTAAAAAAAACTAACTCGACATATCAAATAACACAATTTTAACTTAATAAACACACAACCAATCAAACAAAAAATTGAGAAAAACTACCAAAAACATACAAGCATGCACGTGCAACATATTTTCTGATTTCATGCATTGAAATTTAATGAAATTAAAAAAATGCAAGTACCGTTGAATATGTGGTAGCAAAAATCTATAAAGCGAGCTCTTGCTCCTTAACAACTCCTTGGCATTCAAAATCTCCGTCCATACATCAATCGTGATATGCTCGAGGTAACTTCCGGGCGCATCGTCACAAAGTCCTCCCTTGTTATGATCATATTGCCAGCCTTGAAGATTTCCTCGTCCCTGCAAGATAATGTCCAATGAAAAAAGAATAATCATCCACTATAAAAAAATTATAGTATATTTTGTCATAAAATATAAAAATTACTTTTAAAACCTTCCGGGTTCTCGAACAACCACTTCACAATCATGTTTTGCTGCTCGGTTAACTTCAACAACACATCAACCCGTCTCTCAACAAATGGGGACGTCAACGTCTCAGTTTTCTTTTTCTTTCGCGGTTCATTTCATCGATAAACCGGCATCTTCTCGCTATTCTTTTTTGGTATCTCCTTCCCAGCCAACCCCACATCCAAACCATCATCAAGCATTTATATTACTCACGATCCTAAAAAACAAAATAAACTATAGTAAAAAACATATACAACAAAACATCAAAAATAAACAGGCATTTAAATGTGGAAAAAAATACCCCAACATTGTCTAATTCCAATTCATCACCGCTTTCTCCCGACTGCACATCCACCGGACCGCGAGCACATTCTTCTCAAACAATCGAGAGGGCTCGACAACTAAGTCCAATTTATCGGTGGTGGGTTCTTGTGTTAAACCAAGACTAAAACTTGGTCAGCCGGTCGGGCTTGTCGACTTGTCGACTTGTCGCTTATCACCACTCCATTTCTCAAACTCGTCCCGCTTACATATAGTTTGCTTCCATCTTCTCTAGCAAAGGTCAATATTTTCGGGGTTGCTCCAAAAGCTTCGGCCTCCGACTCTCGCTCCAACCACATCATCTCCGCCACTTGTGCCCTCATGAACCGTCTTATGACAAATCAAATTTTTCGCAAGCACTCCAATCTCGGAAAATTCGGGGACCTCGGTCACCTCGGACAGGCGCCCCGTATCAAGGATATTATTTCAACAACATCGGAAGCAAGACAAGCAATCCTTGACTTAATATTCACAATGTATCCCGCCGAAATACAAGTATAACTAATCAAAATGGATGAACAAATATTACTATTTTATATAAGGAATGCTAAATTAAATGGAATAATAAATACTAAAAAAAGTGTACAACATCGGAAAATAAGTATACAACATTTGTCAACTAAATATAAAGATCATGTTCTATGAATTACAAAAGCGCTACACATAAATACATATACAACAAATGTGATCTATGCATAGACAAAAGTATACAAAGAATAAGCATACAACATAACAAAATGAAATTATGGACTAATATAATAATAATAGGTGTACAACATCTAAAAACTAAATATACAACATGTGTCAACTAAATATACAACATGTGTCAAATAAAAATATACAAACACCTGGTCTATGAACTACAACCCGATACACATAAAAATATATACACAACATAAGTAATCCATGTATACAACAAAAGTGAACTATCCATACAACATCCAAAAACTCAACATCCAAAACACTATTAAAATACTTAGTATAAAATTTACCTACACAACTATGTAACCAATGTAAACAAACATCTTGAGCTATCCATACAAATATTCAACAAATGTTTTTTCAAAGTATGCAAAAACTATTTATACAACAAGTATGTGCTAATTGTACATACAAAAAAATAGAATGTACACAGAATTTGCCCAAAAAATAACAATGAACTTATTGATGCAAGTTTATTTATATACCTATCCACCACCGCCGCCGACGAAGACCCGAGAATAAATGATGCTTTTCTTGGTCGATGACCAACCCCTCCAACCGAGGTTGCAATGGAACCACACCAACATATGGAGCCTCCACATATCCCCGCCCAAATCCACCGTAGGAACTCTTTACTTAATTCTTTTCTTAACCTTTTCCATCGTCCATGAAGCAAATGCGGTATTGTCCTCGGCACATCTCGCTAAGTACACCGACCCTGTCCAAGTAAAACACCCGCAAAACATAAACAAAATTGTAAATGTGACAACACAATAGATTTATAAATGCAAAAATGCAAATACATGATGAAATTACCGTTAACAGCAGAACAGGCCCATTGAACTCATACTTGTTCGTCTCGTCCCATTTGAGTCTTTTGGATAAAAGGGTATTGAAGGTATAATCCCACCAATTGAACTCCCTTATTTTTGAAACATCGTCAAGGCAATTGAGAATAAGTGGATTGATATATCCACTCAGTAAATTCCCAATAAGTACTTCATCAGCGTAACAAAATGTCTACGAAACCAGTCCCCCCCATCTACACACCGCATCATCCTAAAAGCCAAATCACTCTTTGTCACCTTATGGAAATTTGGAAACATTGTTTTCCACTCTTCGACAAGTAGCACATTTTTGATTTTTTCTTCTTCTCAATAACAATGTCACCATCGGGAACCCCAGGGAACCTACCAACATCTTCCCTATCGAGATGAATACGCCTACCATCCTCGAAAACCAATTCGCTACTTAGTGCATTGAAGTTTTTAACGATCAATATGTAAGCTTCTTATTAAAATCATCAATTTTTAAAGAAAATAGACTACCAAATCCCATCTCAATGATGCGGACTTAATGCCAGGTTTAAGGGCGCAAGAGCATCCACAATAACCTTGGATTTCACCCTTATTTGCGTTCGGGGTAGTCCCGATCGATCCTTTGCCTCTTTTTGGTGCTCATCTTGAACTCTCCTCCTCACCACCGCCAACTTCTCTCTCCTCTTCTTCACTTGACATTTTTGAACACAAAAGCTCCTGTGTAAAAAAAATAGCACCAACTCATATGTCATATGCATTATGCATTAGCATGTTTCCAATTCAAAATTGTATATTTCACTTAGCATAAAGGTGTAATTAGAATTTGTCAACATCCCCATGTAAAAAAAACCCAACCCATATATAATCTGTACACTTGGAATACACAAAACCCCAACACAAAATGCACAAGATTCATATATAAAACATTTATACAACTTTGTGTTGACATTCCACATTATCTTGTATATTTAATATAACAAATATGTATACTTAATACACACTACAAACCCCCGTAAAAAAACAAACGATTCATATCTTTGAAATTTATACCATTTCCTGTTTAGATTCCACTAAATTAGGTATGTTTAACATTGCATATGTGTTTACTTAGTATATATCATCTGTAATCATCTTCCAGTTCACATACCACTACAAATTGTACATTTAGCATGATATATATGTACACTTAGTATATAACATCTCGTATATTTGTCGGAGGGACGGGGTTTCAACTACCAACTACTTTTTTTTTAATATAACAAAAGAATTTTTTTTAACACAACTTATCTGTACACTTGGAATACACCAAAAACCCCAACACAAAAAACTACCAGATTCATATATGAAAACTTAACACATATACTTGTTTATATTCATCTTAATCTTGTATATTTAATTGAACAATAGAATTTTTTTTTTCTGAGTACAAAAAAAAAAACAAAATCCAACAAAAAAGGGCGCAAAAACAAAAACAATGTTACCTTCAAAACACAAAAGATGAAAGATGTAGGTAAAATCTGAAAATACCTGAGAAAAATCGAGAAAAGCAACCCAACCCAAACCCTAGTTCTTCTCCACGAAATCGCAACCTCCAACCACCAAAAGAACTTCGCCGCAATAGGGAAAACGAGAATGTGTAGAAGACGGTCAAAAAAATTTGCAGAACACTTGTTTCAATGGTGAAGACGAAAAAAATGTGGTGTTGTGAAGAGATACGGTTCAACGGAGGGGCGTGATTTTGAAAGGGGCGTGACCAAATGCAGAGTGATTTTGCAAAGAGACCAAATGCAGAGTGATTTTGAAAGGCGTGACTTGACCGAAAGTGGGCTTTTGGCTCCTAAAAATCGGGTAGGTGTGAAAGGAAAGATTGTATTTTCCTAAAAATCGGGAAATAACGTCTGTTCACTTAAAACTGCTATATACGAAAATACAATACTACCCTTATATTCCAAAAATAAGAAAATTAATTTGTACCATTAAAATATTTAGATCAAGGGTTTATAATTGGTCTCATGGACTAACCTAAAGGGATTGGTCTCATTTGAACCAATCCCTATATAATATATATATATATATATATATATATATATATACATTGAATACTAATTAGTTGAAAGAATTTAGTACAGTACAAGCATTTACGGCAAACATGCCATTCAGTTGAGCTAATTGAATCCGCCTAATTTACTTTCGTATATCTTATATTGGATGAAAAAGTCAAATCTATATTACTTGTCCAGAATTGAAACCGAAAGCACTAACAACTTGAGAATGTAAAAATCAAACTAATCATTACTCATTCAAGACTTGGACTTCATTACTTTAGTAAACTAATAATTAGACATGTGAAAGTTGTATTCAAATTCGTTATCAAATTACATACAGACGCGTTTCGAGGGGCATGCAGTTGGTATGAAATATCAATATGTTGTAGCAGGCATAATAAAATTGCTGAAAAACGTACAAGTTTATAGAAACACGTAAATTCATATAAACATCTATATCATAAGCAACAAGCCTTTCAATTAGATGATTCTTAAATTCTATAGAAAACTAAGGAGATTACTTGCATGTTCAACTTAAGGTTTGTTGGAATTGGTCTTTTAGAAATGGGTGTTGACCCGATTTTGACCAATTAATTAAGTGGTTTCCATTTGTGAAAAATGGAATTAAATTATTTGTAAAAATTCTACTAAGAGAGTAGATGAGAATAGCATTTGGAATTTCTCAAAATCGATCCGGGTGAATGAGAAATTAATGCTAGAAGTTAGCCATTAATACAAATAAATGGTATGGACAATGGAAAATGTGGGGGAGGAGAGATGCTCCATCCCACATAGGAAAAATGAGGCAAAGTTGCACACCTTATTTATCCCAAATTGGGCAAATGGGTTTGGGCCCTTGGGGGCACCCAAGTTTTTAAAGGGGAGAAAACCTACATGCTTGTTGGTTTGGTTCAAAGCCTTGCGGCCTGGTATTCGGCCTCGGCTCGGGCCTGGGGGCACGTTGCCTATAATAATGAAGCCCCTCTCGATGAAATAACACACGAAAAAACTCGGATAATAACTCGTCATTTGCATCATACGAGCATATTGATTTTTTCCTTCGTCAAAGCTTGAAAGTTCGAACTTTTGTTTGTTATTTGTTGTTCGGTTTCTTTGTGCTACTAGGGACTATAAAGTCGTTGTATCTTAGAGGCGAGCGCCGGAACCATAAGCAATAGTATATGGGGCGTTTTTTTCGTCTGGAGAGACCGAATCGGTCGCCTCGACTTAAACTATACACAATCCCAACCATTTTCTTCAAAGCGTAAAACCTTCCACGAGATAATTTAACCAACAATCGCAAGATTAACGATCATGTTTTCACATTGAAGAGGCGATGGCATCGATTCGATATCGTTCACACCCATGGTCTTGCTCCGCTCACGGCGAAAAGCCCCAAGTTTTCCGTGCGGACTTCAAACGTTGGCAATGAAGATCTTTTTCTACCTCACCACTTTGGGGTTGGCTCGTTTTTACAAAGACGACCCCCTCTCGCCGTTGGAGAAGACGAAGTTGACAACAACCAGGAGAATCGTTGTGGATGCTTGGCATAACGATTTTCTATGTCGCAACCACGTCTTGAGCGGGCTAGATGACACTCTCTACAAGTACATAGACGTTCAAGACGCGTCCAAGGAATTATGGTAGTCCTTGGAGAAGAAATACAAGACGGAAGATGCCGACACAAAGAAATTTGTTGTCGGCAAATTCTCGAGTACAAGATGGTTGACACCAAGACGGTGATCAAGTTCGAGAGATTCAAATCATCCTTCACGACTTAGTGTCCGAAGGGATGCTTTTGAATGAATCTTTTCAAGTGGCCGCAATTATCGGAAAATTGCCGCCATTGTGGAAGGATTTCAAAAACTACCTCAAGCACAAGCGCAAAGAGATGGGGCTTGAGGATCGATTGTTCGGCCGATCGAAGAAGACAATAGGAAATCGATGTTAAAACTAGTAAAACGGAATGTAAGCTAAGGCCAATCTTGCCGAGTCGAGCACTAGCAAGAAACGTAAGCACTCCAGGAAGGAGAAAGCAAGGCCAAAAAGTTCAAGGGGAATTGCTACAATTGTAGCAAACCAAACCACATGGCGAAGGATTGCCGACATCCAAAGAAGGGCAATCAAGGTGGCAACCAACAAGCCGATGTGACGGAGGACAAGTCGGTTCCAATAGACTTGTCGGAGATCAATCTATCCGCCGTTGTGTTTGAAGCCAATATGGTGGATAACTCAAGAGAGTGGTGGATAGATACGGGGCTACTCATCACATTTGTGCCGATAAGGAGATGTTCTCATCCCACACTCCGATTAATGGAAGGAAGTTGTTCATGGGGAACTCTTCGACTTCCAACATCGTTGGGCTTGGAAAGGTGGTGCTCAAGATGACTTCGCGAAGGAGCTTACGCTTGTAGATGTGCTACATGTCCCGGACATCCGCAAGAACTTGGTTTCCGGTCCGTTTGCTTAGCAAGGCGGATTTAAGCTAGTGTTTGAGTCCGACAAGTTTGTAATGACCAAGAATGGTCGGTTTTTATGTAAAGGTTCCCTTGATAAGGCCTGCATTTAAAATGTCTGTAATGTCTGTTTTCCGCCAAGAGGCGAAGAATAAAAACGTTTTTGTTTACTTGTTGGATTGTTCTAATTTATGGCATGATAGATTAGGACACGTAAACTTCAACACAATTAAAAGGTTAGTGAATGCGGAATTAATACCTACGTTTAAAACCGATTCACAAGACAAATGCGAAATTTGTGTTGAAGCAAAATTGGCCAAGGCACCGTTTCATTCGCAACGAAGTACCAAACCACTTGAGTTAATTCATACGGATGTGTGTGACTTAAAACTTGTGCAAACTCGAGGTAGGAAAAAGTACTTCATAACGTTTATAGACGATTGCACAAGATATTGTTATGTATATCTTTTGAAAAGCAAAGATGAAGCTTTAGTAGCTTTTAAAACTTATAAGAATGAAGTTGAAAATCAGCTTAATTTGAAAATTAAGATGATTCAAGTGATAGAGACGGAGAGTATGTTGCTCCGTTTGAGGAATTTTGCTCGGAAGCGGGTATAATTCATCAAACGACCGCACCTTACTCACCTCAATCAAATGGTGTTGCGAACACAAAAATTGTACTCTTAAGGAGATGATAAATGCGATGTTGATAAGTTCGCTTACCTCAAAACTTGTGGGGAAGCCATACTTTCGCAAACTACATTCTTAATAAGATCCCACACAAAGGTAGAAACGAAACTCCATATGAGTTATGGAAGGGCGTAAACCGTCATACAAATACCTCAAAGTATGGGGGTGTTTGGCTAAAGTCAATACCTAAGCCAAAACAAGTTAGAATTAGTCCGAAGACGATCGATTGTGCTTTTATTGGATATGCTAACAATAGTAGTGCATATCGTTTTTTAGTGCACAAGTCAGCAATTCCTGATATAAATGAAGGTATGATAATTGAATCAAGGAATGTTGTATTCTTCGAGAATATCTTTCCGAACAAAGAACGAAAAGAAGAAATTTTGAGTAAACGGACTTATGAAAGCGCAAGGTTACCTCAAAGTGATGATGAAGAGGAACTAAGACGATAAAAGGACAAAAGTAGCTAAGTCTTTTGGTCCTGATTTTCTAACTTATATGTTAGAAAATGAACCCCGAACTATTCAAGAAGCATTGTCTAGTCCAGAAGCTCCTCTCTGGAAAGAAGCTATCAATAATGAGATAGATTCCATCATGCAAAATCACACTTGGGAGTTGGTTGATCTCCCAGGGTTGCAAACCTTTGGGATGCAAGTGGATCCTTAAAAGGAAATATAAAGCGAGATGGATCTATCGACAAGTATAAAGCCCGATTGGTAGCTAAAGGGTTTAGACAAAAGGAGGGATATGACTTCTTTGATACATATTCTCCTATCACGAGGATTACGTCCATTCGTGTTCTCATTGCTATTGCAGCTTTGCATAACCTTGAGATACATCAAATGGACATTAACACTGCCTTCTTGAATGGGGAACTTGAAGAGGAGATTTATATGGAACAACCCGAGGGGTACGTTGCACCCGGTCAAGAGTGAAAGGTGTGTAAACTTGTTAAGTCTCTTTATGGACTAAAACAAGCACCTAAGCAATGGCACGGAAAGTTTGACTCGACTATAAAGTCAAACGGTTTCAAGATCAACGAATGTGACAAGTGTGTCTACATTAAAGGTACTACAAATGATTAGGTCATAGTATGCCTTTATGTAGATGATATGTTGATTATGGGAAGTAGTCATGATTTAATCATGAAGACTAAGAACATGTTGAAGAAGAACTTTGACATGAAGGATATGGGATTATCTGATGTTATTTTAGGGATTAAAATCTCTAGATCTTCAGATGGAATTGTCTTGTCACAGTCCCATTATGTCGAAAGCATACTCAGAAGGTTTAATGCTTTTGATAGTGCTCGGCTAAGACACACTGTAGATCTAAGTCTACACTTGGCCAAGAATAGAGGCAAAACGGTTTCTCACTGGAATATGCAAGGGTAATTGGTAGTCGATGTACTTAATGAATTGTACACGCCCCGGATATTGCATATTCAGGTGAGCAAACTAAGTAGTTCACAAGTAACCCAAGTACGGATCACTGGAAAGCCGTGACAAAGGTACTTAGATATTTAAAGTATACCATGAACTATGGAATACTTTATACGAGATATCCAACAGTATTAGAAGGATCTTTGTGATGCCAATGGATATCGCAGGACACTTAAAGACTCCAAGTCCACAAGTGGATTTGTTTTCATAATAGGTGGAGGAGGAGCTGTGTCGTGGAAGTCTTCTAAGCAGACATGCATAGCTCGATCCACTGTAGAATCCGAGTTCATTGCTTTGGATAAAGCTGGGGAAGAAGCAAAATGGCTTATAAACTTCTTAGAGGATATTCCTTGTTGGAATAAGCCGTGCCTCTTTGTTATGATACATCGTGATAGTCAATCAAAGAATCGGAAGGGCACAAAGCCGTATGTATAATGGTAAGTCTAGACATATACATCGGAGACACAATACCATTAGACAGTTGATTTTGAATGGGGTTATTTCGGTTGACTACGTGAAGTCAAAGGAAAACCTTGCGGATCCGCTTACGAAAGGCATAAATCGAGATCATTTGTATAAATGTTAAGGGAAATGGGTTTAAAATTCACAACTTAAAGAATGTTCATAGCGGTAACCCTACCTTGTGAATTGGAGATCCCAAGACCTTGGTTCAATGGGACAACTAAGTTATGAATGTTCAGTTGAACACTTGGAAAATGTGTTAGCTCATTCTCGATACATCCAAGTGAATGTAAACCTGCTGAATGTGGTGAGGTTAAGTTTAAGACTTTTAATGATTCTTATCGAAAGGTGGAGTATTGCGGGATACTCTTCAATAGGAGATCACCTATATAAGTGAGAAGTAATGGCCGCTTCCGAAGAAACACTTATGAATCTAAGATATGGTCCAGGGCGAAATGGACACAACGTGAGAACAACAAGTGTTAGAGTTATTATCGTGTAAAGTATTGTTGTCTTGGTTTACACAAACGGTGAGTAGTTCAAGACATCGCGTCACTAAGCAGCCAAGAAATCCGATAGTATTTTACTAAGGAAGGTTCAAAGCCACAAGCTACCTATCCTCGATGCAATAACGATTCGCCGAGACTTTCAAGCGAATCGCATACACGCATGCATTAATTTCATTCATGTGGGGATTGTTGGAATTGGTCTTTGAGAAATGGGTGTTGACCCGATTTTGACCAATTAATTAAGTAGTTTCCATTTGTGAAAAATGGAATTAAATTATTTGTAAAAATTCTACTAAGAGAGTAGATGAGAATAACATTTGGAATTTCTCAAAACCAATTAGGGTGAATGAGAAATTAATGCTAGAAGTTAGCCACTTAATACAAATAAATGGTATGGAAAATGGAAAATATGGGGAGGAGAGATGCTCCATCCCACATAGGAAAAATGAGGCAAAATTGCACACCTTATTTATCCCAAGTTGGACAAATGGGTTTGGGCCCTTGGGGGCACCCAAGTTTTTAAAGGGGAGAGGACCTACATGCTTGTGGGTTTGGTTAAGCACACAGTGCGCCGCGCACGCGCCGCCACCGCCCGGCTTGGGTTCGCCAGCCCGGTCGTGGGTCGTGGGGGTCGCCATGGGCCATGGGGTGTGGGCTTGGGCTCGGGCTTGGGCCTTGGGTCGAGGGCGTGCGGTCGGGTCGTGCTACGCCGAGAATCTGCGCTTACACGCACGGGGGCGTACACGCCGTGCGTCTCGGGTCGTCTTGGGTGCCGAAGGTCCGAGCCGCACACACGGCAGCGCACGCCCGTGCGTCTAGGCCATGCTCTCCGGATAGATGCGTCTGCTCAAAGGTCAAAGGTGCTTTTTCGAGTCTGACGCGATTTTCCGTCGACGGGCACTTCGTTTGCCTATATTAATGAAGCCTCTCGATGAAATAACACACGAAAAACTTAGATAATAACTCCGTCATTTGCATCATACGAGCATATTGATTTTTTCCCTTCGTTTAAAACTTGAAAGTTCAAACTTTTGTTTGTTCGCCGTTGTTCCGGTTTTTCTTTGTCGCTAACCGGATCAGAAAGTCGTTGTATCTTAGAGGCGAGCACCGAACCGTAAGTACTAATATACGGGGCATTTTTGTCTTGCGGAGACAGTAATCGACCGCCTCGACTTAAACTATACACAATCCCAACCATTTTCTTCAAACGTAAAACCTTCCACCAGATAATTTAACCAACAAGGTTTTCGTGCTCTTTGAATCAAACGTAGTCCTAGAAGATCCGCGTTGGGGAAATCACCTCTCTCTTCTTCTCTCTTTTTTTTTCTTCTTCTCGTTTTCTCTCTGGCCGATTCCTCTTCTACTAACTATCGTTTCTTTTGTGTGTTCTGTGTGTGTTTTACGTGTCTTATATATGTGTTTTAACCTACTCTCAATTGGGCTAGGTTTAGGGTACATGGGCCTATAATCAACTTACTAATAATGTGAGTCGATTTAATACTCTACATTAATTAAGTCCAATTATTCATTATAAGGCTCAAATAAAATAAATTAACAGTCCGATTAAAATTACTCTCTTATTATCCATAATTTAACAAATTAACTATCTTGTAAAATTATTAATAAATTTCTAATTCTCCATTATTATTCCATAAAATAAACAAATAACATGATTAATAAAATTCTTATTAAAGCATGAAAATCTGGGTCGTTACATCATTGTTTTTGGTAGTCAGCTTTATTTTAATAACCACTCTTTAAAATGGTATAAAAAATGGAATTATGTAAAATTAACTTTCTAAATTTTTGTGTGTACTGCATTAATTATTACATTTTTTTCTTTTTTTTAAAAAAAAAATTAATAACTTTTTCCTTTTTGATCCGCTTTTAACGTATAATATATCAAATTAATCATTTTTTACCATCATCAGTTTGGCACCCATATTACATATATAAAATAAAAACATAATAGATAAAAAAATATAAAATATATTTACTCATCATTTTGTAATGAGCTTTAAATATTATACATTGGGGCTATTGGACATTAATTTGTATATTAATATATTTTGCCTATTTGTGATATACGTATAGTTGTTATTTGGGCTTAGCTCATTTTTTAATAATTATATAGAAATATATTTAATTTAATTAAAAAATACTTATTTCAATTGAAGAAAATATATTTATCCAAATTTTATATATCACATATATCCATATATAACATTATATATATTTATGTAAGAAGAAAATTAAGATTTATTTAATATTAAATTATTTAATTCATAATAGTATTTTATATATAGAAAATGTGTTTTATATTAGTGTACTTTAATGTTAATGAATTATTTTTTTATATTGATCAACATATTTTGTATTCAAGTTTAAAAGTTGTACATTTAGAATTAGATATGACTTTGCATGTTTGAAATTTTTTGATATATGTGTATATATAAAAATAAAATAGTTTTATTTTTTTAAATGTTTTTTCCCTTAAAAATGTGTTGATAAATATAAAACATGATTTTTATTTAATTCATTTAATAATTTTGATATTTGTTCACCTTTCTAAACCCCAAAAAATATTGAAATTTTAAATGACTTTATTATTGATTTTAAATACAATTTATTAGATATTCAACATTGGGGTACTAACAAAATCAACATTGAGCAGTTAAAAATTTTTATTTTCTTATAGATAAACATATTCTGCAAATAGAAACAATTCATATTCACACAACTAAATATTTCGTATTTAAAGAGATTTTTTATAGTTTATAATAATTTATTTTTATATTGTTTAATCATATGATTATTTTAAATTAATTATCTTTATAGTCATATGAGATTTTCAAATTAATTATCTTTATATTTTAATTATTTTTTTGATTAAAACATAAAGCAATCACTATTTTTTTAAACATAGATAACATAATTCCAAAATTTTGTAAAATAAAGAATGAGAACAAGTAAAGTTATAAAGATTCAAAGATTTAATTTTTAAAATTAATAAACTAAAAAATTATAAATAGAAGTAATATTAATAATTGGCAAATACAATATACATATTCGGGGAATGAGGATAGGAATGGAGAATCCCTATTTTATCTAATCGAAACGGGAAGGGGAACAGGGATGGTTCTCCGCGGGAATGTTGCAATCCCTAAATGCAGATGATAGAATTCATAGAATTATTAGAAAAATATACATGTAACATTATAAAACATAGGTCTCACAGATATACACCCCGTAGATCGCATGGGTAAAAGAATAGTTGTACTAAAAAAAAAGTACTCTTCTCGTAAAAATACGTAAAGATTATATAAAGATGAGCAAAATTTTGGTCCATAATGTGGTCTATTCGACCACTCTATTGAAGATGAAACAAAGTATACTAGTAAAGTGAGTTATGAGAAAATTATTCTACCTTGTCTAAACCCGTCTTTCTTTTTTAATAATTTGCGACGGCATAGATTGAGGGTTCATATTTTGATAAACATCCAAAAAGTGATTGATATTACTTGAGCTACGAGACTCATGATCTACTTTAAACCCGTCTCATTGCCATTACTTTTCAAATGGGAATATCTTTAACGCATGATTAATGCCATTTTTAGGTACTCAGACATAGATTAACTCTAAAACCAATGGCCAAAAGCCAAACATAACTGTGTTCGTGTGTATAATATTTTCCAAAATCGCCTCATTACCATTCCTATGGTAATGTGGAAATCTTTAATGCGTGATGAATGCGATTTCGTGATACCGAAAACTAGGAGAAGTACTTTAGAATAAATGACCAAACAAAACATTGTGTGTGTGTTAAAGAAAAGGAGAAAGATATGGTAGGGGTATCAATTCTTGATACGACACGAAAACGACACAAAAATAGCGGGTTAGTGTGTAACTCTATCGTGTCGACATGATAAGGACACGAAAATTTCTTGTCGTGTTGGTGATGCATCCGTGTAAACATGATAAGGATACGAACACGATAGTGGTACGATAGTGACATAATAGTGACACAATAAGAATATGTAATGACACGTTTACCGATTAATGATACGATAGTGAAACGATAATGACACGCTTATCGTTAATGACACAATAGTGAAACAATAGTGACACGATAACCTGATATTTTGAATGTTTGTATCGTATAACTTGCTATCATGTATTAACGTGTAAATCAATTTCTCTTTTTTACTTAACGTGTCAAATCGTATCATGTCCTGTCGACCAAAAATTTCGTGTTCGTGTTTGTGTCGGAGCGCATTCTTATCATGTCGTGTTCGTATTCCACCTTATCGTGTCATTTTATTTTCGTGTCGACACGAGACATGAAACGATAACCTATTTTGCCACCCCTAAGATAGGGGCGGGAATGGATACCAAAAGTTTCTATTTTTGCATGGCTAAAGAATTTTTTTTTAGACCAAACATGCGATTGTGTGTCAGAAAATATATTATTGATAAAATTCAAGTTTTCCATTAAGCTAAGGTCGAAAGAGATCGTAATTTTGAATGTTGTCCTAGGGTTTTTCTCCCTTGAGAATCTCTCTTAGCGCTCCGTTGGTCTTCCCGTTCCCTGTCATTCATGGTCTCCATGTCCATGAATGTCCGGTTCTCTCTCCCAACGCAACCACACACCTGATCTCTCGTCCAAATCATGTTTTCTCCTGGTTTTTGTTTTGTTTTTTAATGTTTAGGGTTTTTCGTTTCTAGGGCTCTCATTTTTCTTTCTTTTTCTCCTTCTAGGGTTTCTCTGTTTTTTCTATTTTTTTCTCATCTTTTGTGTTTTGTTTTTCCTCCCTGCAGATCTCTTTGTTGGGTACGTGTTATTGTGACAGTCCGCATCTCCCTCAACCTGTGGTTTGCTTCCTACTACATTGCTTGCTGCGATCTTCTCTCTATCATGGTTGAAGATCTCAGTTCCCTCTATGCCAAGTTATCTCTCGGTGACAAAGAGCGTTCCTCCAAATCTATGGATGGGACAACACTAGATATCCCGGTTTCATTGTTATGTTTGGTTGGCAAACTGTTGGCACCACAGATAATAAGTTTGGATAAGATCACATCTCTATTTCGACGATTATAGAACCCCAAAAATCCTCTTACATGCAAACCTCTCCATGATAATGTCTTCCCTCTTCACCTTTGGTTGCTGACAAAAAACGTATTTCCTTGGGGGCTGCATGGCTTTTTGACAAATATCTATTACTACTTGAAAATGCCACAGATGATTTGATATCTTCCCAACTTTAATTGATCGATGTCCCTTTTGCATCCAACTCCATGGACTTCCTCTTGGTCTATTCTCTAAGGGTTTTGCCGTACGTGCCTGAAATTTCATGGGCAAATTCCTTGACGTCCAATTGAATTCTACAGGTTCAGTTATTGGAAAGTTCCTTTGCATTAAAGTTGAGATTGATATTACTCAACCTTTATGTCATGTTATTCAACTAGATCAGAAATTCCAAACCATCTTATTGGTATCAAATATGAGCGCCTCCCGGATTTTTGCTTCTATTGCGGAAAAATAGGACACATTATCAAAGAATGCGATTCACATGTGCTTCCCTCGGACTCGAGCTCGTCCGGCTTGGAATATGGTAATTGGCTCCGTTCTTCTTCAACCATAAATCCTTTTTCTTCTAAGACAACAAGCTCCTATCCCAAACACTCCAACCGAAACCCCCCCATAGGAAAATCTCGTTTCCCCTGTACACACCCATACCACACACAAATCCCCATATATCATACCCTCATTACCTCATAATAAATCCTCTAATCATCACAAACCTCCCCCACCCTCAATTCCTTCCAGCCCAATATCCACCCCAAACCCCCCCATTAACGCCTTCAGAATACACCCCACCATACATATTGAACCCACTCAAACCACCCGTGTTTCCCCTCCCACTACAAATACGAAATCTGCTCCTATTACCACTACACCAATTTCTCCTGTCCAAACTCAATCCATTTCCATCACTCCATCTCAAACAAATCCTTATTCATATTATCCTCTTCAAACCCCTTCCTCATACTACAAATATTCTCCTCACCCCCATTTTGTCCCCTCTCATGTAAACCATTCAAAATTCACAAATAAATCTCCAAGCCCCCATTTCTTGCATCATAGTCCTTTTTTTCTATCCATTCCCATGAATATGGATACACCGACCAAACAATTAGCCAAAAAATTCGTGAAAGCGAAAAACCAATTGTCAGTTGCATCCCTCTCTGAAACACCCTTGCTCCAATTAAACTCCAAACGTAAACTAAATCTCCTCCAGCGTGACAATCCCAACTTAGATATCATACGAGTCGAAGTTGTTGGAAAAAAGACCAAACATGATGAATCTGATTCTGTTATTCCCTCTCCATTCTCAACTGATATGGATGTATCTACTTCAATGGTGGAGGCTGAGCTTGTGATCCAGTCCCGCCAATCGCCATGAATCTCTTAAGTTGGAATTGTCGAGGGCTTGGTCTTCCTTTGTGAAACCAAGTTCAGTGTTAGAGATTTCGATAAGCTTAAAAATTTGTTGGACTTGTTTGGTGTTTCTGTACCTTACGTTGGTCGCTCCGGCGGTCTTGCACTATTATGGAAACAAAATCTTGATGTAACTCTTTGTGGCTTTCATGAGCGGTTTATTTATGCATGTGTGAAATTGGGTCGGATCAAATTTCGAATTACGGGTGTTTGGCCAACATCAAATATCCGAACGCGTGCTTTCTCGGACTACTTTTAAACCTCTTACCACCCAAAATGAACTGGATTTGTAATGGTGATTTCAATGAGGTTCTCCAACAAAGCATGAATTTTCCGCAACCGCCCCCCGTGCCCATGGAAATTATCTCTATTCCGGGATGCTATTGACCATGGAAATCATCGGATATGGGCTTTAGTGGATCCTGGTTCACTTGCCAACACCTTTTGATCCACCCATTTATGCAACGCGCTGGCTTGATCGTTTCCTATGTAACCCATCTTTCTAAACTACTTTTCCTCATCATAAAGTCATTGTCATCCCCTCCTTTACATCAGACCACTCCCTCTTGTTCATCCATATTAACCCCCAGAATACCATCCCCTCGTATTGACCAAAACGAATCTTTCTGGGTTCCCTTAAATAATTGTAAATGAGTGGTTCAGGAATCTTAGGCATCACCACCTTCAACATTAAATGATAAATTACAGATTGTCTAATGAGTTTGACTCAATGGAGTCGATCTAATTTTGGGGACTTGAATGATAAACTCTAGAAATGAAAAGCCACGATTTCCAAGTTGTAAAAAGGAACCATTACACCCCAAATACATTAGCATCTTAATAAGTTCCACAGCCAGTTAAATGTCTTGCTGGAATTAAATGATTTAAAGTGGAAACAACAGACCAAGCAACACTAGTACAAGAATTGTGACCGAAATACCTCATTCTTTCATGCTCATGCGTCCAAACGGCGAGATATTAAGCATATCTAAATGTTAACGAACAATTCCGATTGCAAGGTCTTCGATCCCACTAATATTAAGCGCAAAATTGTGGACTACTTCAAAAATATTTTTTCTTCGATCTGCCCTTCCCAGAGTGATATCCAACAGGCACTTGGTAGAATTCGACCAGGGGTCACAGAGGACATGAAGAACTGTCTCACTCAGCCGTACACAAATGCGGAGGTCGTCAGGGCGGTCAAACACATGCACCTATTTAAATCTCCCGGTCCTGACGGTATGAGCCCTATCTTCTTTTAAAAAATTTGGCCTATTGTCGGAGAAGATGTTTCTATATTTGTTCTTGATTTTCTTAATAATAATAATCTCTTCTCTAATTTAAATTACACAAACATCATGCTCATTCCAGAAATTAAAGAGCCCAGTCTGTATCCCACTTCCGACCCATTAGCTTGTGTAATGTTGTCTACCGTATCACATCAAAGGTAATCTCCAACCATATGTGTCCCATCTTTCCAAAATTATTTCTGAAACCCAATACTCCCTTTCGCCTGGTCGTTTAATAATAGATAACATCTTAGTTTCTTATAAGCTTCATCACTCCATGAAGGGTCGTATTTCAGGCAAGCAAGGTTTAATCGACATGAGCAAGGCTTTCGACCGAATTGAATGGCCCTTTGCTCTTGCTATCTTGTGCTCTCTAGGTTTCTCTCCCCCTTTCGTTGACCTCATTTGTCTTTGTATCTCTACTCCTTCTCTTTCCTTCTTACTGGATGGTTCCCAATTTGGTGTCGTTACACCCCATCGAGGGATTCGATAGGGAGACCCAATCTCACCATACATATTTATAATTTATGCCGAGATGTTTTCTTCTATTTTGCAGGATTCACAGGCTATTGGAAAAATTCACTTTATTCAAATAAATAAGCACGCCCTTAGCGTGTCCGATCTATTTTTTGCCGATTATACACTCATCTTCGGCCGTGCAACGATTGAGGAATCTACACAGCTTAAATTCTCAATTACTCTTTTTGAGTTGGCATCTGGGCAACGCATTAATTTTACTAAATCCGGAGTTCTTTTTAGCCCAAACACAGACCATGGAATTACAAAGCAAATAGTGCACATACTTGGTATTCCCATTGTCACATCGCATGGAAAATACTTGGGGTTACCATCAGTTATTGGAAGAAATAAGCAAGAGGTTTTCCGAGATATTCAAGATCGGGTTTAGAAGCGCATTCAGGGTTGGAAGGAGAAAATTTTATCACAAGCGGGCTGGGAAGTTCTTATTAAAACAGTCATTCAATCAATCCCCGCCTATGCCATGTCTTATTTCCATTTGCCAGATAATATTTTGCATAAGATTCAATCTATGGCCGCTTAGTATTTTTGGGGTGGTTCTGCAAATGATAGGAAATTACATTAGTTTAGCCGGAACAAAATTTCCCGTTCGAAAGTAAATGGTGGTTTGGGTTTTCGGCATCTCCGTGCTTTCGAACTCGCTATCCTCGCGAAGCAAGCATGTCGGCTCCTCACCCAACCATCTAATTTACTTTCACAGATTCTCCGAGCTAAATATTTTCCTCTAGGTACTTTTCTTGATGCAAACCTTGGATTTTGACCCTCATGGAGTTGGCGTAGTATTTTGGAGAGCCATTTCGTACTAATGATGGGAGCTCATTGATTAATTTGCTCGGGGACTTCGACTCATATTTGGACGGACCCATGGATCCCCCAAAGCACTAATTTCTACGCAAATCTGCCCATAGATGCATATGACAATCAAGCCATTGTTAGCTCTCTTATCGATCCAATTTAATGCTGCTGGAAGGATAATCAAGTGAGAGCTTTATTTTTTAGGAGGTAGCCTCTCTAATTCTGTCCATCCCTATCGCTTCTTCATTGTTAGAAGAGTTATGGTGCTGGATCCATAATAAATGCGAAATTCTCCGCAATCTGTCTTCAGACTAACATCCGCCCAAATTTTTGGACCTGCTTTGATCCATAATAAAATTTGAAGAAATTCTCCCTTGTACCTCCCTGAATGAAACTATTTGCTGGCGATGCTATTTAGGCTATCTTGACATCGAAAATCTCGCACATCATCATATTCCGCATTTGAGGAAAACTTTTGTGACTCGAAACTTGCGATGCCGCTCATCTCTTTTTTGCTATCCTTTGCAAAAATGGCTTGGAACCCCATTTGGGCTTAAGGATGCATTATGGGAGCAACCCTCAAGAGTTGCTCCTAAATTCTCCAAATGAGTTCAGCTGCCTTTTTGTTGTCATCACAAACTTCATTTGGTTCCATCGAAATTGAAAAAAGTTTGAAGATGTGAATCCTGATCCTTACACCATAATGGCTGTGGCAAACAACATTATGAGTGATTTTAGCCGATCTTGTATGCTCACTGATGATTTATCACCTCCATCTAGTCGGACCCCTTGCGCTCCCCGGGATTTCTTTCCCAGTATTTGCTTTGATAGAGCTATTACACCATATTCCAAGTGTGGGGCTGGCGTTGCATACTTTGATGGGCATGGTAAATTTGTTCGAGGTTATTCTAAAAAGCTCAGTGGCATTACAGACCCGGAAATTGTTGAATGCTTAGCATTAAATGAGGCAATCTTATTTGCGAATACACTCGATATTGGTCATGTTTCTATTTTTGGGGACGCCGCTTAGATCGTTCTTGCTACTATCGGCTAATCAAATTCTTCTGCGTCATGTTCCGGCATCATGGATGAAATTGCTAATCTACAAACTCATTTTCATATTATAGACATATACTGGTTTAGGCGTTCCTATAACATTGTTACTCATACTTTAGCGAATTTTGCCAAACATATGTCATCTGTTGATTTTACTTGGGATCATCTCCCAGAACCCATTTGTCAATCATTGCTGGACGATTTCCAGCAAGTTTAATCAAATGATTTTTCCTTCAAAAAAAAGATCGAAAAAATTCGAGAGATGAAAGATGAAAACAACTTTTATTCAAATTATTCATCTAGTAGTTATCACAGTGAATCACTATTTATAGTTCCGATTAACAAAAAAATGAAATAAAGAAAATGACAACTTTAACAACTATTGAAACATAAGCTAACATAACTATCATTTTAGTATACCCAACATCCCCTTCCCCCCCCCAAGCTAGAGTATGGTGTAAATCAACCATACCCAGCTTGACAACCAAATGAGAAAAACCCACAACTCCCAGGGGCTTAGTAAATATGTCGGCCAACTGTAGAGATGAAGCAATCTTCTTAAGAACTACAAAACCATCCTTGAAATGATGATGAACGAGGTGGCAAGCAATATCCAAATGCTTGGGTGCTTTCATGGAAGATGGGATTTTCTGTAATGTGTAGAGCGTTCTGATTATCGCACCAAAGAGGAATGGGTAAAGGGAACAAGATATAAAGATCGTGGAGCAAAAAGGACAACCACTTATGCTCACAGACTGTGCTACCAAGAGCTTGGTATTTAGCTTCAGCTGAAGAACGGGAAACTATGTTTTGTTTGTTGGATTTCCAGGCAACCAGAGCACTGCCAAGGAAAACACAATACCCAATCAAAGATTTATGCGTATCCTAACAGCGTGCCTCAATTTGCATCACTATAAGCCTCTAACACAAAAGAAGATTGATCAGGATAAAAAAGGCATTTAGAAGGATAACCCTTCAAGTAGCACACCACATGCATAGATGCATCCTAATGGGTGTAAAGAGGAGAATTAACAAACTGACGATGAACAACGTAACTCAGGTTAGGCATTATCATATTCAGGTAAAATAACCTACCAATCAATCTCCAGTAAAATAACCCTTCAAGACTCCTCCTTAAGTGACAAACCTGCCCAATAATGTCTTAGTGTAACCTTCAGGAGGTAACATGTAAATATCCTCTTACAAATGACCATGGAGAAATGCATTATTGATATCCAAGTGATGCAAAGACCACTGTTTCATAGCAGCAACATCTATAAGCACTCTAACAGTTTCCATTTTTGCTACAGGAGAAAAACTATCTAAGTAATCAACTCCATACACTTGATGATAGCCTTTAGTAACCAACCACACCTTGTATCTTTCCACACTCCCATTAGGATTAAGTTTAATTTTAAACATCCATTTGTTGCTAATATCCTTTTTACCTTTTGGTAAAGTAACAATATCCCAAGTGTGGTTGTGTTCTAAAGCCTATAACTCCTTCTCCATGGCTTCTACCCACTCAGGATTACTGCTAGCTCGAGCATAGGTAGTAGGTTCTTATAAGTGAGACAAATTGGCCAAGAAATACACATGTGTGCTATGAAGGGATCTGGAAATAATGTAAGGGTAAGTAGGAATAGGATAGAGAGAACATGCAGAATTCTGGAACTGAGTTTGTTGCCAATGGAGATAGTTGAAGGAGAGCATTATTGGTAACATAGTCTGAAAGCCATGCAGGTTTATGGGAGGATCTGATACTTCTTCTAAGAGGTGGAAAAATCTGAAAGAGAAGAGGTAGGACTGGAGGAGCTGTTAGGAGAAAAACAAGGTGAGGGAGACATGGTGTATGATTCTTGTAGTGACACAATAGGCAGATGAGTGTCATGTTGTGGGAGAGGAATAGAGTGGTAAGAGAATGAGTTCTCAACAAAATTACATCTTTGGACACTAGAAACTGATGTGTGTCTAGATCACATAATTTGTATTCGTTTTTGGCAGATACACAACCCAGAAAAATATATTAGGAGGCTCGAGGAGAGAATTTTGACTTGTGTGGGTGAACATTAGTAGCATAAGCTAAACATCCAAAAGGTTTCAAATAAGAATAGTCTAGTTGCTTGCCATGAATCAATTCATAAGGAGTTTTCCAATGCAAGGCTGAGGTGGGGAGTCTGTTGACAATGAAAACATAAGTGAGAAGGGAATAGGACCAGAATTTTTGGGGTAATTTGGACTGGAACATAAGTGCTCTTGTAATATTCAGAAGTTGTCTATGCCTTCTCTCAACCACCCCATTTTATTGAGGTGTGTAAACACATGAGGTTTGATGGAGAATGACATTAGTGGAAAAGATTTGTGAGCACCTGACTCAAATACTCACTCCCATTATCACTTCTAAAGATTTTGACACCTGTGCCAAATTGATTGGAAACCATGTGAAGAAAGAATTGTAATAGATGTGGAACCTGATATTTATGATGCATCAAAAATATCCAAGTCCCTCTATTATAATCATCCACCAATGTAAGCATGTAGGGTTCATGTGTGATAGAAGAATAATGGTAAGGTCCCTACACATCCAAATAAACCAATTCAAATAAACTATTAGCATGTGTATCACTGATAGGAAAAAGCAAGCTAGGTTGTATTGATTTATAACAGACATCACATTCAAGCATGGACTTTTTAAGAGCAGTGGTACATAAAAGCTTCAAGAAATGTAAGTTTTCAAGGACATACAGAGAAGCATGGCCAAATCCTTTGTGCCATATTTAAAAATTATCTGTAGAAGTAGAAAAGGAAAAAGAGTGACAAGATTCGAACTGAACAGATGAATGACTTGCTTGCCAGAAATACAATCTCCCAACTGTCTTCCCACTAGCAACAATTTTCTTAGTCTCTAGGTCCTGTAAAGATAATGACAAGGATAAAAAAATTCATTTCAGTTTAGATTGGTGTGCTAGTAAAGCAACTGGCAGCAAATTATATTTAAAACTAGAGACAACAAGAACATCATGCAAGGAAAGTGTGTCAGTGAATGGCACTTGGCCAGATTGTGTAACAGAAGTTGCGGTGTCATATGGTAAGAGAACAAAAATAGAAGACTGAAGATTAATAATGTTTGTTATTTGGCTAGGGAAACCACACATGTGTCTACTTGATCCAGTGCGTAAAATCCAGGAACCTGAACCCAAAGACTCAATATTAGTAAGAGCATAATCCAAAAATTTATGTGAATGTATACCTGCACAGTCCACAAAGTGAGCACAATTCATGTTCACCTCCCCAGCTCCATCAAAACCAGATCGTATTTTTGTAGTCATGAACTTTGCAATATCCTGCTGGATCAAGTTAGAAATGTCATTCAAGGCGATTTTTGCTCCAGATCGTGTGATTTGATTCTGTTTTTAAATTGTTCCCATTGTGTCAGCTAAACTCACTGCAACTCTAATAGCAGATCTCCCTCTCTGTTCCTTAAAATCTTTGTGTTAGTCAGGGTACCCGTGCAATTTGAAACGCTGTTGCATCACATTTTCTTGGCAATGCTCACATACTAGTTTTGCCTTTTCCTCCTTGATGATCCGAACATATCCTCGTCCCCTACCATTTGGACAATTGGAATTATGCAAACCACTTCTACCATCACCATAACCTCCATTATATCCTCCTCTACCACCACCTGAACCTCTGAATGTCCTTTTCGGTTTGGTAAACATAGTTGTATTATCTGTAGTTTCTAGAAATAAATTATGCATTTTCCTCTGTTTCTCAACTCATTAGATCATAGAATAAGCTTTATTTACTGTTGGCAATGGATCTAATACAAGATCTGACTCCTCACATTCTCATAATTGTCGTTAAGCTCCATGAGAAATTGCAATAACCTAGTATTCGTTTCCATAGCAGCCAATTATTTACTAGAACCACATGTACATGGCGGTAGTGGTGCTAAACTATCATTACTCATCCCAAAGACGCTTCAATTTAGTAAAAATATACATCGCAACAATAGCATTCTCTTGCCTACTAGTGGCAATTTCCTTTGCAACTGGTAACGAAGCATTCCATTTCTTTCTCCATATCGCTGCTCAATTTTATCCCACAGTGCCTAAGTGAATCCACATAGAGAAAGACATCCACCAAGTCCTTGAGGTATTCAAAATCCAATGATATAGCATATAGTCAATTTTCTTCCATTGCTCATAAAAAGGTGAATCTAGTGCAGGTTGAGGAATTCGTCCATCAATAAATCATAATTTAGTTTTGGCTCCATGTGTTATAAGCATCGCTCTCGCCCATGACAGATAATTCGAATCAGTTAGCGGAGTAGTAACAAGTATCATACCTGGGTGATCCGAATTATGAAGTGAGTAAGTATCATAATTTTCATGGAACGAGCTGATTTCCATCAGATCCATCTCCAACTTCTTCTATAGTAGCTCCAGTATTATTTTCCTCAGCTAAGAATTCCAAGCGGTGTGACGCGGCATGAGTAAGCTCAATCAATCGAAGAAATCGAAAAACCTAGGCTCTGGATACCATGATAAAATGCAAGTTTTCCATTAAGCTAAGATCGAAAGAGATTGAGAGGGGAAAGAGGAAAGCAACTTTTATTCTGATTATTCATGTAGTAGTTATCACAGTGAGTCACTATTTATAGTTCCATCTAACTGGAAGAAACGTAATAAAGGAAATGACAACTTTAATAACTATTAAAAATCATCTAACATAACTATCATTTTGGTATACCCAACAATTATTTACTCAATTTTATTTTTTTCCCACCACTCATATCTATTCATTTTTTAAAATGAAATATATCAAATCAACATTCATTGTTAAACATCTTGCTACAAATTTCACTATTCTAACTGTTAAAGTTGACTTATTTGGTCAAAACTCTAATAATTTAAAATTGTTTATATCTTATTATTTTGCCTATTTCTAGAACAAAATGTACTAATAAATTTGCAGGCCCACTTCGCTGGATTGAGATAGAGATCCATCAGTTTTGGGAGGTGAGATATAGTAGGAATTCAGTCCTACTTTAAAGGAACCACCATCCCTCAATCTCTCCACTAACCCCTTAACTTGGAAGTTGTTTGCATGACCTTTTTTGTAGGGATATGGCTAATCTATAAAGAGTAAGGGGACTGCACGTTGCTGGGCACGGATTCAAGAGCTAAGATCAGAGTTTTTCACAAAAAGAGTCCAAGTTTATACAAGAAGTGAGAGAGAGGTGCCTAGTGTATTTGGTGGTGTTAGTATCACTTTTTACAACACCTCTAGAGACTTTGCTTCTTCTTGTTTGTTTGAGAGACAATTTGTAATCCAGGTTAGGTTGAAGATTTTCTCTCCATTTTACGGTAGAAGGTTGAGTTGAAAGACCAAGTACAATAGGGAAGTCTTTGTCTTGTTCTTTATTTTGTGTAATCAACATTCTACTTCAAAGTTTTTGCCTTAGTGGCACCACACAAGTATTTTTATACTTGTGCAAATTTTTCATATCCTGTGTTCGATCTTATTTTTATGCTTTGTTTATTTTTGATATTGATAAAATAAACAAACAATCTAAAAAACATATTTTTCGCTGGGTGACACCTCAAGTGTTGCCAACACTCTGCACAACACTCACTACAAACTTAAAAGAATTCACCCCTTGAATTCTAACAATCGCCATCAAGAGCCTACACTTGATACTACTAAGTGAGATCCTGTAATTTTTGCAATGTTTGCTGATGGATGGTCAAGGAATTTTGATGGTTCATCCTCCAGTTCTTGATGGAACGAACTACTCCTATTGGAAAATTAAGATGAGGGCCTACATAAACTCGATTGATGAGCACGCGTGGAGAAATATCCTGGCTGGGTGGACTTCTCCAAGAATCATAGATGCTGATGGTGATTCCTTCCTAAAAGAGAGATAAACTGGACAAATGATGAGATTCAACTGGCCAGTTTTAAATCCAAAGCATTAAACGCTATTTTTAGTGTTGTGCATATGACACTCTTCAAGGTGATCTCATATTGCAACTCAGCTAAAGACGCTTGGGATGCTTTGCAACTGCATTGTGAAGGAACACATGGTGTTCGTAGAACCAAATTGAGATTCCTTGCAACTCAATTTGAAAATCTACGAATGGAGGAAGATGAAACCATTCATCTTACAATGTTAGAATCTGTGAGATTGCAAATGAGGCACAGGCTCTTAGAGATCCGATCAGTAATGAAAGACTTGTATCTAAAGTCATGAGATCACTTCTAAGAGATTTAATGTCAAAATCTACACCATTGAGGAAACCAAGAACACCGCGACACTACGTCTTGATGAACTCATAGGTATTTTGCAGAGATTTGAATTGAACTTGGCTCAACAAGAGGAATATGAGACAAGAGAAAAAGGAAAGAGCATAACTTTTTAGTCACAAACTGAGGAAGCCACAGGTGATGCCCAAAGTGATGCCAACATTGTAATGGATCATTTCATCAAGGAAATGGAATATTCAGAACTTGGTGAAGAGACCATTGCAATGTTGACAAGAAGGTTCAACAATGTATTCAAAAAGATGAATAAGGGCAAAGACTCCAAAACTCCTTTCAACAACAGAGGATTCAAGCCAAAGAAATCGGTTACCGCTGGAACTCCTACTCCCTTAAAGAAGTATGATCAGACCTTTGAAAATCCTTTCTTTAAACTAAAAGAAATGGATAGAATCCAATGTCGAGCATGTAAGGGGATTGGTCATTATGCCAATCAGTGCGCCAACACACTTAGGGAATGTGGGATGAACGTATGTGTTTCCCTAAGTGACGATAACACTGATGCTGAAAAGGTGGAGGAAGAGGAGCTCAATTAAGGCTTGTTTACTATGTGTGAAAGTGTGCATCAGAATTCTGGAAGTTCCAGAAGTGTTGCCAGAAGTGACGTATCACCTGATACAACACCTCAGAATCTGAAGATGAATAGGTACTATGTCTCAGTTTGTCTCATATTGTTGAAGCAGGACATTCATCCTCAAGTTATTCTGATTTTGATAATCAAAATTTGATTATTAAAAACAAAGAACTAGTGGAAAATTTGTCCAAAATAAATCTTGACAATAATGGTTTTCTCAAAAAAAAGGAGATTTAAAAGATTCAGTCTCAAAATTGGAAGTTCTTTTGACTAAAAAGGATAAAGAACTTGATTTGGTAAAAATTGAACTTTGTAATCTTCAGAAAAGGGTCAGTAAATTTGATTCTAGCTCTATTGTGGTTGATGCAATTATCAAAACAGCTAGATTTGACAAAAGTGGTTTGGGATTCAAGTCTGACAAACTTGCGAATCAAAAATCGACTGATTTTGTGGATAAGATGAACTATGAAAATTCTTCCAAACATCATTATATTTGTCATTATTGCTTAACTCTAGGGCACACTAGACCTTTTTGTCAAAAATTGAAAAAAGACAAGAAAAAGGGTCAAGTGTGGTCTGAGGTGACACGTCACACACAACACGACACCTCAAGAAAAATGATAAAATTTTTCAAGTAACTCTTCTGGAATGAGTAAGACAGATGATGAAAGCCATTCTTGTCATGTTGTTTATACTTCACTGAAGTCCAATGTTGATGACACTTGGTATTTCAATAGTGGCTGCTCGCATCACATGACAGGTACCAAGTCATATTTAACTGATTATGAAGTGTGGAATGGAGGAAGAGTGAAGTTTGCTGGAGGTGCTAAGGGAATTATAATTGGTAAAGGAACTCTGAATGTCAAAGGTTTTCCTAAACTCAAATATGTTTTCCATGTTGATGGCTTACTTGCTATTTTAATCAGCATAAGTCAATTGTGCGATGATGATTTGCATGTTAAGTTTGATAAGGACTCTTGTTCGTGTTTGATGCAATGATACTTGTGTCATGGCTGGTACTAGATCCACTGATAATTGTTATTTGCTTGGAAAAGATGAAACATGTCATCATACTGATTTTGATGAAAACATTCTTTGGCACCAAAAACTTGGACATGTCAATTTTTGAAATTTGGAAAAACTGATCAGTCTTGAAGCAGTAAGAGGTATTCCCAAACATACCTTCAAAGGTAAAGTCACTCATGTTTGTGAACCTTGTCAAAAAGGTAAACAAACCAAAGTGCCTCACCAAGTGAGACAACATTTCAATACCACATACTGCTTTGAGCTTATTCATATGGATTTGATGGGTCCAGTTGAGGTTGATAGTTTAGGAGGGAAGAAATACACATATGTGTGTGTTGATGATTTTTCAAGATTTGATTGGGTTGAATGTTTGAAAGAAAAATCTGAAACCTTTGAGGCGTTTAAGAGACTTTACATTAGAATTTGTAACATGCATGATTCAAGTATTGCAAGGATTCATTCTGATCATGGGAAAGAATTTGAAAACAGTTCATTTTCAAATTTTTGTGAAAAAAATGGAATTTTCCATGAGTTTTCGGCTCCCATAACACCCCAACAAAATGGGGTGGCTGAAAGAAAGAACAGAACCTTGCAAGAGATAGCCCGAGTGATGTTATGCTCAAAACATATTTCAAAAAGGTTTTGTGATGAAGCCTTGAATACAACATGTCATATTTCTAATCGTGTGTACTTGAGACCGGGCTCTACGATGACTTCTTATGAAATTTTAAATGGAAAGAAGCCTAATCTCAAGTATTTCCATTTGTTTGGATGTGTCTATTATATCTTGAATGACAGGGAGAATTTGGGAAAGTTTGATCCTAAAAGTGACAAAGGCATGTTTCTAAAAATAGCCATGCTTATCGGATTTACAATCTTCGAACTAGAACAATTCAAGAAAATGTTAATGTTGTTTTTGATGACTTGTCAATTTTAGGAAATAAGTCAGAGGATGAGAATAATGCAGATGTGATTGACTCTATTATTCTGCAAAAACCTGTGTATGTTGTTAGTAATTCTCGTGGTGTTCTGAGGGAGGAGACCACACCAGACGGTGAATAGATTATCTCCATCTTTTCGATTTCGCCTCTTTTTCAAGTGAACACACAATAATAAAGGTGCGGAATATTGATTTAAAGAGGTTCTGGCCTAATCCTCTACCACCCTATATAGCTCCGAAGGTAAACTCTTCTTCAACAACTTGATCGAACCTTGTTCATGTGCACAGAGATCCTCCAAGGAAGATCCAGAAAGATCATCCAACCACTCAAGTCATTGGAGAAGTGTCTGATAACATCAGAACAAGGAGAAAAGAGAGACCAAACTATAGGGATATGGTGAGTCCTTCTTATTTCTCTTCTACATGCTTGATGGTAAGTGCTACATGCTTTGTGTCGAATATTGAGCCCAAAAATGTTAATGAAGCACTTAAGGATGAATTTTGGATTAATGCCATGCATGAGGAGTTAAACCAATTCATTCGAAATGATGTTTGGGAATTGGTCCCACGTCTGGACAATGTTAATGTCATAGGCACTAAGTGGATTTTCAAAAATAAAAGTGATGAACATGGCAACATTGTAAGGAACAAAGCTAGACTAGTTGCATAGGGTTACACACAAGTAGAAGGTATTGACTACGATGAGACTTTCACACCAGTTGCACGACTTGAGTCTATTCAATTGTTATTGTGTGTTGCTTGCTCTCTTGATCTTAAGTTGTACCAAATGGATGTCAAAAGTGCTTTTCTTAATGGTTTTTTGAATGAGGAAGTGTACGTAGAACAGCCAAAAGGATTTCAAGATCCACACAAACCTAATTTTGTTTTTAAACTTAAAAAGGCGTTGTATGGATTGAAACAAACCCCAAGGGCTTGGTATAAAAGATTGGCAGACTTCTTAGTACAATTTGGTTTTAAAAGACGCGGAGTTGATAAAACCTTGTTCATTAAGAAAGATAGGCACCATATGACTATAACTCAAGTGTATGTTGATGATATAGTGTTTGGTTCTACTTATGATTCATAACGTGATGGTTTTTTTAACTCTATGTCTTCTACTTTTGAAATGAGCTTGGTTGGTGAACTTAATTTCTTTCTGGGTTTACAAATTAGACAACTACCGATGGTATTTTTGTCTCACAATGTAAATATGCCAAAAACCTGGTAAAGAAATTCGGTCTTGATAACAGCAAACACATAAAAACTCCCATGAACTCTAGTCAAAAGTCATGGCAGTGTGTAGCCATCTTCTTGGTCCAAGCAAAAATTGGCTCCCCATCATACTTATGTCTAAAGGTGTTGACAACACCTTATACAGGAGCATGATAGGGAGTTTACTTTACCTCTTGTCACCGCTAGTCGGCCGGATCTTATGTTTAGTGTTTGTCTTTTTATTTGTCCAAGAAATTACCAATTTCAACCCTAAAATCACTCACTTGAATGCTGTTAAACGGATTATAAAATATGTAAGTGGATCGGCTTGATATAGGGTTATGGTACACAAAGGACACCAACACAAATTTGGTGGGGTTTAGTGGCTCGGACTGGGCTGGTGACTTAGAGGATAGGAAGAGTACCTCTGGTGGATATTTTTATCTGGGGAATAATCTTGTATCTTGGTATAGTAGGAAGCATAGTAGTAAGAGACACTATATATATAGACCATGAAACAAGAAACACAATTGTGTTTCTCTTTCTAAAGGTCTTTTGAAATTTGCAAAAAATCCGAGTATTTGGCAAAGCAAATTTGGTTCTTGTTGTGCCCAACTTATCTGGATGAAACAAATACTTGATGATTATGGTATTTCGAGTGATATTTTGGACCATGTATTGTGACAACCTAAGTGCTATAGAAATCTCTAGAAATCCAGTGCAATACTCCTGAACTAAATACATTGACATAAGGCACCATTTTATTTGGGATTTGGTGGAGAAGGGTTTGATTCGCATTGATCATGTTTCCACTGAAAATCAGATAGCTGACATTCTCACTAAATCGTTGGATTTTGAGTGATTTTCCAGTCTTCGGAAATCTCTTGGTCTTTGTGTCTTTGAAACAAATTTGAAGTTTGTTTAATAATTTTCTTCGAGGTGTGACGACACTTGTCGCAACACCTATTTCTTTTGTTTGTTTTTTTTCTATTTTTAGGTTTTAGGCATGTTGCATTATATCTTCAGGGTTTTCAAATTGGGTGTGTCATCTGTGAAACCTTTTTAGTTGGATTCGAGTTATTTTTGTGGCCAAAAATCAGATTGAATATACTTCAAGTACTTGCACATTTTCTTACCTTATATTTGTACATACTTTAGCTCCTCTGTTTTGAAGTTTGTTACAAAGTAGTTGAGGGGTCTTTCATCTCTTGTATGATCATGCCCCATGCGAAAATTGTAACTTTTATCAAACATGAGCTTGGCTCCGCTGATTATAGTCATTAAAGTAGTTGAGGAATCTTTCACAATTTTGTGATCATGTTCCATGTGAAACAATGACTTGTTAATTAAGAGCTTTTATGTACTTGTAAAAAAAGGGGGGGCGAAAAATACACAAAAATGTGTATATTGAAAAAAAAATACACAAAAAAAATATGTGTACGTTGGCTCAGATTGGTTGAATTTGTTCAAGGAAAAATCATAAAAAGATCTGACTATGGCCATGAAAATTATTTTTGATGAAAACTGAGAAGTGTTTAGCCAGATGTGGCCAACACTCTCTGTGAACACCTTGTGGTATTTTTTCAGCTTTTGTGTGCGTGTCTGCATTCTTTTTTTTCTCTATTTTGATTTTTTTCCTTTTATTCCTTTTTAGGCATAATCAGGATGTGATTCAGTGGATTTGTCTCTATAACTGATTCTCAGCGGTTACTTGTGGCGGTTATTATTTTTCTCTCCATTATCCTAAATTTTAGGGGCTTAATGTTAGTTGATTGAATTGAGGGGGAGTTTAATATCTGGAACATGAGATAAATAACTGCACTTAGTGGGTAGTTATTTCTGGTCTTTATATTGCTTATAAATACTGTGATTTATTTCAAGTGTTTGTAACATCATTTTTTTCCAGATTTTCGATCCTCTTATTTCTCTCCAGGTTCAAATTCACTATGGATGATGAGAATGTTGCCAACATTTTAGCCCAATAAAAAGAAAGCCCACTTCCTTCTTCATCTTCACCAAACCCAACTCAAACACTTCATTCATGTTCTCAAACACTCCCAAATCCATCACCTACCTCCCCAAAACCATCCAACTACTTCTTCACCACCACAACCCACAAAATCCACAGACATGGCTTATGATCCCTCAGATATTCGTAGTGAATGGACAAAAGCAACTCGGAAGGAGCCTTCTTTGGGTGTTTCAGGAGGTGTGCCGTCCACCGAGACTGCACCTGAAGAAATTGGGGATAAAAACCCTATTTCGACCGAACCCGCCTTGCCTTCGGCAGCGATCGTTCCTATTATCACTGAGATTGATGTTCTAGGCATTCAACTTCCAGGACACGAAGAGAATCCATTGGATGTTGATGACCCACCTGATTTGGAGAGCATCAAATAGATGTTCGGTCCTCTTGGAACTCCTTTCATGAAAAAATCTCATCGTCTTCAAGGTAAACCTCCAGTTATAGAATTAGCTCGACCCAAGAAGAGAACAAGAGGTTCAGGTTCTGTTGGGTCTTCTTCTTCTTCAAAATCCTCCAAAATTCCTTCCCCTGTTGCTTCCACTGTTGAAAAGGAGGGTCCTAGTGTTGACCCTATGGCTGAGAAAGGTGTTGGGACAGAAGACACCCCAGTTGAAACCAGGTCTGAGGGAGGACAAGATATTGGGGGTGAGAGTGATCGAACTGAGGTTCCTACAAATGTGATTCTGATTTTTTCTCTATTTTGATTTTTTCCTATTTTATTCCATTTTAGGCATTATGGTCGGAGGTGTGCCTTGATTTTGGTGATGCCAACACCGAGGCAACAATTTTAGGGGCTTAATGAAGAACAAGTTACATGGGAATTTCAAGTGTTTGTAACATCGGATCCTCTTACGGTCATGGAAATTTGCTGAGGATAGCCAAACCCATGATGATAGCATGATCCGGCCATGCAAGAGATTCCGAGTCCGAGTATGAAGGCGAAGAAGAAGGTGATGAAGAGGAGATCATGCATTCAACGCGATGATGAGGAAACACGCACCCACCCGATTCGGGAGAGCATAAACAGATATTGAGGATGATGATCCAGAAGAGATAAATGTGCCTCTAGTTTGAAATAAGAAAAAAAAGGATTTGAAACCAGGTCCGAGGGAGGACTAACAGAGGTGTGTCCGGAGGTGTTGCCACACTCACACCTCACAAACTTGCCCACCACAACCCAGTATGAAAAAATGAGGAAGAAACGATCGATGATGAAATGGCTGAGGAATTTGCCCAAGCTCGAGCAACTGATTCTGATATTGAGATAAGTGAACCTTACTCTTTTGAATTCGTTTCCATTCAAGCTAGCGAAATTTGGGATGTTGTCATCAACAAAGATTTCATTACTTAAAAATCCCTTAATATTGATGACTTCTCAAAATATAATATTGTTGAATTTCTGGAAGAAAGACATTTCTTACAAACTGCAATGCATGCAAAACCTTTTGTTGAAGGTATAGTACGTGAATTTTATTCAAACATTTTGAAAAATACCTTCAACAAACACTCAGCCAAGTTTGGAAAAGTTTATCTAAGAGGAAAAATTTACAACTTCACACCTACAATCATTAACAACCAGCTTGGTTTGTCTAATGATGAGGGTGATCTAGTATTTGAAAATGAAACTGAAGTTGTAAAAGAGCTTACGGGGAATGTTTTAAAAGCTGTTAGATAAATGTTTTTATCAAGATTTTGATGATTATGTTTAAATGAGTTTTTATACCAAAACAATGTTTATAAATGTTGTCCAAATACTCCTAAATGATTTAAAATGCTTTTACTAATTTTTGGAGTATTTCTTAGAGTTTATTACTCGATAAAATTGGACAACACTTTTGATGATTTTACGTTAATTGGTTTTTACACCAAAACAATGTTGTCCAAATACTCCTAAAAGATTTAAAATGTTTTTACTAATTTCATGGAGTATTTCTTAGAGTTTATTATTCGATAAAAATGGACAACACTTTTGATGGTTTTGTTTAAATGAGTTTACTATGTTTATAAATGTTGTCCAAATACTCCCAAGTGATTTAAAATATTTTTACTAATTTTTTGGAGTATTTCTTGAAGTTTATTTTTGATAAAAATCGGACAACATTTTAATTTGGAGGTCGACCGGTTGAATAAGAGGTCGACTGGTCGAACAAGAGGATGACAAATTGACTGAAGAGTGCGTAAATGAAACATAACACTCTGGAACACAAAAGTTGAAGAGGGGGACCGGTCAAGCTGGGGGCCGACCGGTCGCACCCTAGGGCGACCGGTCGCACCCCCCAGTCGACCCCCCTTCGACCTGGACCTGGATCGCACTATCTTTTTCAAACGTTCGAAATCTTAAATAGGGCAACCGGTCGCCCTATGTTATTTTGTGACAGCAAAGTTATGCTGTTTGCATTTTTTGACAGCAAGATTTACTTTTGATTTTTGTACAATATTTCTACATCTTGTGATCCTCTTTTTGTAGACAAAAGTGAAGAAGGAGGAGCCTATGTTGGAGATCCAATCTTGAAGACTCTCCTATAAATAGAGGATGATTTGAAGACACAATGACACAACAACACAAGCAAATACACAACAAGAAATCTGCAAATTTCCAAGCTTTCATATTCAACACTCTTGTTGTATTTATAGCCTAAGTATTTCACTTTCACATCTTGAGGTCTAGGTTTTATTTCTTGATTACACTTGCACTCAAATTGTAATATTCATTATTGAGTTGTAATCTTGATTTTTGTCATCATTCAACACAAGACATCCTTGTGAGTATTCTTGTGGAAAGAATACACTTGGGTGATCTAGGTAATAGGTGTTTCAAGAGTGTGGTGCTCTTGAGGTATTGAAGAATTTGGTGTTCTTCAAGGTTGAAGATTGTGGTAATCTTCACAAGGTGCCGTTGGAGATTGTGGTCATCTTCAAGAGAGATTGTGGTAATCTCAAAGGTGGTGTTGTAGAGAGTGTGGTGCTCTTCAAGGTGATGTTGTAAGGTGTTGTATTAATTTTGAAAATTAATAAAATCTTTTTCTTTTTGAAATCCATCCCGAGATATCTGGGGTGGTAGAGGATTAGGCCCTAGGTGGGTTGAACCTCTATAAATCGACGCGTGTTATTTACATTCCGCACCTTTATTATTGTCTTGGCGTAATTGATTGAAAAAGATGGCGAAATCAAAAAGATGGAGATAATCTATTCACCCCCTCTAGATTATTGTAGCCGCTTGGACTTACAAGTGGTATTAGAGCCAAGCTCTTTGGCAAGCTCGTTCCACATCGCGAGTAAAGAGAACGATCACCGCTATGAATGAAGTCTACCTCACCTAAGCACCTCCACCACCAAGCCACCACTATTCGATTCCAAAAATTTTACATTTTGGAAAGAAAGAATGGAATGCTATCTATAAGATTGTGGGTTCGATATTTGGAACACGGTCGTAAATGAAGAATCCATTCCAATGATGGACACACCACACAAAGGCCTCAAAGAGCTCAATGATGAAGAAAAGAAAATCATCTCCTTAAATGGTAAAGCTCTTAATATTTTGTATTGTTCACTTACCATTTTGGAATATAATCATATTGTAGGAATTATCGGCACATGAAGTATGGAGAAAATTAGAAGAAATATATGCAAATGAAAGGAGCCACTCAAAAGCATCTACTTCTCAAATGGATACAAACCCAACATGGGATGAGCTTCCTACAACTTCCGACGCCGATGAAAATGAACGATGTCTTATGGGCTTCAAGAAAAACGAGGTAAGTTCAAAACCCTCCACTTCTTATGATAATGAATTACAAAATGATTATAGTGATTTGCAAAATGATTTTGATGAACTTCAAAATGAATTCCAAAGCTTACTTGTTAACTACAAAAATTTGAAAAAGGAATTCAATATTTTGAAAATTGATAAGGATAATTTATTTTCCTCTTATGAATCACTTTCATGTGATCACACCACACACTTGACAAGGTTAGAAACCTTGAAAAAGAAAATAGTACTCTTGTTGAGGATATTAATTGCATGAAAAATGATTTATCAAAATCCAACTTGAGTACCGATAAAATGACCGATATTATTGATGTTCATAGTTGTAATAAATTGAAACAAGGACTTGATCATAAGCCTAGTGTTGTTAATTATGTGAAAAGAAATCAAGTCTCTATGCATGTTGGTCATTATGCTCCCAAAATTACTACTTGTTTTTATTATGGTAAAAAACGGGTCACACGGTTAATACTTATCGGGCTAAAAATAACTCTAATTATTATTGGAGACCTAAAAGTCTCAAAGCTAATTCCAAAGGACCCAAATACTTGAGGGTACCACAAAATAATGTCATATTAGGTACCCGATGGAATAATAATCGAGGAAAATACATACCGCCAAGAAGACATCAAATGACCATTCCATTTTGATCAAAAGAAGACAACATCAAAATAAATTTCCAAGAGAAAGACACTATCAACAATGGGAAGAACACAATCCTTGGAAATGGAGCAATTGGAGAAGCTATCATCAACAAGATGATTTTCAAAGGGAATATATCATCAACAATGGGAACGACACAACCCATGGAAATGGCGTAATTGGTAAATCTGTATCTCCTCATTTAAAATGCATTTTATTTTGTTATGCATGTTTTTTATTTGTGCCTTAATTGTAAAATAAGTTTTCAAATATTTCTTTATATTAAGGTCTTCAATATATATTTGTGTTTTTAAATATTTTGAAAAGGAGACCTCGTATATTTTGTTCTCAACTCTTGTGCATTTACATAGACTAAGGTGCTTTTATTATCTCTTATGGTTTTTATATAGCATAAGCAATTTTATGATATCTCTTATTGTTAGGCCTACACTTGTATCATTATGTTTGTGCAAAACGTGTTTAAGAATGTGTAGGACATATATATTTTCTTCAATGGTTATTTTCTCAAGAGAAGACCATAAACTATCGATGTAAACTCATCATTGGTATTCATCCTATAGACTCGATATATTTTTGTCATTTGCACTTGTTTTTTCAAAGTATTTTATACAAGTGCTATTAAGAGGATTTTTTGATTTTTAAAAGGCATTATTTGACATAGCTTGTTTTATCCAAGATTTGTAAAGGATTATATTTTGTTTTTGATAAAACATTTGATTTTTTAAGTTATGCAATTTATTGCACATATAAAATTATTCTTGGTTGCTTTGTCAAAGCTCTTGTTCATATGCTTCTCGTAAATGAGGTCTCAACTATATGCTCTTGAATTTTTCAAATTTCAAAAGAGACCTTATATAGCTTCCTATAAGCTTATTTGAACTTAAATATTTTATGAAACTCTTGATGATTTGTTTGAAAGCATAGTATGTGTTACTTGTTATTATGTCTCTATTTTTCGATATTACTATGCTCTTGTGCAAGATATCTTGATTAAGATTTTGCAGAATTTTTTGAATTTTGGAACAAGCTTGTTGACCAAGGCAAGGTTAGTAGCTCGAAAGTATCGTCAAGGTATTGATTTTGATGTAACATTTGCACCGTAGCACATTTAAAACCTATTTGCATTTTACTTGTCCATTCTTGTTATAAGACAATTTCAAGCTTTACCAAATGGATGTTAAATCCAATTTTCTAAATGGTTTTATTCAAGAAGAAGTCTATATAAAATAACCTCCTAGGGGTTTAAAATATTTTTAGGCCAAATAATTTTTATAAAAGGTCTTGTATGGTTTTTAAAACAAGTACCCCATGTATGGTATGATAGACTTAGCTATTTTGCTAAATGGTTTCACAAGAGGTAAAGTTTATACTACTCTCTTTGTTTTTGAAAAAGGGCAAGATTGTTTACTTGTACAAATTTATGATATCATTTATGGTGCTACTAATGAATTATTGTACAAGTTATTTTCTAAGTTAATGCAAGGTGAACTTAAGATGATCATGATGGGGGAGCTAAAATTTCTTCATTGGACTTCAAGTTAAACAATGCCAAGAAAGTGGTTATAATTCACAATCAAAGTATACAAAAGTACCTTTGAAGAAGTTAGGCATTGAAGAAGGAAGAATCATCTCAACCTCTATGGCTACCAATGTAAAGTTTGACAAAGGTTGAGGAAGGCATATTGGTCGACAAACATAAGAGATATGTTCATGAACTTTTCTTATTCCTTTAGACTCGACATTTTCTATGGTTTATGTCTATATGCTCTGATTCAAAACTATCCCAACGAATCTCATTAAAGTGCCGTTAAAAGAAATTTTCAAATATTTGAAAGGCACTTCTTCTTATGACTTGTTGTATCCAAAGTCTTAAAACATTCTTATTTTTCGGGATAACAAGTCCGGTATATATTATTCGGTTATTCGTATTCAAACTAAACATATTGAGATTCGATATATTTTTCTAAGGGATTGTGTTTCTTAAACAAAAATTTGAGATGTGCTTAATTTCGTCTCAAGGATAACTCGCGGACTTTTTAATCGTTCACCGCCGAGTCTTCTACCTCATTTCGAGCTTGATTATGACATAAAGTATATTGAATGAGGTCTATGTTTGCATTTTGCACGTTTTTAAAAACTTAGGGGCGAAAAATCGGATTTTTGGATCAAAATTCGGACAGCACTATAACAGATTGCTCCAGGTACCAGTTTAAGAGAGGTCGATCGGTCGACCTATGCCTGGACAGGTCGACCTACCCTCCAACCGGTCGACCATTGCTAAAATTTGCTTAAAATCGTTTTTGTTCTCAACATTTGTCATTTTGGTCTTTTCTGTTCATTTTTTTCGTCCCCTTCGCATTTTGCACACAAATTTCACTTCAAATTTTTATTGCATACATTTTATATTTTGGACTTCATGAGGCTCGATTATCATCATCATCGCTCATCTTTACCGTTTAAATGGTAAGAATTTCTCCTTTTATCTCAATTGGGTTGAACCCTTGAGAATGTACTTGTATCTTGCTATTTTGATGAAATTCTTGTATTAGTATGTTGTATATGATGATTGTAGATGAATGAATATTATTGTATTGCAATTGGTGATGAAAAGTTTTGGCTTAAACGAATCACAAAGGCGTTATATTTCTCTTGTTTTATTCGACGCACGCTAAGTGTTCGACAAAATGTTTCAATGAAAAATTCATCACCTACATGATTCTTGATTTGAAAAGTCTTATAAGTTTATGGAGATCATGTTTTATCAATCAAATGAGCTTTTACAAATCAAATGAGCAATTTTTTCCCTTTTATTCAGAATTTAAGCTTAAATGCTCAATATGCTCGATAAATAGTTTAAATTGCGCACTTTGATATAATTATATGATATTTTTATCGTGCTAACATTATTTTTGATGATTCCAAAGGGGGAGAAACAGGAAAAACGCTCATATGCTCAAAGAAGCGAAAATAAGCTTGCAAGAAAAGCTATAAGCTAGGGCTTTTTAAAGCCAAAAGCTGTGAACAATACTTAGTCCATGTGATGTATTATGGACTTTTATGCTTAACTAATGATGTTTTATGACAAGGGCTCCTAACCTCATGAAATTCAAGCTTAAGTTGTAAAAGCTAAGCTTTTAGCTTTTAGTTGGTTGCTTTTATACTTGTTCTTGATATGCATATTGATAGGGGGAGCTTGTGCAAAAATGATTTTGAAAAATCTTTGCTCCTATTCTTGTGTGTTTGTACTTATGATGAATCTTGCTTATAATGGATTGATGTTTTAGACTGGAAAATTTGTTTTGTTTTAAAATCTACTTTCTAAAATTGTTTTGGGTTGTAATCATCAAAAAGGGGGAGTTTGTTAGATAAATGTTTTTATCAAGATTTTGATGATTATGTTTAAATGAGTTTTTATACCAAAACAATGTTTATAAATGTTGTCCAAATACTCCTAAATGATTTAAAATGCTTTTACTAATTTTTGGAGTATTTCTTAGAGTTTATTATTCGATAAAATTGGACAACACTTTTGATGATTTTATGTTAATTGATTTTTACACCAAAACAATGTTGTCCAAATACTTTAAAATGTTTTTACTAATTTCATGGAGTATTTCTTAGAGTTTATTATTCGATAAAAATGGACAACACTTTTGATGGTTTTGTTTAAATGAGTTTACTATGTTTATAAATGTTGTCCAAATACTCCCAAGTGATTTAAAATATTTTTACTAATTTTTTGGAGTATTTTTTGAAGTTTATTTTTGATAAAAATCGGACAACATTTCAATTTGAGGTCGACCGGTCGAACAAGAGGACGACTGCGGTACACAAGAGTGCGTAAATGAAAAGTAACACTGGAACACAAAAGTTGAAGAGAGGGACGGTCAGTCGGGGCCGACCGGCGCACTCGTCGGCGATCGGTCGACCCCCGGCCGACCCCCTTCTTCGACATGTACCTGGATCGCACTATCTTTTTCAAACGTTCGAAATCTTAAACAGGGCAACCGGTCGCCCTATGTTATTTTGTGATAGAAAAGTTATGTTGTTTGCATTTTTTGACAGCAAGATTTACTTTTGATTTTTGTACAATATTTCTACATCTTGTGATCCTCTTTTTGTAAACAAAAGTGAAGAAGGAGGAGTCTATGTTGGAGATCCAATCTTGAAGACTCTCCTATAAATAAAGGATGATTTGAAGACACAATGACACAACAATACAAGCAAATACACAACAAGAAATCTGTAAATTTCCAAGCTTTCATATTCAACACTCTTGTTGTATTTATAGCCTAAGTATTTCACTTTCACATCTTGAAGTCTAGGCTTTATTTCTTGATTACACTTGCACTCAAATTGTAATATTCATTATTGAGTTGTAATCTTGAGTTTTGTCATCATTCAACACAAGACATCCTTGTGAGTATTCTTGTGGAAAGAATACACTTGGGTGATCTAGGTGATATGTGTTTCAAGAGTGTGGTGCTCTTGAGGTATTGAAGAATTTGGTGTTCTTCAAGGTTGAAGATTGTGGTAATCTTCACAAGGTGCCGTTGGAGATTGTGATAATCTTCAAGAGAGATTGTGGTAATCTCAAAGGTGGTGTTGTAGAAGAGTGTGGTACTCTTCAAGGTGATGTTGTAAGGTGTTGTATTAATTTTGGAAATTAATAAAATCTTTTTCTTTTTGAAATCCATCCCAGGAGATCTTTGGGGTGGTAGAGGATTAGGCCCTAGGTGGGTTGAGCCTCTATAAATCGACGCGTGTTGTTTACATTCCACACCTTTATTATTGTCTTGGCGTAATTGATTCGAAAAAGAGGGCGAAATCGAAAAGATGGAGATAATCTATTCACCCCCCCTCCCTCTAGATTATCGTAGCCTCTTGGACTTACAAAAGCTTGGCCTAAAGCTCCAGTTAAGTTATATTCTTCAAACTTAATTTCAAAATATGTTGTTTTACATAAGGTGGCCATAGCAAATTGGATTCCTACTACCAACAATTCTACAATGACTAAAGCCCAAGGGCATTTTCTTTTTAAACTTGGTAGAGGATTCAAAATCAACTTTGGTGAGCATGTTTTTTCCTTAATTTCTAACATTGCTGAAAAGAAATGCAAGTACAGCAGTTTGATTTTTCCTTCCCTCATTTTCTCAATTCTTGAAGCCCAAGGCGTAGGCTTAAAAGAACAAGAAACCTTAACTCCTATGCATCTCCCTATTCCTATTAAATTTGATCTTCTTGAGGGGCCTCACATTCGTGATCTTCCAATAGGTGAGGTGGGAGGTGATGCCAAACCTACTGGCACACCCCCTGCCTCACAACAATTCATCCAAGTTCCTCTTCATTTACTTGAACTCCAACTGCAAAATGCCATTGCCTAAATAGAGATCTTTACTCGTATTCGGGATGAAACAAGTAGATTGATTTATGCACCAAAAAGGGGGAAAAGTGTCACAAAAACTAGTGAGGTGGGAACTGGAACTGAAGTGCTGGGGTCTGAGGAACAAATAGGAGAAGAAGAGGAGGTTGGCACGGCTACAGGGACTGAACAGGGTGCAGGGGTTGGACAGGTTGATGGGAGTCGAAGTGGTGTTGAAAGTGTTGATGACGGTGTTGCCCATACTGTTGGCAACACTCCTCAAGCTGAAGCTAGTTATCAGTCCCCTGCATTCTGAGGATAGTATTGGCAGGATGTTTTGTTCAAAATTTAATTGGGATAATTGTACTCTGAACACTGAATTTTTCTTGGTTCTTGTTTTTTTTTTTTGTTAGGATTTTAGTATGTGATTTAGGGGAGCACTTGTGTGAACTGTTTTGTTTCCTCCTATGTTGGTTGTGTTTGTTCTACTCCTTTATTTACTCAATTTGTTGCTTTCTAAGTAATTATGTTGATGGTATTTAGGAGGAGTAGTTGTGATCTTGGACATATTTTTTTGTGTGTTCTTTCTTGCATGGTTAGTTTTTCTTGGGTCTGTTTAAGTCTGGTTGTTTTGGACATTTTGGTGTCTTGAGTTTTTGTGTAGGTTTTGTTCAGAAATTGGTAAAAATGGGGAGATTGTTAGAGTTGACTTATTTGATCAAAACTCTAATAAATTAAAATTGTTTATATCTTATTATTTTGCCTATTTCTAGAACAAAATGTACTAATAAATTTGCAGGCCCATTTCGCTGGATTGAGATAGGGATCCGTCAGTTTTGGGAGTTGAGAGATAGTAAGAATTAAGTCCTACTTTACAGGAACCACCATCCCTCAATCTCCCCACTAACCCCTTAGCTTGGAAGTTGTTTGCATGACCTTTTTTGTAGGGATATGGCTGATCTATAAAGAGTAAGAGAACTGCACGTTGCTGGACACGGATTCAAGAGCTAAGAATCAGAGTTTTTCACAAAAAGAGTCCAAGTTTATACAAGAAGTGAGAGAGAGGTGTTTAGTGTGTTTGGTGGTGTTAGTATCACCTTTTACAACTCCTCTAGAGAGTTTGCTTCTTCTTGTTTGTTTGAGAGACAATTTGTAATCTAGGTTAGGTTGAAGTTGTTCTCTCCATTTTACGGTAGAATGTTGAGTTGAAAGATCAAGTACAATAGAGAAGTCTTTGTCTTGTTTTTTATTTTGTGTAATCAACATTTTACTTCAAAGTTTTTGTCTTAGTGGCGCCGCACAAGTATTTTTATACTTGTGCAAATTTTTCATATCTTATGTTCGATCTTATTTTTATGCTTTGTTTATTTTTGATATTGATAAAATAAACAAACAATCTGAAAACACAGTTTCCGTTGGGTGACACCTCAAGTGTTGTCAACACTCTGCACAACACTCACTGCAAACTTAAAAGAGTTCACCCCTTGAATTCTAACACTAACTACTATATATATATATATATATATATATCCAATCATTACTTTATTATTTTATACATCAAATCAATTTTGATCATCTTTAAATTCCATCCAGTCTGAATTTCAAAATTCATTTTTTGAGAAAAATTCACTTTTGGTCCCATTAGACTTACCCTCTGATGATTTTAGTCCCATTAGACTCACTTTTAGTCCCAAATCGACATTTTTCATCAAAAATAGTCCCATAGGACTTGAAAACTGAAACTCCGTTAAAATACTAACGGAAACCGTTACAGAAGATAAAAATGGTCCCATAGGACACCAAAGTTAGATTTTTAACAACAAAAATAGTCCCATAGGACACCAAAGTTAAATGTTTAACCAAAAATGATCCCATTATTCTTTTTTTTTTTTGTTAAATTTAATATTATTGATCATAAAAATTATTTTAAATTTTATATTTTTAGTTATTTATTTAAATTAATATTGTGAATGTCCCAATTGAAAACTAAAAAAAATCTCTGTCCTTCAAGTATTTTTCTAAAAATATCTTTTTCCAGTGCATTTTATTTCACTAAAATAAATTTTCTTAAAATATTTAGAAAAACAAATAATTTTCCTATATTGTTTTAGTTTAAATCACTTCTTGATTTTGAAAATACAAATAATTACAAAAATCACATTTACGTATTGGAAATATGTAGTTCAACTATCAATAAAATAAAAAAGTTTACGATATTAATTTCATAATTTTTAAATATAGGAATTATTTTTAAAAAGTTTAGAAAAATACTATTAAAAATATTTTAGTGTAGTTAAATTATAAATATTATTAAAAATATTTTAGTAATGTTAACCTAGTTTAATTTGACAGGTTTGACTGTTAATTTTTTAACGATGGGACCATTAGTGAGACAAGAAAAATCTTATGGGACTATTTTCAAGACATGGAACTGAAATCATCAGAGGGTAAATCTAATGGGACCAAAAGTGAATTTTTCTCTCATTTTTTCTTCTATAATTCTCTAGCTGAATTTTTTTCCCAAACAGAAATTATATCCAATCACCATCTTTGATATACTTTTAATTCAAAAATATTAGATAAATAAATTAAAAAACATGTCATATCATTGTATATTTTATTTACAAAAAAAAAAAAAAAAAAAAAAAGTGGAAGAATTGCGGGGAAAAGGGAACCAGATTGTGACAAGACAAAAAAAGGTAACCCTGATTTCCCATTTGTAACATTTGCCCTTTTCCACAAACCATATCAACACTGGCCCCCAATCAAAGCAACAACTGCAACAAATTGTAATGAAACTAAAATTGTTTTCATGTGTTTTGTCTCCTATTCTGTATCTGTCTCTTTCTGTCCTTCATCCTTCTTTTCAATGTTCATTTCATTACAGCTAAGGTTCGACATGACATGCTCAATAAAATATTTAATACTATCATGATATATATTTATTTATTTATACCACAAATTAAAACTTTTTCTACAAATCAAATATGATTTTTTTCAATTTAATTTATTGAATACATTTAAAAATATTAAATATATTTCTGATAAATAATTAATACAATGTAACTTTTAGTGAATTAAATTCTTATCCAATTATTCATGTGATATATTGATAAAGTATGCTAAACTTTTAGTTTCATTTTTTTTCTATTAAACATTTAAAACATATATGTAAACAACCATTTTATAAATTAATCATTCAGGCAATACCTTTTTCAGTTAACAATTTTTGGCATGGCCCTGAAATTAATAATTTATAAATAGTTTACTCTATTATCAATATTAAAGTTTTAAAATTTAAAATAATTGTAGCATTATGTTTATATAGGTTGAATTTCAAAGAATGTGTAATTAATTCAATATCTAAATATAAGTTATATAAAACTAAAATATATGTATATAAAATAAATTCTTTAAAATCGGTTTTAGTTTTTATTTTCGTTCGGCAAAATTCGGTATGGTTATCTGTACGAATATTTGAAAAATCTCTAAATCCGTACTAGAAAAAATTTCAGGATGGTTATGAATATTTTCAATTGATATATTTCTTTATTCAAATGTCATTTTGATTTCGATAATATCTAAGTCTCGCGCACTGTCATACCTATCATGTCCAAATTTAAACCTTCAATTAAATTCCAAGGGGAACATCAATTTGCTATGTCAGTGAATTATTGTTTGGAGATACAAAGGCATAGAAAGTGGATGACATTCTATACAATATTAAATTTTGTCAAGAAAATTCTCCATATCAAACGTCCACGTAATGTGGAATATGACATACTTGAAGATGAGACTCATGGCCATGTAATTTTCCTAAGTATTGTATTTTTATACATAGTCACGCCAATCTCATCATTTCAATCCCTTTAATTATTTGTCGAGTTTTTTCAGACATAACTTACGCACGTGTCCATTTTGAGTGAAGGTATATTTTGTGTTTTGAGTTTCTAGTAATAGTAATTATCTAAAAATTATTTATAAAGTTAAGAAAATTTAGCTTTTTTTATAAAAAGAAAATATAGTATTATAAAGTGAACTAAGTATAAAATTGAACTATGTAAGCTCAAAAATTAAATACTGTCTTATTAAAGAAAATAAAATTTTAAAGTTTCAATATTTTAACTTTAGCACTTATCAGATATATTGAAAAGAGAGATAGAGTTGAAAAAATAAATTATATTTTCATAGATAGATGCAGCAAATGGATATTTTTAATTTATATTTTCTTAATTAAAGAAAGAAAAATATAAACTTTATAGATTGAGAAAATAAAATGAGACCATAAATTTTGAGAGGGGCAAAGTGAAATTCACTGATTTCTTTATGTAGCTGTAGTATTTCATCATTAATTATAAGTATTTATGTATGGAAATGGCCCATTGCGCATTTTTGTTTTTGTGACTTGAAGAACCTATTTTACTTTGTTAAATCAATCATGGCACTATAGTAATCAAAATCTATGCTTTATAGAATTATTATAAATATATGATTATTTTCTCCAAATATAAATGGGACCCTGCTGATATTTTGAGTCTGCACCATGAAACACGAATCTAATCAAGTACCCTGTTTTTCTGCAATAGTCACATGCTTCCACTATACTGTAATGAATTCAAAATTTCTCAATTATCAACCAGTAGAAAAGAATAATTAAAAATTTAAAAATTCAAAAAGAAAATGATAAGGAAAAGGAAAAGAGTTAAGAAAAAAATCAAATTGTAGTGGTGTAAGAGGGGATGCCAATGTTAATTTGGAATGGGATATATTTATGATGTGTGTAATGTTTGGGCCACCTGTTGAACACCCGTTTGGGGTTATTTTAGATTCTGAAAAAAAAAAATATAATAAAGTGAAATGACTGAAAAATAAGAAATCTTAATTAATGAACAAAAGTTTAACAAAAAGTCTAATAAATTGATCCCTATAATCGAAGAGCAAAAAAATCCCTGTAATCCAAGAGCAAAAAGCGAGCTACACCATTTAGCTATGCCCATGCACGCTCAACGGTGCAAAGAACATGAGTGGTATCATATCCTTTTTGCTGATACCCACAGTTTAGGAATTCGAATCCGTTTAATAACAGATTGGAAAAGGATTAGGGGTTCATCTTTTTGAATGATGTTATGGTCTGATTCTATTTATGTTTTGCATGATTTATTGCAAACAGAGGATAACATAGCCAATAGAACCCCAAAAATTAAAAAAACATAGTCAATTTAACCAATTCACAATAAATTGATCTTACTATCTGTCAGTCGTTCAATCAATGGTTCAAACATCGGCCCAATCTGTATCATGAAATATTAATTGTGTTATTTTATTCTATTATGTAAAATGATAATATAATAGATTAATTGTTGCGTAAGACATTTTTAAACGTTAAAACAATTAAAAAAAATGACAAAGCGCAAAATTCATATAATCATATACATAATAGAATAAAATTCAATGGTCAAATTGGTTAAAAATATATAAAATCTTTCCAAATATGTGTGTACAATTAATTACTGTTTTTTTTTCTTTTTTTTTAAAAAATAATTGATAACTTTTTTATTTTTAATTCGTTTTTGACGTATAATATATCTAATTAATTATTTTTTTGTGATCTTGATTTGACATATTGTATATTGAAATAAAAAAAATATAAAATAAAAAAAATAATAAATATTTATTCATTACTTTGTAATTTATAATGAACTTTAAAAATTATGCATTCGGGTTATTGGACATCAATTTGTATATCAATGCATTTCGGCTATTTGTAACATATTTATAGTTGTTTGTTGGGCTTAGCCTATTCCTTAATAATTATATAAAATTATATTTAAATTGATTAAATTAAATTAAAAAATACTTATTTTAATTGAAAAAATATCTCAAAATATGTATCCAAAATTTATATATCACATATCCATACATAATATTATATATATTTATGTAAGACAAAAATTAAGATCTATTTAATATAAAATTATATTCATAATAGTATTATATATATTGAATTTTTTTATATATTAACGTCATTTTATGTTAATAGAAATTATTTTATATATATATCAATGTATTTTGATATTCAAGTTTAGAGTTATACATTTGGAATTAGATATGAATTTGACTATTTGATAAATTTTTTATATATGTATATATATATAAATAAAAATGTTTTTGTGTTTTGAAATGTTTCATTTTTCCTTAAAAATGTGTTGCTAAATATAAAATATTCGTTTAATTTTTTAAGTAATTTTTACTATTATTTAGCTATCTAAACCCCTAAAAATATTCAAATTTCAAAAGACCTTATTATTGGTTGTAAAGACAATTTATTAAATATTCAGCATTGGGGTAATAATAAAAAATCAACATTGGTCAGTTAAAACTTTTTTCAAACTTTTACTTCCTTATAGATAAACATGATCTACAAATAGATTTAATTCATAAAATTACAAAATCAAATAATTTCGTATTTAAAGAGATTTTTTATAATTTATAATAATTTGTTTTTATTGTTTAACTGTATGATTTATAATAAAAATAATTATTTTTATATTTTAATTAGTGTTTGAAATTTAAAACTTAAAGCAATCTCTCTTTTTTTCAAATACATATAACGTAAATTCATAATTTGTAAAACAAAGAATGAGAGCAAGTAAAATTGTAAAGATTCTTGTGTTTACTTTTTAGAATTAATAAATAAAAAAATTATAAATAGAATTGATATTAATAATAGATAAATACAATATGCATATTCGGGGAATGGGGATGAGAACGGAGTATCCCATTTTATCTAATCGGAATGGGCAGGGAGGCGAGGATATAAATATTGTCATATTCCATCATCGATTCTAAAGAAACGAGAAATCTCCATCCCGCTCACATCCCCACTCCATCCCTAAATTAAGCGGGTATTCAATGTCTCATTCTATTCAATTACCAACGGGCATGGTTCATCACGGGGATGTTGCCATTCCAAAATGCAAATGATGAAATTCATATAACTAATAGAAAAATGTACATGTAATAGTACAAAATAAATGTCTCACTGATATACACCCCGTGCATCGCACGGGATAAAAGACTAGTTATGGTTTATATTCACAACTGCATGAAACACGTCTTAAAGTAAAATTGTAAGCGAACTACATGAACTTTGATTCCTCTATACCCTAAAATACATTGGCAGTGTAAAATTATTCATAAAGTTCTTTTCATTCTCTTCTTCCCCCCTTTTGTTTCTTCATTGAAATTGATGTGTCATTTAAAAAAAAATCAAAAATTATGAAAAAATTAGAAAAATGGTTCCGATTAACCAGAACTGGAACCGTGGAGGAACAGGGTTCTCTGCTTAGAATTTAGAATCGAAACCGTGATGCAACGGTTCCGATTCCTCATTTTGGAAGAACCAGTTTTAGAACCGGAAGCGTGACCACCCCTACAACCAAATAACCTTGTTCCAATATTTGTGCTTTGTTATATATACACTATAAGATAAGTTGTAAATTTGTAATTAACAGAGTGAAACCACTATCAAGAGCTGGCACATTCATCTGCACAAGATAAATTGAAAAAGACAGGTACCAGGGCAAATTAACGAGCAAAACTTCAAAAGTAGCCGTTCAAATTTCTGCCATCAAATAGAGCTCCATTTCTAAGACCGAAATTCCATCATTGAATTATGGCCATTGTTACAGAAAAGTATGAATGTGAATCGTAAAATCTTCATATAAATATATGTCTGAAATTTCTGCTATCATATAGAGCTCCAATCTATTCAGAGTTTCCTTCCACGAAATATGTCCATCACAGAAGAATATGAATGTGAATTGTAAAACTTTCTATATAGAAGAGTTAAAAGAAATAGGGTTAATTACAAAAATACACTCGAGGTTCATGATAATTACAAAAAAACCCAGCTATCTTCAAAATTACAAATACCCCCTTGATATGTGTTTCTATTTTACAAATTGCAAACCTCAAGAAGGGGGTATTTGTAAGCAAATACAAACCTGAATGGATGAACTTAAAGAGGGTATTTGTAATTTAGAAAGATAATTGGAGTTTATTGTAATTAGGCTAAACCACAATGCTAGTTGCTGACCAAAGAAATATTTCAAGATTCATCACAATGTGCTGCTTTCTACTAGCATACACCGCCAAAGACGAACAATAACTCAATTACCTGCTTTCTACTGCTCCCATGGATAACACAATAAGACATCTGAGCAGAGGCAATCGTGCAATTCAATTTTTCTGAAAAATTACTTGCAAAATTCTAGGGCAATAGATCTTTACCGAATGTGTTCTTCATATGAGGAAGCCCGTCTTGTTATGTAAGATTGGAACGTGGACGACATTTTATACAGATTCGACATGGCGAGCTTGTAAAGCCTCCTGTAGGCATTTTACTGCTCCAGCGTAATTTAGAAAGCCCATATACCAAAATTCATGGCTATCGAGGGATATAACCTGGATATATTTTTCAGCTGAATTTGTTCTACTTGTGGAAGTGTTTACAGCTTTGAGTTGATGTAATGGGATGACAACCTGTTAAACAATGTTGCGGCAAGAAAGACGTCAACATTACACGATTCCATCAAATTAATAATTATAACATGTGACAAATAGGTTAAATTATAAAGATGATGAGTTACGAATTTGATAGTTTTGCAACGTTTTCAGAAATCGGATGAATTTGCTATGAAACAGGAAAAATGATATTAATCATTGTGTATTAAATCTATATCTCAGACTCCGATTGCAGTAATAGCCAATGATGATATTTTTCGGTCCTCTGTAATTAAACTAGATAGCAAGAAAAGAGCAATAGATGAGAAGCCTAATAGACATAACTTAAATACGGAAAAAAACCTAGTTTTAAAAATGTAGTCTTTAAGATGTTAAAACATGACAGAGAAATAACAATAAAAATGAGAGAGAGAAAAAGTCATTAAGGCCAATACAAATACTAGTAATTCAAACAGGGGGAAAAAGAAGAAATTTAAACTCAAGATTACGAGGTTATGGCACTCAATGCAATCAAAACTTTTTTTTCCAGTTGATGGAAATAAATTTACTTTAAATCTATCAGAAATACATATTTCTAAAGGAACCTTTTAAAATAGGGATAATTACGAAAAATACCCAGTAGGTTCAGTCTAATTACCAAAAACCCCAGCTATCTCTCAACATAACAAGTAACTCCATGATATTTGTTTCTATTTTACATATTGCACACTCAAGATGGGTATTTATTAAGCAAATACAATGGGGTGTTTGTAGAACCTTAAGCTAGTATCTGTAATTTTGAAAGATAGCAGGAGTTTTTTGTAATTTGACTAAACCTTAGGTGTAGTTTTTGTAAATCTCCCTTTCAAGATATTGTAAAATCCAGATACAAGAGTGTCTGGCAATAAGAGTTAAACATGACTCTGCAGGTTGGCAATGAGAGAGGCAGCAAGTAATTAGAGGTAAAGAGAATGTAAAGAGCCACTGTGAAGCAAAAAGAAGCCAACTACGTTCGTCACATGCTATGACTACCGCAAAGTCTCATATGCAAAGGTCTATATAGTCTATATTCAAATTACAGGATGAGGATATATTACTCAAATTAATACCACTATACAAATTAAGAAATCATGTATCGAAAGATACCTTATAATAGCTCCAGTCAGTCTTGTCGCCAGCTTCATACGGTAGGGGGTTATCGCTAGAAAATGCAAGCTTTGCGGTGGAGACATACAAAACCCCCATGACAGGACCGGCTGAAGTGGACAAGTAACATGCATATGAATATTTCAGTTGCTCCTCTGGAACTGTCTCAAATGTTTGCCGGAATATTTTCTCATAACCACCTTCAGCAAAAACTTTTGTTCCATGTGCAATTCTTCCTAGTGCAGCATCCGTTAAACTAGGACTTGTTTTCACTGTCATCACAAAGAGAGAGAATGAGAGAGAGAGAGAGAGAGAGAGAGAGGAGAACCTCACAAACTTCCTTCCAAAAAGAAAAAAAGAAAGGGTTTAATTACCAAAAATATCCTTGACGTTCAGTGTAATTGCAAAAAAAAAAAAAACTTTCAAAATCACAAATGTCCAGTGACATTTGTTTCTATTTTACAACTTGCACCCTCAAGAGGGAGGTATTTGTTAAGTAAATAAACACCTCAAGGGAGTGTTTGTAATACCAAATGGGGTATTTGTAATTTTAAAAGATAACCAAAAAATTTCGTAACTAAGCGAAAACCAAAGGGGTAGTTTTTGTGATTATCCCTTAAAGAAAAGATAGAATGGAGAGGGATCAGGTCTTGTTTCTTGTATGATTATAGATTATGAATAGAACAAATTTCACACAAACTAATATGGAGGAAGAGCGGTGACAACAACTAGGAAACTTAACACTATATTTCAGTACATGAATCAGTATCCAATTAACAATGTACTCATTAGGGATGGCAATGGGGCGGGTTTCCCGCCCCCGCATCAAACCCGCCCCGACGGGGCGGGTCTAGACCCGGATAAACGGGTCCCGGGGCGGGTCTCGGGTCCAAGATTACAAACCCCGCCCGGGTCCAGGGCGGGTCCCGGGTCCAATAGAACCCGCCCCGGACCCGCCCCGCATATTAATTTTTACTATATTTTTAAATATATATTGAAATATTTTTGCATTATGTATTTTTAAATTTGAGTGTTATATGTTTAAAAATATTAGTTGAGTACTAATATAATATTATTTACTTTTAAAGTTTAATTTACTAATATAATATCTTGTAATATTCTACTTTGAATATTATTTTAAATATTAGTTGAGTATTATTGTAGTATACTAATAGTATTTTTTTAAAAAAAATCTTAATAGTAGCCAATTCTAAAAAAATAGTTATAATAAGTTGAATAATTATATTTATTTATTTTTTAACCTATTAGCATTAGATTACTTTTGAAAATTTGGTCAAAAATAGAAAAATATAAATTATTATAATTTTAAAAAAATACTTGGCGGGTCTAGCGGGTCTAGACCCGCCCCGGCGGGTTTTGAGGCGGGACGGGTCTTGAGGCGGGGCGGGGCGGGTCCTGGGTCTAATTTTTCCTTGGCGGGGCGGGTCCCGGGTTTGGCCAAACCCGCCCCAAACCCGCCCCGTTGCCATCCCTAGTACTCATTAATCAAACACAGCAAAAAGAATCCCTGAGCGAGATATCAAGAATATGCCAACATTATTAGAAGAATGAGCGATTTTATCCAAATGACATGCCATCGTCTACTAAATTTTCCTATAGGCAGATAACGGAAAATGTTCTTTAGTATTTGACTTTCAAGAAGTTGTTGGGATTTCTTGTTGGCTGCTAAGAAAGCATAGGGCTTTTCCCAGAAGTTACAATCAAGTTTTGCTTTCCAATGCTTGGCTTCGGGATTTATATTGCTTGAAGTTTGTAATGTTAGATCAAGTGTTCCTGGCTTGGATTAATAAAGTTTGTATCTACACAAAACAGAAAAGGGCATTCTTCATAGTTTACTTAGTACACTTGACTTGCCACTAAGTATTAGTCTCTCTTGGAAATCGGATAGTGGTCGAGTGGCTAAGACTCCCATGCTCAGATGAGGTATGCGGTACGATTCCCATCACCCGTCCCCTCCCAGGATGCACTCCAAAAAAAAGTATTAGTCACTCTTCCTCTTTATTATATGAGAGAACTTCAAGAAACAATATTGTTCCCAAAATACTACTCAGTAAAATTATTGAACCTCATTTTCAAGAGAGGCAAACAAACCACCTTGTAAGTCTCAATTTGAAAAAAAGCTATTTGCCTGAGTGAAAAAGGAAAACAAAAAACTAGACGAAGGAGGGGTAAACATGTCAGTCTTCCTGCCAAAATGTAAAACATTCTGGTTAAAACTTAGTGCATATTTCTTAGCTTTAATTTAAATATCTGAAAATATCTCACAAGTGAAATTTTTTTTGTCTGATACTTTCTTGGAAGTCTGAACTGTAAGTGAATAAGTGATCACAAATCAATTGGTTGAAAAACTATTTTCAATGTTTCTTCAAAGAACATCCTGTTTTCTTGTCTATTAGTTCCCCTTTTATTCTTTTTCCTACTCTGATTGTCTTAGTTATCTTAAATATATATATATATATATATATATATAAAACATATACTGCCTTTACAATGAAAGTTGTTGGAAAATGAAAAAACTGACTCCTGAATTGAACAGAGAACAACATCCATAATAAGGGCCATGAACACATGTAAAACATCAGTGGCAAAAGGGATTCATTTCTTGGAAACTGGATAGTTCAACTTCAACAATGGGCCACCAAGATGATTCAGCGCAATATACATAAAAGAACCAACACCTATGTCACTCATGTAACAGCTACATCATTGAAGATTCTCAGCGGAGGTTATATATACACCAATGATCATTTATTATTTATGACAAGGACAGAAGAGACAAAAACAGATAGGTTCCTATACTTTTTACAACGTTAAGGTTGAGCATAAAATCCACTAGTGCAGCCACCGTAAAACATAGTACCCGCTTGATCTCCTGAAATAATATTTGGTCTTGCAAATTCACGAAGTTGAATTTATTTACATGCATATCGGTAATGAAACATTCATACTGGCTTATTTAGACTGAACGTGTATTGCTCGAATTACCACAACCTTCTAAAATCCCGTGTTAACAGTTATAGATTTGATTTTAAAAATTTGTTTTATTCAACTATTAGGTTTGGTCAACTAGTTGCTAGGGGCATAAGTGATGATGGAAGGTTTAGGTTCACTTTTAGAAAGTGTTGTGGCATTTGGATGAGGTGTTGAGTTCTTGATAATCTTGTTTTAGGAATATCATTTTGCATTGTCCAACGTTTAAGGAGCAATATCTATGCTTACATTGTGCTGGTTTTTGGATTTTGGAGAGACGTGGTTGGTGGTTTTTCGCCATCATGGAGTTAGGTTGTACATGGAAAAGCTAGGGGTATAAAAGAAATGGCAATAAGAAGGCAAGTTGGAGAGAACGAGGGCAGAACATGAAAATGCATCAATGTAAGCATCATATGATGTAAAAATGATTATCTTTTTCCAGTCGGCCCATAAACTATGAAAAGTTCAAAAACCCGAAACAAACCAGAAACGCGAAGTGTGTTTTTTTAGTCGGTCAGCATGTCTATATACATTTATACTTTATTCATGCTCACCCCATACACATTTCTGGCACAGCACTGATGTATCAATGAACGACACATTTACTGTAATTTTTTAATTTTATTCAAAGATAGAATGACCAAAAAAGTATCTAAAAGAGTGGTACTCTAGCATCAGTATCCAACATTTGGTTGGTAAAACTATTGCTAGTTATCTTACGATCCAATTAATGAGGACGGCTTTTCTGCCTAGCAAGGGCAATCCCATTGATTTTCTTCTACTTTCTATACCCAGTTGGACCACACTCGTTCATCCGAACAAGTATAATTTGCAAACGGAAGTTATATTAGTTGATACTGATACAGTTCAACGTTGCAGTGTTCTTAATTTAATAATATAAATATCATCCATTGTCTTGATAAATCTGAATGAGCATCCCAGACAATAACGGGAATTGTCATTATTGTTATGGGAAATACTCATAAGTATTAAGGTTAACGAATGAAACTTTTACGATTTTTAACTATCCATTGATTCCATTACCTGAAAGTCATTCTTCAGTCTCAATATTATATTCTTCAGTCTCAATATTATATAATCCAAATACACCCTAAAAATAATATATGATGCACATGCACAGAAAACTACCCCAACCACTCCAAACTCACATCTATGATTCGACACCAAGCCGCACCCCTTTCAAGATCTTGCTTCTACATACAGCCTCCTCATTCGGCCCATCTCTATTGACTATCCGCCTTGTTTATGTTCTCAGATGTAAGATTATAAAATGCTATTCATCAACCACCCACTTCATTGTGTGCTCAGCTACAAGTAGAAAATGCTATTTCTTAATTTCCAACTTCATCTAATAAACATATCGTCTACCCTTGAGAGGTAAAGGAATTACTCTGCAACTTACTGATCAGAGCTTAGACCACACTGATTTACTGTACATAAACTAGTACAAACAAGCACAAAACTTTAAATAAATAAATAAATAAATAAAAGAAAAAAGAAACTTACGGTGCTGCCAAGTGTTCCCGGCAAGATCCTCAGCCTTTCTAGTTGCTTCTCCCACCTTCTTCCCCCATCTCCCTAGAACATCCTTCATGCTACCCATTTTATCTGAAAACAAAAACTCTAAACATTCAATATTCCATATATTACATGAAACAAATTTATCAACTCAGCTTCATAAAATCCTGCTTTCTACACCTAACTTAAGCTTCAAAAAAGATAAATTCAAAAATATTGAAAACTCACTTCTCACTTCTCAGTCCTAATATCAATGAAGAAAAACTAGAAGCCAGATTCCTCTATATCTAACTAACATGTAAAAATAAGAAAGGCCAAACCTTTCTAAATTTACTCTAATTGCTTTTTAAAGGCAGCTTTACTGTTCGCCTGACCAATTACTCATAATAAATTAATAAGTTGGGAGTAGTGGTTGGAGGGGAGGGGAGGGGATAAACTTCAAAGAAATGAGAGATATAGGGTTTTAACCCTGGTCAAGACCCTTACGAAGGGTGAGCGATACCACTTGAGCTACAAGCTCGTGGTACTCATAATAAATTAAGATGCATCCACATTTTTCCTCTACAAACACATATAATGATCCACGAAGAAAATCTATATTCCATATATTTAGGTATCTGAAAACGAAAACATAACACTCAATATTCCACACATCATGCTGATATTCATTATAGTTAAAAATATTACATCAAACATAACTTATCAACTCAGCTTCATAAAATCCTGCTCTCTACACCAGCCCTAATATCAATGATGAAAAACCGCGACTAGATCCATGTATTTCTGTATAAAATACAAAAATAAAATAGGGCAAACTTTCTCTAATTTTACTCTAATTGCTTTTTATTGGCAGCTCCATTATTTCTCTGCAACTAAAAACTCATTAGACTACTTATTAATAATTATTAAGATGCATCAATACATTCACATTTTTCCTATATTTGCACACACACGCACACACAACGATCCAAGAAGAAACTCCAACCTTTTGACGCCAAATTATGCAAGCCTAAATACATGCATACAGGAAAAACACCCACCTTTTAGATAGAAGGACGTGGAATTGGGGGAAGGCGCGGGCGAGTAATTGACGTATGGATTGCTGGATCCGTGATCGTAATCCCTCGGCGCCGGCGATTCCGATACCAATTCCTGGCTCCACCGCACCGATTTCTTTGGCTTCAAACCCCCCGCCGGCGATTTAATACTACTCTCCTCCGAACTACTATTGCTCCCATTTAAATAAACATTGATGGTGGTATCATTTTTACCAATATCGCCATTATTTCCTGGCTTTAAGGCACCATCCACGGGATTCGGATTCGGATCCGGGTTGAGTTTCCGTATCGGGATCGGATCTTTACCCGGCGACGCGGGTTTATTTTCTTCCGCCGCATTGTTGTATTCTGTACTGTTGTTCGTCGGCTGCCCCATCATTTTCGAGGAAATGGAAATTATCTCTCTATGTTTCTAAATGTTGGCAGCGCGTGGGGTTGCGCGGGGATCTAATAATTTTGGTTTTTCGGGTTGAGGATTTTTTTTTTTTGAGGAAAATAACTTGCATTAATTAGAAAGGATTTTCTCATCATCTGGAATAAGATGAGTAAGTTCAGGAGGAAAACAACCCAAATAAACATTACAACTAGAAAAGAAATAGAAAAAGCAAATCTAGCAGCAAAATGAGCCATCGAATTGGCCGATCTAGGAATGTATCTGAGGTTGCATGAGAGGAATGAGCTGCACAGCGTTCGTATGTCATCCACCACCCGTCCCAGGTATGATAGGTTCAAATCCCTCCGATGGAACGCCTGAACCACTTGCTGACAATCCGTCTCCACCTCGATGTGTTGTAGTTGAAGTTCTTTTGCAAGTATAAGTCCCTCTCAAGACGCAATTGCTTCCATAATTTCGATTGCAAATTCTTGTTGGTATTCCGAGATAGAACTTTGATCGCTTCGCCGCTATGTGTTCGAACCACCACACCCACGCTGGACCCGCCTCTCTTTACTACAGATGCATCAGTATTAATTTTGAAAACGCCTTCCCTGGGACGGCACCAAGTGGTCACCAATGCTCTAGTTCGTAGGTTTACCATTTCGCTTAACATGTCCTTATACTCCTGTTTTAGTCTCAACGCAAGGTTAAAACATTCTCCATGTGATAGTTCTTTTCCTTGAAAAATGAGTACATTCCTTGCATACCACAAAGGCCCAAAGGAGCATTACGAACATAAAGACTGGCATCATCATTCTTAAATCCCGCAATCTTTTTTGGTCATGTCGCAAGGAGGCTACCAGTCGACCACGGAATTATCGCTTTAAAGCGGGAGGCTCGCCAAAAGAATAAACTCCACGGGCAATCTCAAGAGCATGTTCGATTGTTTCGGGCGCTCGCCGCATCTCCGCAAATAGGGTTGGGCACCACCTGCGCGGCATAATGCGGCTCTTACGGGTAATGCCTTGTGAAGAACTTTCCACATAAAAATCTGCACTTTAGGGGTACGGGTAACCTCCATAGCCAATTCCATAATTCCTCAGGATTCTCCGGAGATGACGAAGCACTATCTCAGAAACCGATTGTCCAAATCAATCCCAACCCAGCACCGGATTTAACGCTATATTGTCCATTTCTTTGTGAAGTGCCATGCCCATCCATCCTCGCACCAAAAGTTACGTAATGGGATACGCAAGATGTGCGTTGCGATCTCCGGTGTAAACAATTGATTCACTAATTCCTCATTCCATTCAGCACGACCCTCCAAAAAAAGTTCAGAAACCTTCATTTCCTCCGACCTTTCACTATTTCGTTCCCCCGGTTGGAAGTTGCGACATGAGGGTAACCAAGGATCATTCCAAATGTGAATTGATTGTCCATTTCCTATCAACCGTCTAGCTCCCTTTCGGATAATTTCCTTACCCGCTACAATGCTTCGCCAAGTAAAACTGGGGTTGTAGCCAATTGTGGCGATCGGAAGTCCCCGTTTGGGTAGTCTTAGGGCTTTTAGGATACAAAGTAGTAGTGAAGTGTCATCTTGAATTAACCTCCATCCTTGCTTAGCTAGCATGGCCTTGTTGAAAACAGACAACTCTCTAAACCCCAATCCACCAAGTTCTTTTGCTTTGCATAGTGTATGCCATTGAAGCCAATGAATTTTTTTCTCCTCATTTTTTTTTCCCCACCAGAATCTCGCCATTATTGAGTTGATCTTTTGGCAAGTTTCTAGCGGAATCAGAAAGCAGCTCATGATGTACGTCGGAATTGCCTGTGCCACACTCTTAAGTAGCGTCATTTTCCCCGCCGTCGAAAGTGTGATCGCTTTCCAGTTTTTAAGCTTCTTCCCCACACGATCAATTAATGATTGAAATATGCATTTCTTTGATCGCCCCACATTAGCCGGCAATCCCAGGTAGATGAGATGCTTTGCAACCCGTTGTACTCCCAATCGACCCGCTAGAGAGGTCGCAACTGTCTCGGGAACACCCTTGCTGAAAGTAATCTCAGACTTCTCAAAATTAACAATCTGACCGACGCCGCTCCGTATTGAGTTATAATATTTTGAAGTTCTTGGATTTCGTTGTTTGTTGCCCTTCCAAATATTATGCTATCGTCAGCAAAAAATAGATGGGAGACCAGGGGTGCTGTCGCAAATTTTGAAACCATGTATACGCCCTGCCAACTCTGACCGTCTGATTAGGGAGGAGAAAGCCTCTGCACAAAATAAGAATAAGTATGGGGAGAGAGGGTCGCCTTGGCGGAGCCCTCTCGAGGGGACAAAGAAATTGCCAGGAACACCGTTAGTGAGCACAGAATATGTAACAGTAGACACACAACGCATAATAAGAGACGCAATGTGACTGGGAAAACCGACACGGAGAATAACCTGGTGCAAGAATTCCCACTCAACCCTGTCATAAGCCTTGCTCATGTCAAGCTTGAGTGCGAATGACCCTTTTTTAGTAGCCGTGGAGGATTTCATAGCGTGGAAAATTTCGAATGCTAGGAGGGCATTATCCGTGATAAGTCGCCCCGGCACGAAAGCGGATTGGCTAGGGTGGATGACATGGGTAAGGGCGTTCTTAATTCTATTCGCAATGACTTTAGAAATAATCTTAAAAATCACATTGCAAAGGCTAATGGGTCTAAAATCGCTAGGGAGGGACGTGCACTTTTTTTTAGGGATGAGAGTGATGTACGTGTGATTCAGGGCCGATGGGTTAGCATTATTATTAAGAATATTAAGAACAGAAGCAACGACATCAGTTTTAATAGAAGTCCAAAATTGCTGGAAAAATAAAGCGGGCATACCATCGGGCCCCGGGGCCTTGGAGGGGTGCATCTGAGATAATGCCGCCACAATTTCAGATTCGGTAAAGGGTGCGCCAATTTCCGCTGTATGCTCGTCCGACAATCTAAGGTTTATAGCGTCCAGTACGTTGTTGTAGTTCGTGTTCATGGTGGAGGTGAACAGGTCCTCAAAATAGATTTGAAAAACCCGTGCGATATCATTATGGTCTTCTACCCAATGGCCGTCAGCATGTTGGATTTTTTCGATCGAGTTGCGCTTTTGCCGACCATTAGCCACTTTATGAAAAAAGGCCGTATTTTTATCTCCGTCTTTGATCCAGTTTGATCGGGCCCTTTGAAACCACATAGTTTCCTCTCGCTTCATAAGCATTATAATTTTCTTTTCAATCTCCTTGGCAGCGGCTATATGATTTCCAGTAGGAGGAAGCTTTTGTACTTTTTCCAACTGGGCTCTGGCATTTTCAAGTTGTTTGCGCACGCTACCGAAATGCGTAGATTCCCAACTAAGAAGAGAGACCCCAAGACGGTGAATTTTATCCTTTATTTGATCGGGTGAGCCGCATTCAACCGTCGAATCCCAAGCCTGGCGAATAAAAGGTTTGCATGAATTATCTTGTAGCCACATTTTCTCAAACCTGAAGAGCCATTTTCTTTTACTACCTCCCTTGGTCCTATTGGCAGCCCAAGACAGAAGAACGGGACAGTGGTCAGATGATAAGCGTAGAAGGTGCTCCACTTTGTATTGAGGGAACATGCAAATCCACGATAAGTTGGCCACGGCTCTATCCAGCCGTTCCTGAATGTTATCTACCCCTTCTTGACCGTTCGTCCACGTGAACTTAAATCCTTCGAAGCCAAGGTCGTCAAGGCTACACTGGGTTGAGGATTGAATCGTTAGAACTTTGAAGTTTGGCTAAGACAAGGTTACCGGCAATCCCGGTGGATGTAAGGGCGTATGAGAGTGTGGGGGTGACCGCGAATTGAACGCGGGAAGGGACCGAGTTTGACGGTGTAGTTGGTGAAGGCCCGAGAAGGTTTGACTTTGTACACAAGCAGTGTGTTTGGAGGAGGTTAATCAATATAGTACTCATTAGAAACGGAAATTCCTTCTCATTTTCTGTTTTTCGGTTTGTTTCTCATTCTTTTTTATTTTTTTATTTTTTAGTACAATTACAAAGTCCTATAGGGGTGGGACGAGTGGGATTTGTTCTCAGGTCAATAGTCTGGTTTACAAATGCTCAAACCAACTGAGCTACAATCAATTCCCGTTTTGTTTCTCATTCTGAATATATATTAAGCAGAGCATTGTCGTAGTTAGGGGGTTCAATCTGATGTTTGTTGGATCTGATTGACATATGGATTCTTTGGAACAGTTTACATCAGTTCGTACGGTGTTAACGTTGGCATTGCTCTAATTGGATCCAACTCCTATATATATAAGTAAGATTTTAAAAAAATAAATTGTTTGAATTTTTATGATTTTTCATGGGTTTTCATCCGGCTCACCCCCTCACCGTGTCTTGATTTCACCATTGAAGTAGACGAAGTTATTATTTCTTGAATTTGATGATAGGAGTCATTACCAGCTTAGCAATTCTTGATATAGGAATCGTGTTATTGTACAATGTGCGGATTGAGTAGTGATTATTATTATTTACTAGGTGAGTTTGTTACGATCGTTTATAAGCTAACATGATGTGTTGTAAGCCCACGGACACCATATATTTATTTTCATGTTAGTATGACATTATCCACTTTGAGTCTAATTTTGTTTTTCGATTTTGTTTTTGCACTTCCCATGCCTAGCCAATTTGAGGTTTTGATAGTTGAGATTTTGATTTGCTTTCCTAATAATTATTCTCTTCGAAAAATGGATCATTGAGTCTCTGAGCTTCACTGGGGAAGATAATGCTCCGTCGAGTTAAACTACTCATATTCACTGAGTTTGAGAGAGTACACCATACATAAAACACTCGACTGCTACCTACCTCGAGAACCCCACTCTATTTCTGCATATTCCGTCTTGTCACCATAGCACACCATTGATCCAATAGTCTTACTTAATATCCCATGGGTCGACTAGGGCTCACATCTTTGTTCGGCACCAGGTATTTTTTTCTCTACATGGCTAAGTCTGAGCCATAACTCTACTATCACTTGTTGTGAACTTACATACTACATTCATATTGTCTACTTTAGGTTTAAATTCTCATGGTTTAGTGTTTGGGCTTCTACCCTACATGCCTCATATACCAATGAGATTTTATCCACACTTATAAATGCATGATCATGCCATAACTTTGTTGCTTTCTCAAATGCTTGTAAAGGATAAAATGAGGCTCTCGGAAAAATGTCACTAACCATTAGAGGAAGAGGTAGATATGTGATTTAATGAAAGTGTACTTTGTCCTTTTTGTTATGTACACTTGGACAATTATCTTCATTAATCTACTTAATTATATAATCCGAAAAAAGATTGTTACCAAAATTAGGATTTCTATTTTTTTTAGTTGTACTATATTAATCTTATTCTGAACACAAATCCAAACCAATCCTTATATTCACATTAGATTTGATTTTGGCCTTAACTCTTAAGTCGAAAAGTATCTTGATTAAGAAAAATTATTTATTCTTACTCAGAATGAAGGTATTTTTTACTTTATCTGGGTTTTCTTTAAACTTTGTTTTCTCTTTTTATGGGGTAAAATTGACTTTTCCCTGTTTTATTATTTATACAATTATTAATTTTGAAATTATTAAATTGTTGTCAAAATATTATTAATTATCGTTGGTGTCAAAAATATTATTAAGCAGTCTAAGAGGCTTAATTAATGAGTTATAGCCGATGAGGCTACATTATCATATGAAGCTCATGAGACTCATTATCTCCGGTATAAAAGGACACGATTTTCGTAACCACTTGGACTAACAAGTGGTATCAAAGACAAATTCTTTGGCAAGCTCGTACAATCTTTGCGAGTAAAGAGAAGATCCATGGCTACGAGTGAATGCTACCTCACCACCAGCGCCTCCACCAACAAGCCACCATTTTTCGATGCCAACAACTATGCTTTTTGAAAAGACCAAATGGAGTGTTTTCTACAAGGTTACAGTTTCGATATTTAGAATGCGGTTATTGAAGGGATAGCTCAAATAACCAAGAAGTTGGAGGATAGAACTACGGGCCTCAAGAGTTTCAAAGAATTTAACGATAACGACAAGAAGTCATTTTCTCTAAACAGTAAGCCTTGAATATTTTGCATTATTCTCTTACCGCCACCGAGTATGATGTGTGTAAAATATACGTGCATTTTGGGGCTTAAAATGATATATATTTAATGCATTTGCACGCATATTTACTATGTTTTTACTTGGTTTTTTTAAAGGGCAATGATACTGCGTATTCTTGTAATTCTTGCAGGAAACGGAGCTTAAAATGAAGAAATATCAGTTGGAATGACCGACTAAGATTGACGAATGCGAAGAGAAGATCAAAATGACAAAAAAAGTGGACAAAAACACTTCACATGGCCGGACCGTATGGTGTCACACGGCCGTGTGGAATTGGATAAAAACAGAGGACAAAGTCAGGCCCACACGGCAGGACCGTGTGAAGTCACACGGCCGTGTGAGAAAGGAAGAACATCGCATAACCTGCCCATGCAGACTCACACGACCGTGTGACCAAGGGCTCAGACCAACACCACACGGCCGTGTGGTGCCACATGACCAGGTCGTGTGGGACTCTGTTTTGACGCATTTTTTAGAGTTTACTTCCCGTTCCAACTCTACAAGTGATCTCTCCAAGCATCTATAAAAAGGACCCAAGGCTTGCACGAAAAATCATCACTTCATATAGAGAAAACACATCAAATAACACAGGAACGAAGGAATCGAAGAGCTTCTGAGAGCAAAAGGTTAGGTCGCAAAGAACACCACAATGCTTTCGCATCTACAGAGCACAAGAGTTTCGAAGGCTTAGGAGGGGAATCCATCCTGATAAGAAGGGGTTCTCTTTCTATGTCTAAGAACTCTTGTCTGTGCTTATATGGTGTCATAATGTTGATTCGAATTTGTCTATTAGTTTGTAATCAATGTTTGACATATCTTTCAGATCTTAGGGGCATAATCGAAACTGTGGATTTATATTAAATATGGTTATTTGTTTTCTTAATTAATACATGATTTCTATTTTATGAATTCGAGTGCTTATTTATATTTTCTTTTTATTTGGCCAATAATTTGCATGTCATATTTATTAGTGCAAAATTTCGGACGATGAGTTCTAACAAAGACGGAAATCGAATTCAGACATAAACGGATGTAACGAGTCAGGAGACCTACAACTGTTTGTGGGGAGTCATTCAATTCACAAATTTTTTGGGAGTTAGTAATAATTGTAACGAGTCGGGAGACCTATAATTATTTTTAATCAACTGTTTATTTATCGTTGATGGCTCAAAAGCTACTCTAGAAAACCTTAGGCAAGTGCACCTATCGTTTTGTAGTATAGATTATTGAGTACCGAGTGTCATTCCCACGAGGATTGTAAGTACTAATAATTACCGTCTTTTTGTTATCTAATCTAGCAATTTTCAGAGTTTTGTTTGTTAAAATGGAAAATGAAAAATAGAGAATTTAAAATAATTGCAACTTACAATAAATCAAATAAAAGTAGATTGTAGAATGAGAAATCAAGAGATAGAAATGTGTTGAATGTAAATCCCTCTAGAATGTTTTTGTGATTCAACCAGATAAAAATACAACCATAAGCCCTTAAGCAAAAACCAACCTGTTTTAATAAAATCTCATGTTATGTGGACCGTAGAAATTTCCGATTTAAGTTAAACCCTTTTTCAAGGCGAAAAACTCCTAATCTCAAGTTGATTAACTGAAATTTCTTTCTAGTTAAAACCCCCAAAATTGCATTATAACGATTTATGAATTCCCATATTAGGTTTGACCCTAATTCAGAAGATTTATGTCGTCCTATATCTAGGATTGCATGCAACTCTTTTCACTCATATAGGTTCTTTCCCACCATAAATCTCTCGATTACCCGATGAGGAATAGATATCAAATTAATATACCGGAAATATCAACTTGAATGAAGTAAACATGATATAAGTGAATCACACAAGACATAAGAATTTTATTAAAAACATACAAACCTTAATAACAAATCCATTCTAGAGTTCATTACATTCAAACACTAGTAGTTTAGCTACTCATGATTTTGACAAAAGAATAAATTACACAAGAAGATTTAAGTGTTGTAGACATGGTGTACTTATCTTTCTCAAAATCTCAATGACTTCTTCCTTGATAGATGATGTTGATCCAAGCCTTCTTCTCCAATGTTGCTACAAGTTTACTCCTCCAAGACCTCTTGACCCCAATTCCACTCAAAATGTTGGACACAATGAATATTTTCTAAGTGTCTATGATGAATACACAATGAATCTCTATATGAATGAATATTACATGAATGAATTTCCCAACTCCAAACTCTTGGCTTTTATAGGCACCATCTTTGTGAAAGACCATATTAACAAATGCTCCATTTCCATGCTTGTTATTTGAATCATTGTGTGCACATTCATGGTTGAGTTGGTTGAATCATTGTACTCACATGATAATATTCCACTTCCATTGGTTGAGTTGGTTGAATCATTGTGTCCACATGACAATTGAGGGGATAATGGAGTTTTGGTGCAGCAAGATGAGGTGTAAAAGTTGCTCAAAGGTTGTCAAAAAGCAAAAGTCTCCATTATTTCCGCCAAAAGAAGAAAAGATTTTGAGCTGGAGAGAAAACACGGTCGTGCCTAAAAAGCACGGTCGTGTTTATAAACACGGCCTGGCCGTGTTTTCTTCGCAAAAATGGGATTTTCTGGTAGGGTGTGCTTTTAAACACGGTTTGGGCGTGTTTTGATGATTTGCGTGTGAAACACGGCCGTGCTTTGTAAGCACGGCCTGGGTGTGTTTTTCTGTTTTTCTTGTTTTTTCTTCCTTTTGAAGCATGACCATGTTTCCCAACACACTAGGGGTGTGTTCTGCACGAGATTGAGTCTTCTTGCCTTCTTTTAGACTTTGTTTTTGTTCGTATTTTCATACGAAATCATACAAATTTGCTTCAAGTCTCTACCTTCATTATTCAAAACAAGCCAATGTGATTTTTCTTGAATTTATTGATTAATGAACTAAAAAGTTAAAGAAATTATCTAAAAAGGTTTAAAAAATGTGAACAAAAATGCACTTATCAAACCGCCTCCAACTTGAAAATTTTGCTTGTCCTCAAGCAATTTTTAAAACAAAGAGTGGGGTTGAAAACAAAAATGAGGTATTTATTTTCACAATTTCGACATGTTTGAAGTAAATCGCTAACCTTTTTATTCCCAATTGAGCCAATCGATTCGTTCTTCCAAGTCAACCAATTTGTTAAAAAGAGGGTGAATTCTGTAATTGGAATCGTTTAATCATCACAGTTGTCATATCACAGAAATTGTTAATCATTCGCTTAGACCAAATACAAGAATATAATGATAAAAGGAGATGTCCAAAACTCGGGTTTTTATTGTTTTTTTTATTTATTTATTTATGCATATAATTATAAATTAGGACATTTTTGAGGTAAACTTCCACTAGGTTTAAATTTTGAATGCTTTCCAAAAACTCCTAGGGTGGTGTCCCATACTCATATTTGTCTTTGCCGTTTTACGTAAAAAGACAAACATGGGGCTCATGAATGCTCCTAGTTACTAAGCAGCAACAAACAGAGGAGTATAACCTCGATTTGTCCTTTTTTTATAAAAATATATATATATTTTTTTTTTCGCTTATCGGTTTTGTTTTGTTTGTTTGTTTTTTTTTAACCCGAATAATGATTTCTCCAACGATCATGACACAAAGTATCTAATTTTAAGCAAAGTCCAAACTATTTTCATGACATTAAACTCTTTTGGCCAAATTCATCCTTTTACTAGAGTCACACGGTTTTAAAACATTTTGGCGATTTGAGTTCAAAAAGATGACTTTTTCGGGAGAAAAAATGGTTAAAACAAATTCACAAACAACTTATCGAATTGTAAAAAAAATATCTCATGTTTGTTTGCAAGAGATTTAAAAGTGCATAAAAAAATAAAACATCCACACAAAAATAATTAAAAACGCAATCCCACACAAAACTAAAAAAAAACAGTAAAAATTATCCAAATATGCTGATAAATCTCACCACCTCCAACTTCAAGGGTCACATTGTCCCCAATGTGAAGAAGGAGATGTGATACAGTCCAGATTAAAAAGCGTAAAAAAAAATGAAACAAGAAAAATACGACCTTCATTGTGGTGGTGGTGGGAAATGTCCTTGCGAAATATGCCATTGTTGGATACGATCCATCATGGCAAAATATGACTGTTGTTGGTCGTATTGTTGTTGTTGCTGTTGTTGAAGATTCATGAAGAATTGTTGTTGTTGTTCTTCAATTCGAGCGTAATGATGCGTCATCATTTCCCCGTGGCGATCCAATATAGCTCGCTGCTCCATTTGCTCCAAGCGAATGGCGTGGAGAAGAGATCTAGTATCATCCATAGGGGTTGGTGGTTGCCTTGGTGGTTGAGACGCCGAGGGAGCATCAATATCTGGTTCCTCACTTTGATAGGCATCTGTGTCGGAGGCCGGCGGTGCGGGTAATTGGAATGCATCCGGGTTATAACCTTGCGGGTACATCATCTTCCAATTGTCCGGATCCCGAACCGAAGTGCGAGAAGAGTCCGGCAATGGATGCATGTAGTCTGTATTTTTGAACCTTAAAGCATAACCCATACCGCTCCGTTGAATCATTCCCATAGAAATGCAAAATTCAAAGTCGATCCGGGTTGGTCCCCGAGCTTGCTCGAGTCCTGCGAGGTTATAGCCATAATGGGTGGCGATAGGAGTAATAAGGCCACCAATGACGATTTTACCTCGGTTTTTCCTGCTCACTTTGAGAAAATGCTTTGCGAGATAAGAACCCGTGTCAGCCAAAGAAGAATTCACCATTGACCATAGAAAATAGAGTTCATCAAGTCGGACGACTCCTTCGCTTTCGCCCCGGCCAAATAGTGTACTTGAGAGCACCCGATGGATATAACGGAAGCAAGGATTGACAATGCATGAGGATTTTGATAAGGAAGGATTATATTCCAGCTCATGCGTAATTGCTTGCCAAAATTGTCGATCACGGAACCCCAATGGCTTTATACACAACCCATTTGTGGGTAAATTATAGATAAATTAAATTACGCAATGTGAGTTGGTGATCATTGTTGAAGAGCCGAAATGTGATACGTCCTTCTTCGGCGTGTCGTTTTACCGATGTGATCTCGGCGTCATAGGAACTCGAAATTCTAATGTGAGACGGATGTAGGTGGGTGTGGCTAGATTCATGAAATAGCCCCACCCAAGCTGATTGAACATCCAATCCACATCTGTACGCAGCCCGAGCCCATCCAATGTAGGGTTATCTGAGAATCGTGTGTTAATGATGTGACGTTGGGCTAGACGATGGTATTGAGCTTCATGATCATTATCTCGGAAAGATATACCAAACGGGTTGGTAGGGACCGGTGGGTCAGTACAAGTGGCTCGACGACCGCCGTGTGTGGGGGCCGCGGAGGACGAAGCATCACCGGTACGTCCGCGTTTCGAAAATTCAAAAGCAAACCCAAGCATGAAGAAGCATCAATTTATTCAAAATTCTAAGAGCGTGAAAAACCATTCTAAGAGACATAGACAATATTCTAAGCAAACCCAAGCATGAAGAAGCATCAATTTATTCAAAATTCCACCATATCAACACCATTATCCAACAAGAATGATAGCTAAAGACCAATTCAATAACAACATTCTTCAAAAGCTATATACCCCCTTTGCAACAAAAATTCAAGAATATTCTCTTTTCAACAATTCATCATTAGCCAAATATCAATTCAACAAGAACAATGATATCCCCTTTTCAACAACAATCAAATAGTATCAAGAACAAATGACCAATTCCTAAATTTAGCAAGATGAACATCACAAGAAATAATTTCCCACCATTACCACAAGAACTAAGAAATTACCACAAACAAACTCAATTAAACTCACAAAAATCACAAAACAATATGTCATAAAAAGAAATTCATGATTTTACCATTAAGCAACAAATATCCAAATTTTTAATTTCCCTAACATTCAATTTCTAGGGCATGAAAAATTGGCAACAAAAATTCATGAATTTACTAATTACAACATGGGGAAAACTTCCACAACAACACACAAGAAAAAAAAACAATTGAAATAAATAAAATTTCGAAATTGAAAAAGAAGGGAGAAGAACAATCAACACATACCTTGAAGACATTGGAAAGGGGAAGAAGGGGAGAGCCTTGTGATGTGAGGGTGTGTGGTGTGATGAAGATTTTGAGAGAAGAGAGAAGAGAAGTGGGGGTTGGGGGAAGGGTTTGAGAGAAAAAGGGAATTTGGGGAAGAAGAAGGGGTTTTGGGGGAGAAAATATGGAGAAAATCGGCCCCTCCCCATTTTAGACTTACCGAACACGGTCGTTCTTTCAAAGCACGGCCAGGCCGTGTTCGGTACGTCTTTCAGGTCTTTTTATTTTATTTTTTTTTCTATTTAAAACACGGGCGTGTTGTTTAACACGCCCAGCCCGTGTTTCGTACGAGTTTTCATCCCAGTTTTTTTTTGAATTTAAACACGGGCGTGTTAAATAACACGCCCAACCCGTGTTTTGTACGAGTTTCATCCCCAATTTCTATTTTTTTTCAAATAGAAACACGGGCGTGTTTTTAAACACACCCCAGCCGTGTTTGGTACGTGGTTTCCATGCCCTTTTTTTATGAATTAAAACACGGGCGTGTTTAAAAACACGCCCATGCCGTGTTTTTTACGTGAATTGTCAACATGGCCTGAATTGAAGAACACGACCAAGGTGTGTTCGTCAATTGATTGACGAACACGGCTGTGATGGATAAACACGGCCTGACTGTGTTTTTTTTTATTTATTTAACAAAACAAAACATCCGCAAACAACCAAAAATAGGAAGAATAAGGCGAAAGAAAATACACACAAAATACCGGGTTGCCTCCCGGGTAGCGCTTCTTTTATCATCGTGTAGCTGGACCTATTTTACCTCTACTCGTGTGGTGTATTTTGGGGGTCGTTAATACGGATGGAATCTCGTTAACTATCATCGATGGTGCCCCCAAAATAAAGCTTCAAACGATGTCCGTTTACCTTGAATGTTCCCATTTCCTTGTGCGTGATTTCAATAGTCCCGTAAGAGAACACTTGAGTAACAGTGAATGGGCTGGACCACCGGAATTTTAACTTACCTGGGAATAGTCGGAGTCGGGAATTGAAGAGTAACACTTGATCACCAGGTTGAAATTCTCTTGTTTGCTTAATGCGTTTGTCATGCCATTGCTTTGTTCGCTCTTTGTAAATTTTCGAGTTCTCGTATGCCGAATTTCGCCATTCTTCGAGTTCGTTAATCTACAATAAACGGTTATCTCCTGCACTTGACAAATCATAATTAAGCATTTTAATAGCCCAAAAGGCCTTGTGTTCAAGCTCAATCGGTAAATGACACGCCTTACCATAAACGAGTCGGTATGGAGTAGTCCCTATTGGCATTTTGAAAGCCGTTCTATAAGCCCAAAGGGCATCGTCGAGTTTGAGGGACCAATACTTGCGAGAGTGTCCAACCGTTTTTTCCAAAATTCTTTTTAATTCGCGGTCTGACACTTCGACTTGACCACTAGTTTGAGGGTGATAGGCGATGGCGACTCGGTGTGTGACACCATAACGTTTTTGTTAGATAAATGTTTTTATCATGATTTTGATGATTACGTTCAATTTTGTTCAAATGAGTTTTTAAACCAAAACAATGTCCCTAAATGTTTTCTAAATACTTCCGATCGACTTAAAATGTTTTTACTATTTTTCGGAGTATTTTTTGGAGTTTATTTTCGATAAAAAATTGGACAACACATTTGTTTCAGCTCGACCGGTCGCCCTATAGGGCAACCCGACCCACTGAGTTGGTGAGAAATAGAAAATGAGGCGTAAAAAAAAAAGGCGGGCGGCCGGTCGACCAGGTGGTCGACCGGTGAGGCGACCGATCGACCCCCTGGGCGACCGGTACCTGGGAGTTGGTTTTTTTGTTCCAGACTTCTCTGTTTGAAATTTCTTCAGTCCAATCAAGTCACTGACTAAGGCGACCGGTCGCACCCCCTCCGACCGGTCCCCCTGTGTAAAAATTCACAGAATTCAATTTCAATCTTATCTCTGCGCGACTGGTTGAACCCTATGTTTATCAGCAAACTATCTGTTGCGTTTTCAGACAGCTTTTCCCTATTTTGTGGGATTGATTCTAACAGCTATATTGATCATTTTAAATGGTTTCTTTTGCAGAAAATCACTCCCCAAGGAGGAGTCAATGTCTGGAAATGAAAGCCAAGTCCTCTCCTATAAATAGAGGCTTCATTCAAGTAACAAAAAAACAACACTCTACACAAGCAAAGAGCAATTGAGCAAACACTTTCATATATCTTGTTGTATTAGCCTAAGCACTTTCACTTGCACAAATTTGAGGTCTAGGCTTTCAATTCTTGATTACACTTGTACTCATATTGTATCAATCATTATTGAGTTGTAATCTTGATTTTGGTCATCATTCAACACAAGACATCCTTGTGAGTATTCTTGTGGTAAGAATACACTTGGGTGATCTAGGTGATAGGTGTTTGAAGGTTGTGGTAATCTTCAAAGGTGTTGTAAGAGGGTTGTGGTAATCCTCAAGGTGGTGAAAGAGGGTTGTGGTAATCCTCAAGGTGTTGTATTAATTTTTGGTAAATTAATCAAATCTTTTTCTTTTTGAAATCCATCCCGGATATCTTGGGGTGGTAGTAGATTAGGCCCAGGTGGGTTGAACTACTATAAATCGACGTGTGCTATTTACTTTCCGCATTTAGCATTTCATCTTTGCTTGAGTTTTTCGAACAAAAGGGCAAAATCTGAAAAACCGGGATAATCTATTCACCCCCCCTCTAGATTATTGTAGCCACTTGGACTAACAAGTGGTATCAAAGCCAAACTCTTTGGCTAGCTCGTTCCGAGTAAAGAGGAAAGATCCATGGCTACACATGATGTTCATCTCACCACCGGGGCCTCCACCAACAAGCCACCACTATTCGACGCCAACAACTACGCATTTTGGAAAGACCGTATGGAGTGCTTTCTACAAGGGTGTGGGTTCGATATTTGGAATGTGGTCATTGAAGGAGTTGATCAACCAACCAAGAAATCGGAGGATGGCACCTTGACTCCTAAACCTTTCAAGGAGTTCGATGAAAACGACAAAAGGCTTTTTCTCTAAATGGTAAGGCCTTAAATATTTTGCATTGTTCTCTTACGGCTACCGAGTATAATCGCATAAGAGGCATAAGGTCGGCACATGAGGTTTGGGAAAAATTGGAGACAATCTATGAAGGGACTAAGAAAGTCAAGCAAGCAAGAAAGACCATTCTTGTTAAAGACTTCGAAAACTTTAATATGTATGATGGCGAAAGCATCTCCAAGATGGTGGAAAGGCTTGACAATATTGTCAATCCTCTTGTGGCCCTCGGCAAAGTCATTTCCGAAGAAGACAAGGTGACCAAGGTATTGAATGCTCTTCCCGGCTCATGGTCCGAAAAAGTAACGGCAATCACAGAGGCACAAAATCTTGAAACACTCAAGTTTGACGAGCTTATTGGAAATCTACTCATCTATGAAGTCTATCTCAAGGAGAGGAAAAATTCCAAACCATCCACAAATCAATCGGGTATGCAAATTTTTCCTAAAGGTCTTGCTTCTTCCTCTAATAATGCATACTATGATAATGATGATGATGATGATGAGGAGACGGCCGCACTTGTTCGAAAATTTGCAAAATTTGTGAATAAAAATAAAGCAAGAAAACCAAGAGATAATGCTTGCTTTAAATGCAGAAAACCTGGACACTTCATTTTCGATTGCCCAAAGCTCGATGAAGAGGAGCAATAGAAAAAGAAGCCTTTCACAAAAAAGAAGGCTCTAAACGCGGAGGTCAAAACATGGGATGAACTACTCGAAACAACCAATGAGGAAGGAGAAATCGAACACGGTCTCATGGCCATAGACGATGAAAACAATGAGGTACACTCTAATTCCTCTACTTCCTCCATAGTTGATGACTTGCAATGTGATTTTGATGAATTGCAAATTGAGTTTCAAAATTTAATTGTTAAATACAAAAATTTGAAAAAGGAGCATAAGGAGCTTAAGGTTGAAAAAGAAAAATTATTCACCTCTTATGAATCTGTAGATAAAGCTCATGCTCTTACTCTTACTAGAGTTCATTCTCTTGAAACCGAAAAGGAATCGCTCACAAAAGATATTGAATGTTTGAAAAATGATGTGCATCGTTTCAACATAAGCACGGATAAAGTCACAAAAATTTTAGATGCACAAAGAGGTGAGCATTCCAAATTGGGACTTGGTTACAAGCCATTTCAAAGTGTTTTTAAGAAAAATAACCAAGGTCCGACTTTTGTACGTGGTAATAATTATAATACTCCTACTTATTTTTATTGTGGCAAAATTGGACATTATGCTAATAATTGCAAATTGAGAAATAGCTCAAGACATGTTTGGAGACCTAAAGGTCTCAAGACTAACCTCCATGGACCCCAAAATTATAGGGTACCTAAAAGAAATTATTTGTAGGTAATATGGGCTATAACAACAATGGAAGATTCAAAATGGCTCGTGGACAGCGGATGTTCACGCCATATGACCGGGAGGAGAGAACTTTTTACCAACATCAAGCTCCAAGAAGAGGGTATGGTCATGTTCGGCAATGGAAAAGGAAAAATTCTTGGAAATGGAGAAATTGGTAACTCTTCTTTCTCTCTTAGTAATGTTCTTTTAGTTGAAGGGCTTAAGTTTAATTTGATAAGTGTTAGCCAACTTTGTGATTCAAATTATGATGTTTCCTTTAATAAAGAAAAATGCCTTATACTTAAAAATGGTGAAATTATTTGTGAAGCAAATAGAAAAGGCAATCTTTACAAAATTTGTACAAGTGATTTGATTAGTCAAAATGTTTCTTGTTTAGTCGCCAATAATGATTTAACTAGTTTATGGCATAGGCGACTTGGACATGTTGGATACAAGAATTTGAAAAATATTTACAAAAACCAACATGTGAAAGGACTACCCAAATTGAATTTTGAAAATCTTGGCTTATGTGACACTTGTCAAAAGAACAAATTAGTTAAAAGTAGTTTTAAGCCCTACAAATGCTTCACCTTGATTTGTATGGGGATATTGGTACGGCTAGTCTAAGTGGAAAACATTACACTTTTGTTATCGTCGATGATTTTTCTAGATATACTTGGGCTCTTTTTCTTACCAATAAAAGCGATGCCGTTAATGAGTTTGTTAAGTTGTGTAGACTCATTGAAAATGAAAAGGAAGACACTATTAAGTCTATTCGAAGCGATCGAGGCGGAGAATTTGATGGTGAATTTAGAGACTTTTGTGAAACCAAAGGATATGCTCATAATTTCTCGGCTCCAAGGACACCTCAACAAAATGGAGTAGCTGAAAGGAAAAATCGGACATTACAAGAGATGAGTCGGTCCATGCTCAATGAATTTTCACTTCCAAAATATTTTTGGGCGAAGCGTAAGTACCGCTTGCTATGTCATTAATCGAGTTTATATTCGTCTAAAATGAATAAAACTCCATATGAGCTTTGAAATGTAGAACTCCAAATATTAGTTATTTCAAGATATTTGGTTGTAAATGCTTTATTTTGAATACCAAGGATCAATTGGACAAACTTGATCCTAAGGCCGATGAAGGGATATTTATGGGATATTCAACAAAAAGCAAAGCATATCGGGTTTACAATAAGACTAGTGGAGTTGTTGAAGAATCCATCCATGTTAAATTCAATGAAGCTTCGGGAGTTGAAAGAATACCTAATGATGAAAGTGATGAAGAGGATATTATTGAACAAATTGTTCAAATTGATGATCAACCGTCTACATCAAATGATCAACCATCCACTTCTAATGGTCCTCAAGAAGATAGAGGTGATATCTCGGATCTTCCCGTTGCATTGAAATTTAAGGGAGATCACCCAAAAGATCTTATTATTGGTGATCCCCTTGACAAAGTGATGACCCGGAGAAAATTTTCCGAGAAAGCTCTTATTTCTCAAAAAGAGCCTAAAAATGCTAAAGAGGCCATTGAGGATGAGGATTGGTTCTTAGAAATGCAAGAGGAGTTAAATCAATTTGAAAGAAATGATGTATGGGAATTAGTACCTTGTCCTCCATCTCAAACTATTATTGGTACAAAATGGGTATTCCGGAACAAACTTGATGATCAAGGCAACATTGTTCGAAATAAGGCAAGGTTAGTAGCTCAAGGGTATTGTCAAGAAGAAGGTATTGACTATGATAAAACTTTTGCACCCGTAGCACGTTTAGAAGCTATTCGTATTTTACTTGCCTATTCTTGTTTTAAAAATTTCAAACTTTACCAAATGGATGTTACATCCTCTTTCTTAAATGGTATTATTCAAGAAGAAGTCTATGTAAAACAACCTCCGGGGTTTGAAAATTTTTCTAGGCCTAATGATGTTTATAAACTTAAAAAGGCCTTGTATGGTTTGAAACAAGCACCCATTGCATGGTATGATAGACTTAGCTCTTTTCTTTTGCAAAATGGTTTTACAAGAGGTAAAGTTGATACTACTCTCTTTGTTTTTGAAAAAGGGCAAGATTGCTTATTAGTGCAAATTTATGTTGATGATATTATTGTAAGTCCAAGCGGCTACGATAATCTAGAGGGGGGGTGAATTGATTATCTCCATCTTTTCGATTTCACCCTCTTTTTCCAACCGAATGCTCAAAGATAATAACAAAGGTGCGGAATGTAAACAACACACGTCGATTTAAAGAGGTTCAACCCATCTAGGGCCTAATCCTCTACCACCCCAGTATATCCGGGATGGATTTCGAAAAGAAAAAGAATTTTATTAATTACCAAAATTAATACAAATTCAACTTACAACACCTTGAAGAGCACCACACTCTTCTTCAACACCACCTTTGGAGATTACCACAATCTCCCTTTGAAGATTACCACAATCTTCCTTCAACGGCACCTTGTGAAGATTACCACAATCTTCAACCTTGAAGAGCACCACACTCTTCAACACCTCAACAAGAAGATTACCACAATCTTCTTACACCTATCACCTAGATCACCCAAGTGTGTTCTTACCACAAGAACACTCACAAGGATATCTTGTGTTGAATGATTACCCAAATTCAAGATTACAACTCGATAATTGATAATACAATAGAGTGCAAGTGTAATCAAGAATAGCCTAGACCTCAAGAATGTGAAAGTGAATAGCTAGGCAAATTACAACAAGAAATATGACAATGTAAGCACAAGTGTATTCTTGAGTGTATCTTGTTGTGTTGTAGTTTTCTCTCATATATTGTTGCTTCAATTCTTCCTCTATTTATAGAAGATGTCTTGTACATGATAGGATCCTCTTGGGGACATGAATTCTGTAAAAAATTGCAAGACAATTGAAGAAAAGAGCTGTTAGAAATCAATCCCACAAATTAAGGAAAAGATGTCTGCTGCACAACGGTTACATTTTTGCTGTCAAACTTAAGGGCGACCGGTCGCGCAGAGATAAGTTGAAATGAGTTCTCTGCGAAATTTACACAGGGGGACCGGTCGATGGGGGGTCCGACCGGTCGCCCCTATGTTGGACCGGTCGAGGAGACCAAAAATAAGAAACAGATTGATCTATTCTTCGAGGGGACGCCGAGGCACGGCCGTCGCCCTATGGTCGGACCGGCCGCCCACCCAAGCCGGTCGACCTCGAGGTCGGCCGCCCCTCATTTTTGTCTCCATCCCTTTTCTGTTCCAAAACTCAACACAGTGCGGGTTGCCCTATAGGCGCCGGTCGAACTGGAACATAAGTGTTGTCCAATTTTATATCGAAAATAAACTCCAAGAAATACTCCGAAAAATAGTAAAAACATTTTAGACCGATCGGGAGTATTAGGACAACATTTAGGGACATAGTTTTGATGTAAAAATATTTTGACATAAAATCATTAAAAGTGTTGTCCATTTTAGTCGAAAACAAATTTGAAGAAATACTCTGGAAAATATTAAAACCATTTTAAATCATTTAGGAGTATTTGGACAACCTTTGAAATCATTGTTTTGGTGTAAAAACAAAATCATCAAAATCATAATAAAAACATTTATCAAACAATCTCCCCCTTTTTGATGATTACAAACCAAAACAATTCAACAAGGCCGATTATGAAAACAAAACAATTTTGAGAGGCGATTTTGAAAACAAAACAAGTTTTCCGGTCAAAAATAAATATCCGTTGAGATCGACAACATTCCACGCAATATAAACACAAGGATGGGAGTAGAGATATTCAAACACATATAGCAAATGCTCCCCCTATGCACATCAATAGTAATATAGAAGCAACTTAAACATAAGCTAAAATCTTAGCTTTTCAATATTGAGCTTAAGTATCAATAACTTAAAAACTCCCCCTGTCAAAAAGACACCATTAGAAACATATATAAGTCCATACTACAACCAATGGACCAAGAGTCATACACAACTTATGGCTTTAGAAAGCCATAGCTTATAGCTTCTTTTCGTTTGAGCTTATCTTAGCTTCTTTGAGCTAAAGAGCTCATAACCTGTTTCTCCCCCTTTGGAATTATAAAAAAGAATGTTAGCACAATAAATACATCATATATTCATATCAAAGTGCGCAACTAAACCGATGTACCGAGCTATATGAACATTGAAGCTTATAAACCAAATAGGAGGGAAAAGTCGAATCATACGACTTGAAGAAGCTTATGAAAACTCATTTGATAAGCAAAAACATGATCTCTATAAATGTATAAGACTTTTGAAATCGAGAGAATCATGTAGGTGATGAATTTTTCATTGAAACGTTTTATCGAACACTTGGCGGGCGTCAAAAATAGAAAAAGTTATATATAGCCCTTGTAAATAAAATCAAGCCAAGTTTTTCATCACCAAATGCAATTTAATAAATATCATTCATCAACAATTGATAAGCTCATCTCAAACATATACAATTAGCATCAAGAATTTGACATTTAAACTAAGTTCTCAAGGGTTCAACCCAATTGAGCTAAAGAAGTAGAGTTCTTACCATTCGATTGGTAAAGACGAGCAACGATGATGATAGTCGAGCTAGATAATCCCCAAAATATATAATTCATGCATCAAAACTCATTTGAAGTGAATTGTGTGTGAAATTTGCAAAGGGGACGAAAAATGGCCAAAATGTGTCAAAGTGACGAATGCTGAAGACAGAACCATTTTAATCCAAATTATAGCCTAGGGCGACCGGTCGAGGTTGAGGGCGACCGGTCGACGTTGAGGGCGACCGGTTGCCCTCAACCCTTTCAGCCCACTGTCTGTCAGTTTTTCCAAAAATCCGAAATTTTAACCAAAAATCCGATTTTTCGCCCCTAAGTTTTAAAAATGTGCAAAATGCAAACGTAGACCTCATTCAATATACATTATGTCATAATCAAGCTCGAAATGAGGTAAAATACTCGGTGTTAACGATCAAAAAGTCCGCGAGTTATCCTTGAGACGGAATTAAACACATCTCAAGTTTTTGTTAAAAAAATCACAATCCCTTAAAAAATATATCGAATCTCAATATGTTTAGTTCGATTATGACGAACCAAATTTTGAATATGAATAACCGTATAATAGATACCGAACTTGTTATCCTGAAAAAATAAGAACGTTTTAAATCTTTGGATACAACAAGTCATACGTAGAAGTGCCTTTCAAATATTTGAAAATTTCTTTTAATGGCACTTTTAATGAGATTCGTTGGGATAGTTTTTGAAGTCGAGCATATAGACATAAGGCATATGGAATGTCGAGTCTATAGAAATAATACAAGAAAACATACCTTGAATTTAATTGTCGACCGACATGCCTTTCTCAACCTTTGTCAATCTTTAGCCATAGAGGTTGAGATAGTTCTTCTTTCTTCGATGCCTAACTCCTTCAAGAGTTCTTTTGAAATGTAACCATCTACTTGGCATTGAATGATTTGAAGTCCAAGCAAGAAATTGAGCTCCCCCATCATGCTCATTTCAAGTACACATTGCATCAACTTGGAAAAATATCTTGCACAAATATTCATTAGTAGTACCATAAATATTCTCATAAATATGCACAAGTAAACAATCTTGCCCTTTTTCAAAAACAAAGAGAGTAGTATCAACTTTACCTCTTGTAGAATCATTTAGCAAAAATAGCTAAGTCTATCAACCGTACAAGGCCTTTTAAAAAAAAATTGGCCTAGAATTTTAAACTCCGATAGACTTCCATATGAATAAAACCATTTAGAAAATTAACATCCATTTAGTAAAGCTTGAAATTTTCTTAAAACAAGAATGGGCAAGTAAAATGCAAATAACTTCTAAAAGAGCTATGAGTGCAAATATTACATCAAAATCATTACCTTCTTCTTGAAAATACCTTCGAGCTACTAACCTCGCTTTAGTTCGACCAATGTTGCCTTGGTCATCGAGTTTGTTTCGGAGTGCCCATTTTGCATTTATAATCGTTTGTGATGAAAGACATGGCATTAACTTCCAAGTATCATTTCCTTTTTAGCTCCTCTTGCAATTCTAAAAACCAATCTTCATCTTGAAGCATCAATTGAGGAATTTGTCTTCTTCATCACTATTGGGCATCCAAATGATCTAAGGTGTTCATAATAGAACATTTACATCCAAATATTTGGAGTATTTTCTTTTCTACACAACTCAACAAACTCATTAAAGGCATTTCTTATATAAGCAAGAAAAATAGCCCAAGTGTAATAACATGCCTCAATTGTCAACCACAAAATATTTGCAAAAGAGCATAGTAGTAAGAGACACTATATATATATATATATATATATATATATATATATAGATCATGAAGCAAGAAACACATACTATGCATTTAGAATATCATCAAGAGACTAATAAATCATGCAAGTTCAAATAAGCTTAAGAAAGCTACAAAAGGTCTCTTTTGAAATTTGAGAATCTGATAGCATATAATTCAGACCTTATTTAAAAGAAGTATTTGAACAAAAGTTGACAAAGCAAATATGTGCAATCAAATATCGAATAGTGCCTATCAAAAAATCTAAAAATCCTTTTAATGGCATTTGTATGAAATACTATGAAAAACAAGCACATAGGCATATGGCAATACATATATCAAGTCTATAAGAGTAAGAATAACACAAGTAAATGTACCTCGATAATTTATGCCTTTTCTTGATAAAAATGACGAAAATGGCCAATTGTGAAAATATGTAAATCCTACACAATTCTTAAAACAAATCTAGCACAAATCATAATGATAAAAGTGTAGGCTAAGAGATATCACAAGTAAGCTCATGCCATAAAAAAAAAACCATAAGAGATGATAACATACTATAGTTTTCAAAAATGCACAAGAGTTTTAAAAACATCATATAAGGTCTTCTTTTTTTCAAAAATTTAAAAGCACAAATATATATTGAAGACCTTAATTAAAAAAAATTTGAAAACTCATTTGCAATAAAGACACAAATAAAAGCATGCATAATAACAAAATAAAATGCATATTTAAATAGGGAGATACGGGTTACTAATTACGCCATTTCCATGGGTTGTGTCGTTCCCATTGTTGATGATATATTCCCTTTGAGAAGTCACTTTGTTGATGATGACTTCTTTGATTACTCCATTTCCAAGGTTTGTTGCCTTCCCATTGTTGAAAGTCTCTTCTTCTTTGAAAATCATCTTGTTGATGATGTCTTTGCCATTTCCAAAGATTGTGTTCTTCCCATTTTTGATTGTACCCTCTTCTTGGAAATTGGCTTTGTTGAGAATAGTTTCTCCTTCTTTGATCAAATGAAACGGTCATTTGATGCCTTCACTAGCGGTATGAATTTTCTTCGATCATTATTTCGCCGGGTACCTAATATGACATTGTTTTGTGGTACCCTCATGTGTTTGGGTCCTTTGGGATTAGTCTTGAGACTTTTAGGTCTCCAACAATAATTATAGCTATTTCTAGCCCGACAAGTATTTACCGTATGACCCTTTTTACCGCAATAAAAGCATGTAATAATTCTAGGAGCATAATGACCAACGTGCTTAGAGACTTGATTCTTTTTCATGTGATTGACACCCTTAGGCTTATGATCAAGTTCTAGTTTCGAATAATCACAACAATCAACAATATTGGTTATTCTATCGGTACTCAAGTTGGATAAATCATTTTTCAAGCAATTTATATCCTCAACAAGAGTACTATTTTCTTTCTCAAGGTTTCTAACCTTGTCAAGAGTGGTGGTGTGAGCACATGATAGTGATTCATAGGAAGTAAATAAACTATCCTTATCATTTTTCAAAACAATGAATTCCTTTTTCAAATTTTTGTATTTAACAAGTAAGTTTTGGAATTCATCTTGTAGCTCATCATAATCATTTTGTAAATCACTATATTCATTTTGCAATTCATGGTCATAAGAAGTAGAGGGTTTAGAACTTACCTCGTTTTCTTCTTCGATGCCCATGAGGCATTGTTCAACTTGTTCATCATGGGAGGTTTTACAAGGCTTATCCCATGTTGTTGGATTTGATGTTGTATCCATTTGTGAAGTAGATGCTTTTGAGTTGCTCCTTTCATTTGCATATACTTCATAGATGGCTTCTAATTTTTGCCATACTTCATGTGTCGATTGAATACCTACAACATGATCAAATTCCAAAGTGGTAAGTGAACAAAGTAAAATATTAAGAGCTTTACCATTTAAGGAGATGATTTTCTTCTCTTCATCATTGAGCTTTTTGAAGCCTTTTGAGGTGTGTGGTGTATCTTTCATCGGAATGGATTCTCCATTGATGACGGTGTTCCAAATATCGAACCCGCAACCTTGTAAATAGCATTCCATTCTTTCTTTCCAAAAATTAAAATTCTTGGAATCAAATAGTGGTGGCTTGGTGGTGGAGGTGCCGGATAGATGAGCTTCGTTCGTAGCCATCGATCGTTTCTCTTCACTCGCGATGTGAAACGAGCTTGCCAAAGAGTTTGGCTCTGATACCACTTGTAAGTCCAAGCGGCTACGATAATCTAGAGGGGGGTGAATAGATTATCTCCATCTTTTCGATTTCACCCTCTTTTTCCAACCGAATGCTCAAAGATAATAACAAAGGTGCGGAATGTAAACAACACACGTCGATTTAAAGAGGTTCAACCCACCTAGGGCCTAATCTCTACCACCCCAAAGTATATCAGGGATGGATTTGAAAAGAAAAAGAATTTTATTAATTACCAAAATTAATACAAATTCAACTTACAACACCTTGAAGAGCACCACACTCTTCTTCAACACCACCTTTGGAGATTACCACAATCTCCCTTTGAAGATTACCACAATCTTCCTTCAACGGCACCTTGTGAAGATTACCACAATCTTCAACTTTGAAGAGCACCACACTCTTCAACACCTCAACAAGAAGATTACCACAATCTTCTTACACCTATCACCTAGATCACCCAAGTGTGTTCTTACCACAAGAACACTCACAAGGATATCTTGTGTTGAATGATTACCCAAATTCAAGATTACAACTCGATAATTGATAATACAATAGAGTGCAAGTGTAATCAAGAATAGCCTAGACCTCAAGAATGTGAAAGTGAATAGCTAGGCAAATTACAACAAGAAATATGACAATGTAAGCACAAGTGTATTCTTGAGTGTATCTTGTTGTGTTGTAGTTTTCTCTCATATAGTGTTGCTTCAATTCTTCCTCTATTTATAGAAGATGTCTTGTACATGATAGGCTCCTCTTGGGGACATGAATTCTGTAAAAAATTGCAAGACAATTGAAGAAAAGAGTCATTAGAAATCAATCCCACAAATTAAGGAAAAGATGTCTCATTTGCACAAATGATTTACATTTTTTTGTCAAACTTAAAGAGCGACCGGTTGCGCGAGAGATAAGTTGAAATGAGTTCTCTGCAGAAATTTACATGGGGGACCGGTCGACGGGGTCCGACCGGTCGCCCTATGTTGGACCGGTCGAGAGACCAAAAATAAGAAGCAGTTGATCTGTTCTTCGAGGGGACGCCAGGCACCGGCCGCCCTATGGTCGGCCGCCGCTCCCCACCGGCCGTCGACCTCCGGGTCGACCGGTCGCCCCCCTCATTTTTGTCTCCGTCCCTTTTTCTGTTCCAAAACTCAACACAGGTACGGGTTGCCCTATAGGGCGACCGGTCGAGCCTGGAACATAAGTGTTGTCCAATTTTATATCGAAAATAAACTCCAAGAAATACTCCGAAAAATAGTAAAAACATTTTAGACCGATCGGGAGTATTAGGACAACATTCAGGGACATAGTTTTGATGTAAAAATATTTTGACATAAAATCATTAAAAGTGTTGTCCATTTTAGTCGAAAACAAATTTGAAGAAATACACTGGAAAATATTAAAACCATTTTAAATCATTTAGGAGTATTTGGACAACCTTTGAAATCATTGTTTTGGTGTAAAAACAAAATCATCAAAATCATAATAAAAACATTTATCAAACAATTATTTTTGGTGCTACTAATGAATCCTTGTGCAAGAAATTTTCTAAGTTAATGCAAGGTGAATTTGAAATGAGCATGATGGGGGAGCTCAACTTCTTCCTTGGACTTCAAATTAAGCAATATCAAGAAGGGATATACATTTCCCAATCAAAGTATACAAAGGAACTTCTAAAGAAGTTCGGTATTGAAGAAGGAAGAACCGTATCTACACCAATGGCAACCAATGTCAAGATTGACAAAGATGAAAAAGGCAAGTCGGTTGATGAATCCAAATATCGAGGTATGATTGGTAGTTTATTTTATTTAACCGCAAGTAGAACGGACATTCTTCATGCCGTATGCCTATGTGCTCGTTTTCAAAGTAATCCCAAAGAATCTCATATGAGTGCCGTTAAAAGGATTTTTCGATATTTGAAAGGCACTATTCAATATGGCTTTTTATCCAAAGAATGAAAAATTTTCTCTTAAAGGTTATAGTGATTCGGACTATGCGGGAAATATTGATGATCGGAAAAGTACTTCCGGATCATGTCAATTTTTAGGCGATTGCCTAGTTTCTTGGTTTTCAAAGAAGCAAAATTATGTTTCTCTTTCAACGGCCGAAGCCGAATATATTTCCGCCGCTTTTTGTTGCACTCAACTTCTTTGGATGAAACAAACCTTAGCGGATTACAAATGCTCTTTTGAAAACGTACCTATCTTTTGTGATAATATATCCACTATAAATATTGCTCAAAACCCGGTTCATCATAACCGTACAAAACATATTGAGATTCGACATCATTTTCTTAGGGATTGTGTTTCAAAACGAAAAATTGAGATATCTTTTGTACCATCTCAAGATCAATTAGCGGACATTTTTACAAAACCGCTATCTTCCGAGACTTTTGCATCGATACGAGCTCGGTTAGGCATAATGCATATTGAATGAGGCTTACGTTTGCATTTTGCATGTTTTTAAAACTTAGGGGTGAAAAATCGGATTTTTGGTTGAAAATTCGGATTTTGGAAAAACTGACAGACAGTGGGCCGAAAGGGTTGAGAGCAACCGGTCGCCCTCAACGTCGACCGGTCGCCTTAAGCCATTTCTTGGATTAAAATGGGTTGTCTTGACATTCGTAACTTTAACATATTTTGGCCATTTTTCGTCCCCTTTGCCAAATTTTCACATATTTCATTCAAAAATGGTTTTTATGCATCTTTTTCACAACATGGACATTATATATTATGATCATCATCATTAGGGCTCATCTTTTCCGATCAAATGGTAATAATTTTCTTCTTTTGCTCAATTGGGTTGAACCTTGAGTTTATGACCTTATGGTATATTTCTTGATATTTTTTGCAAATGATTTTGATGAGCTTACCTATTATGTTGTATTGTATAATGATTGAGGTGAATTGGTGATAAAAGTTTTGGCTTGAAACATTTACAAGGGTTATATACAACCTCTTTTATTTTTCACGCACACAAGGTGTTCGATGAAATGTCGCAATGAAAATTTCAACTTTTACATGATTCTCTTGCATCCAAAAGTCTCCAACATCTATTGAGACCATGTTTTGCCAAATAAAACAAGCGTATGAACTCTTCATGATACATTTATCCCATTTTCCTTGGATTTTTACGCTTTAATTGCTCAACGGTTGATAAACCGTCCCTTTGGCGCACTTTGATATTATTGTATGGTGTTTTTTCTAACAATCTTTTTGATGATTCCAAAGGGGGAGAAACAGGAAATTGGCTCGTTATGCTCAAGAAAAGCTAATAAAAGCTCGCAATAAAAAGCTATGGCTTCTTAAAGCCAAGAATACCTAGTCCATGGCTTGAATTTTGGACTCAAATGAAATTGATTATAAGTATTGTGACAGGGGGAGCTTCTTTGCCTATGATGTCTATATGCATCTTATAAGCTTGTTATAGCTTGTGCTTCTAACTTATAATAATTGTTTGTTGATATGCTCATAGATAGGGGGAGCTTTGTACGAAATGCTTTTAACGGATATTTTACTTGTAAAACCGGAATATATTTTTTTTGGTTTTTTAAAGTCGTCCTCGAGAAAATTGTTTTGGTTTGTAATCATCAAAAAGGGGGAGTTTGTTAGATAAATGTTTTTATCATGATTTTGATGATTATGTTCGATTTTGTTCAAATGAGTTTTAAACCAAAACAATGTCCCAAAATGTTGTCTAAATACTTCCGATCGACTTAAAATGTTTTTACTATTTTTTGGAGTATATTTTGGAGTTTATTTTCGATAAAAAAATTGGACAACGCATTTGTTTCAGGCTCGACCGATCGCCCTATAGGGCAACCCATACCTGAGTTGAGCTGAGAAACAGAAAATGAGGCGTAAGAAAAAAAGGGCAGGGCGACCGGTCGACCAGGTGGTCGACCCCCTGGGCGACCGATACCTGGGAGTTGGTTTTTTTGTTCCAGACTTCTCTGTTTGAAATTTCTTGAGTCCAACCGATCCACAACTAAGGCGATGCACGGTCGCACCCCTCCGACGGTCCCCTGTGTAAAAATTCGGAAAATTCAATTTCAATCTTATCTCTGCGTGACGGTCGAACCCTATGTTTATCAAAGAAACTATCCGCTTGCGCGTTTTACGATTTTTCCCTATTTTGTGGGATTGATTTCTAACACTATATTGATCATTTTAAATGGTTTCTTTTGCAGCAAATCACTCCCCAAGGAGAAGCCAATGTCTGGAAATGAAAGCCAAGTCCTCTCCTATAAATAGAGGCTTCATTCAAGCAACAAAAAACAACACTCTACACAAGCAAAGAGCAATTGAGCAAACACTTTCATATATCTTGTTGTATTAGCCTAAGCACTTTCACTTGCACAAATTTGAGGTCTAGGCTTTCATTCTTGATTACACTTGTACTCATATTGTATCAATCATTATTGAGTTGTAATCTTGATTTTGGTCATCATTCAACACAAGACATCCTTGTGAGTATTCTTGTGGTAAGAATACACTTGGGTAATCTAGGTGATAGGTGTTTGGAGGTTGTGGTAATCTTCAAAGGTGTTGTGTAAGAGGGTTGTGGTAATCCTCAAGGTGGTGAAAGAGGGTTGTGGTAATCCTCAAGGTGTTGTATTAATTTTTGGTAAATTAATAAAATCTTTTTTTCTATTTGAAATCCATCCCAGATATACTGGGGCGGTAGTAGATTAGGCCCTAGGTGGGTTGAACTACTATAAATCGACGTGTGCTATTTACTTTCCGCATTTAGCATTTCATCTTTGCTTGAGTTTTTCGAACAAAAGGGCAAAATCTGAAAAACCGGGATAATCTATTCACCCCCCTCTAGATTATTGTAGCCACTTGGACTAACAGTTTTAACACTTTGTCAAATTGACTATTACAAAAGTGAGTGCCTCTATCACTAATGATGGCTCGTGGAGTACCAAATCGGGTAAAAAGTTTTTTGAGAAAATGTACCACCACTCGAGCATCATTTTTAGGCAAGGCTTGAGCCTCTACCCATTTAGACACGTAGTCAACGGCTACCAAAATGTATTTATTGCCAAAAAGCGAGGAAATGGTCCCATAAAATCAATACCCCAAACATCAAAAATTTCGCAAACAAGAATACCGTTTTGGGGCATTTCATTTTTTCGAGAAATATTTCTCTTTCGTTGACAATTATCACAAGTTTCAACACACCGCTTTACGCGTCTTGGAAAAGTGTAGGCCAATAAAAGCCCGACTCAAGGACCTTTCGTGCCGTGGTATTCGCTTGATAGTGCCACGGTGGGTCCTTTGTGACAATGATTCAAAATGGAGATCGTTTGGGAAGTGCGACACATCTTCGTATGATTTGATCTCGCACCAATTGAAAGAGGTGTGGATCGTCCCAAATATAGTGTTTGAGGTCCAAAAGAATTTCTTCTTTTGTTGATGGGTCACCCTTTCGGTGAGAACGTTTCTGCAAGATAATTAGCAAAATCGCAAAACCAAGGATTATCAATTGAAATTGAGTTCAAGGAAAAGAGTTGCTCATCGGGAAAGAATCGTTGATATGTCCTTTGTGTTGCTTGCCGGTGTCGGAGTGCTCAAGCCTTGACAGGTGATCGGCAAAGAAGATTTTCGACACCCGTTTATCTTTGATTTCCACATCGAATTCTTGGAGTAAGAGTACCCATCGAATTAGTCGTGGTTTTGCATCATTTTTGTCAAGCAAATAACGTAAGGCGGAGTGATCCATATAGACAATGACTTTTGATAGGATCAAATATGAGCGGAATTTGTCAAAGGCGAAAACTACTGCAAGTAACTCTTTTTCTGTAGTTGTATAATTGGACTGAGCGGGATTCAGAGTTTTACTTGCATAGTAAATTGGTCGGAAATGCTTATCTTTTCGTTGCCCAAGCACCGCACCTACCGCATAATCACTGGCATCACACATGAGTTCGAATGGTTGAGACCAATCCGGAGCTACCATGATGGGAGAAGTGGTGAGTTTTTCTTTCAAAGTATTGAATGCTTGAAGGCATTCATCATTGATATGAAATACCGCATCCTTCTCCAAGAGGCGAGTGAGTGGCCGGGCAATTTTTGAAAAATCTTTGATGAATCGTCTATAGAACCCAGCGTTCCCCAAAAAGCTTCGGATTGCCTTTACCGTGGTGGGTGGAGGCAATTTGGAAATTGTCTCGACCTTCGCCTTGTCAACTTCAATGCCCCTGCAAGAAATTTTATGTCCCAAAACAATACCTTCTTGTACCATGAAATGACATTTTTCCCAATTAAGAACCAGGTTAGTCTCTTCGCAACGAATGAGGACTTTTTTAAGATTTGCAAGACAAAGATCAAAGGAGTCCCCAAAAACGGAGAAGTCATCCATGAAGACTTCCATGATATCTTCTACAAGTTCGTCGAAGATAGCAAGCATACACCTTTGAAAGGTTGCCGGTGCATTGCACAATCCGAACGGCATGCGGCGATAGGCAAAAGTACCATAGGGACAAGTGAAAGTGGTCTTTTATTGGTCCTCCGGTGCTATCGGGATCTGAAAATAACCTGACATGCCATCAAGGAAGCAATAATACAAGTGACTAGATAATCTTTCAAGCATTTGATCAATAAAAGGTAAAGGAAAATGGTCCTTGCGAGTAGCATCATTGAGTCATCGGTAATCGATGCAAACTCGCCAACCTGTTACCGTCCGCATTGCAATAAGTTCATATTTTTCATTTGGTACCACCGTCATCCTACCTTTCTTTGGAACCACTTGAACTGGACTCACCCAATTACTGTCTAAAATTGGATAGATGAGCCCAACATCAAGTAATTTGATTACCTCGGCCTTGACTACCTCTTTCATGTTTGGATTTAAACGACGCTGAGGTAGAACAACCGGCTTGAAATTTTCCTCCATCAGAATTTTGTGAGTGCAAAAGGAAGGATTGATCCCTTGAATATCGGAGATTTTCCAAGCGATGGCCTTTTTATGTTCCCGTAATATTGCCAACAATCTATCCTTTTGATGAGAAGATAAATCGGAGGAAATAATTACGGGAAGTTTGGCGTTCTCGGCTAGAAATGCATATTCTAAGTGTTCGGGTAGCTCTTTCAGCTCCAACAGTGGTGGATCCTCAATGGACAGTTTGATATGCCCCACCTGCGAATTTTCAATTTTTTCGAACTCTTTTAGATTGTTCGTTGGTGCGTTTTTCCTCCAATGCGAGTACAGATTCCCTAAGAAAGGGATTTTCATCCGCTATACCTGCACTTTGAACAATACAAGTCTCCAAGAATTCGTTAGAAATCATGCTTGGCCCGGAGGTTCCGATTGCGCACACCCCGGCGCACCCTTGCACCCCACGACACCAAGTCCGGATCGCCCATGCCCCCGCTTAGGTTGTTATAATACCATAACATATTTATTGACCCCGACATTGTTGGGTTATTGGTTATATCCATATCGATAAGATCAATAGCAAAATAGGAGTCATCTTTATCTATTGTATTTTTCATTGATGTAACGATTTTAAAAATGACTTGTTCATCTTCGACTCTAAAAATTAGTTTGCCATTATGCACGTCAATGATTGCCTTAGCAGTAGCTAAAAATGGACGCCCTAGGATCAAGGGGACTTCGACATCTGTATGCATATCAAGAATTACAAAATCGACCGGAAATATAAACTTATCGACTTTGACCAAAACATCCTCAACAATGCCTCTAGGATATTTAATGGACCTGTCAGCTAATTGCAAGCTCATCCTAGTTGGTTTTGGCACCCCTAGACCCATTTGTTTGAATAAATCATAAGGCATCAAATTAATGCTAGCCCCTAGATCGGCCAATGCCCGATCAATAGTCAAATTACCGACATGACAAGGAATAGTGAAACTCCCTGGGTCTTTGATTTTCTGAGGTAACTTGTTTTGCAAAATTGCCGAGCATTCCTCATTTAATTGTACCATGGATATTTCTTCAAGCTTCTTCTTATTTGAAAGAAGATCTTTTAGGAACTTGGCATATTTTGGCATTTGTGAAAGGGCTTCAACAAAAGGAATATTGATGTGCAATTGTTTAAATAAATCCAAAAACTTACCAAATTGGTCGTCATGTTTGTCCTTACGCAATCGACTTGGATACGGAATAGGTGGTTGGAATTACGGTACCATTTTCTTTGTTTCCTTGGATACATGTTCGTCTTTTTGTTGTATGGGAGTGGGCTCGTCCTCCGGCATCCGTACTTCGTCTAGCTTTGTTCCACTCCTTAGAGTGACTGCTTTTACATGTTCTCTTGGATTTGGCTCGGTGTTACTAGGTAAGCTCACTTGTGGCCTTTCGGAGATCATTTTGGCAATTTGACCAATTTGATTTTCCAAGTTGCGAATGGATGCTTCTTGGTTCCTTAAGGATGTTTCGGTGGCCGTGAAACGGGTTTCCGTTGTTTGGACGAATTTGGACATTAAGTCCTCCAAACTTGGTTTTCGCGGTTGGAAATCGGGAGGTGCAGACGAATTGGGGAGTGCGTTTGGATTAGGCTTTTGTTGACCTTGATTTCCCCAACTAAAGTTCGGGTGTTGACGCCAACCTGGATTATAAGTGTTATTGAAAGGATTATTTTGAAAGGGTCGAGATTGATTACCTAGATAATCCACTTGTTCATGCGGCGGTATCGCGTGAGGGCAATCTTGGTGGTTGTGCGATCCTCCACAAGTCTCGCATGAGAAGGCTTGTTGTGGTGGTGGTTTTGGAGCTGCCAATCCATCAATTTTCTGAGTCAGAGCTTCGACCTGTGCGGCTAGTGTAACCACCGCGGTCCGCATTGTATACTCCCTTTGCCCTGTTGGTTTTCCTCAAACGGATTGCCATTGATAGCCATTAATGGCCATTCCTTCTATGAGATTTTGGGCGGCTTCGGGTGTTTTATTGTTCAATGTCCCCCCCGCCGCCGCATCAATCATTTGCCTTGTCGATGAAAGTAACCCATTATAAAATGTTTGGACTTGCATCCAAATGGGAAGACCATGATGTGGGCATTTTCGCAGCAATTCTTTGAATCTCTCCCAAGTGTCGTACAAGGTCTCATCATCCTTTTGAGTGAATGAAGAGATCTCATTCCTCAATCATGCGGTTTTAGCGGGTGGAAAATACTTCAGAAGGAACTTTTCCGCCATAATGTTCCATGTTGTGATTGTTCCATTCGGTAAAGTGTTTAGCCAATGTTTAGCCCGTCCCCGAAGAGTAAATGGGAACAAGCGTAAACGGATGGCATCGTCGGAGACTCTATTTATTTTGAAAGTATCACAAATTTCGAGGAAATTCGCGATATGATTATTTGGATCTTCGTCCGGTAGGCCGTCAAATTGAACAAATTGTTGCACCATTTGAATGACATTCGGTTTGATTTCGAAATTATTGGTTGCAACAACGGGACTTACGATACTAGACGATGTACCGTCCATAGATGGCTTGGCGTAGTCGTACATGGTTCTTTGTTGTTCATCTCAAAATCTCAATGACTTCTTCCTTGATAGATGATGTTGATCCAAGCCTTCTTCTCCAATGTTGCTACAAGCTTACTCCTCCAAGACCTCTTGATCCCAATTCCACTCAAAATGTTGGACACAATGAATATTTTCTAAGTGTCTATGATGAACACACAATGAATCTCTATATGAATGAATATTACATGAATGAATTTCCCAACTCCAAACTCTTGGCTTTTATAGGCACCATCTTTGTGAAAGACCATATTAACAAATGCTCCATTTCCATGCTTGTTATTTGAATCATTGTGTGCACATTCATGGGTGAGTTGGTTGAATCATTATACTCACATGATAATATTCCACTTCCATTGGTTGAGTTGGTTGAATCATTGTGTCCACATGACAATTGAGGGGATAATGGAGTTCAGGTGTAAAAGTTGCTCAAAGGTTGTCAAAAAGCAAAAGTCTCCATTATTTCCGCCAAAAGAAGAAAAGATTTTGAGCTGGAGAGAAAACATGGCCGTCCACGACAGTGTTTATAAACACGGCCTGGCCGTGTTTTCTTCACAAAAATGGGATTTTCTGGCAGGGTGTGCTTTTAAACACGGTTTGGGCGTGTTTTGATGATTTGCGTGTGAAACACGGCCGTGCTTTCTGAGCACGGCCTGGGTGTGTTTTTCTGTTTTTCTTGTTTTTTCTTCCTTTTGAAGCATTGCCATGTTTCCCAACACACTAGGGGTGTGTTCTGCAGGAGATTGAGTCTTCTTGCCTTCTTTTAGACTTTGTTTTTGTTCGTATTTTCATACGAAATCATACGAATTTGCTTCAAGTCTTTACCTTCATTATTCAAAACAAGTCAATGTGATTTTTCTTGAATTTATTGATTAATGAACTAAAAAGTTAAAGAAATTATCTAAAAAGGTTTAAAAAAATGTGAACAAAAATGCACTTATCAATCGCCCGGGAGAGAGAATAGTCTAATTTAGGAATTAAACCCATAGAATTGCATGAATTGGTTTTTAAAACTTTATTTGCATTTAATATTGAAGAGGCATGTTGAGATTATGTGCCTAAGGTTGCTCCTAAAGTTGTGGAAAATACTTGTGGAGTTTCACAAATTTATTATTATTTCTTTTTCTTTATTTTCGATTTTAGTTAGTTAAAATACTCAATATTCGGTCGCTTCAATAAAATTGGAATACGATGTTATTATAGCCTAAGTGTTTCGAATATCAATCCTTGAGGAATACGACATTGCTTGCCGTTATTCTATAAACTACATTGTACACTTGCAGTTGTATGAACCAAAATATTTTTGGCGAACAAGTTTTGGCGTCGTTGTCGGGGATTGATTAGATTCTACTTAGATATAGTAATAAGTAGTTCAATCTTAATTGAAGCATATTTTTATTTTTTTTCAAAATTTTTCGAAATAGTCGAAATTATTTTTTCGTTTTGTTAGGTTCTAACATTGTTTTTATTAAGTGTAGATAGTGCATGATCACGCATTCCAGATCGACCCAACCAATATTTATTGATTTGGAAATCGAAAAGCATGCGAAGCAACTAAGGAAAAGAGCCAAAGCAATGGCGGATGGGACGAATCCAAATGCAGTGAACAACAGAAACAATGAGGAGCGCCCACCAGGGGCCGGCGTCTGGGATAGAGTTGTGGAGAGGCCCGCGAGAAGGGCAGTTAAGGATTAATTCCAGCCGGAGGTAAGTCAAACTTATGGGGGTATGGCCCATCTGCCGATCAATGCAAATAATTTTGAACTAAAACCGACATTGATCCAGATGGTGTCACAAAACCAATTTTGGGGTAGAGCCGTTGAGGACCCAAACGCGCATCTGGCGCAGTTTTTAGAAATTTGCGATATTGTTAAAATGAATGATGTTTCTAAGGATATCATTTGATTGCACCTTTTCGCATTCTCTTTACACGATAAGGTTAAGGGATGGTTATTCTCTCTAACAACACCAACCGCAAATTGGGCAGAACTAAGTCAGCGGTTTTTAGCCAAGTACTTTCCCCTCGAAGAAGACCCGAATCGAAATATGAGATCGCCCAGTTTAGGCAATTAGATGTTGAGCCACTATATGAAGCATGGGATAGATTCAGGGAATTATTAAGGAAGTGTCCTCAACACGGATATCCCGACTACCAACAGGTTCAGTACTTCTATAATGGTTTAAGTGGCAACACTAGACAATTATAGATGTTGCATCTGGAGGTGCACTACTAGGGAAATATCCTGAGGAGGCACTAGAATTGATAGAGGAGATGGCGAACAACAGTTACCAATGGCCATCCGAGAGGTCGACTATCCGACGAGTGGCAGAAGTTTAGGATGAGAAGGTCGCCATGCTCACAGAACAGGTATCCATGCTGAATATGAAACTGGGTGCGACGCAGCAAGTGACTCCAAGAGATCCTGTTGTTGTTGAAGAGGAAGAAAATTTTGTGGGCCAACAAAGGAACTTCAACAACAATTATAAAAATAATAAAATACCCAACTACTACCATCCAATGTTGCGAAACCATGAAAATTTTTCTTATGCTAACAATAAAAATGTTTTGCAGCCACCGCATGGATATAACGTGGGTAATCAAGGCAGAGCGGAGACCAAGTGAAAAGAAAGCATCTGTTGAAGAGATGTTATCCTCGTTTATCGGAGAGACAAGGGCAAGACTTAACAAAGATGAAGCCAAGATAGACAGGATAGAAGAACAGGTCACTCAGCTAAACACGAACGTAAACGCAAGACTGAAATCTCTAGAAACACAAGTAGCCCAGATCGCAACTGTTGTGGAAGGCCAGCATGAAAAAAGGCAAATTCCCAAGCGACACTGAGCTGAATCCGCGGGAGCAATGCAACGCAATTCGTCTGATGGATGGCATTGAGAGTTCACAGATTTCAAATGACAAAGTTTAGCAAAATTGATTAGAAATCTGAAGTCTGGCTGAAGACGTAAAACTTAGCGTTGTATGGGAGGTAACCCAATTTATATCTTATTTCTTTACATTTTTATCGCCTTTAATTTTAATTTCATTTTTAATTTCAATTAAAATTTTTATTCTTTGTTTATTAACTTAATTTTTTGTTTTGTTTAGTTTTTTTGAGTTGTTATGTAGGAGGCATCATGGCAAACTCCCGAAAATAAAAGTATGGAACCAATTCCACACGAGCGTGTGAGATCACACGACCAGGACGTGCGAGAGGCCGAAATGCCCAGCATCACATGGTCGGGCCGTGTGACCATCACACAACCGTGTGAAGAAGGGCAACAAACAAACGCGCAGAATGGCACATGCAGGGCCACACAGCCAGACCGTGTGCCCTCACGTGGCCGTGTTGCCTAAACACAAAAAAAATCGGGCAGATTCAAAGACCCTCTATTTTAACCCCAATTTCTCACTTTTTCTCACACTATCTCCTACACAAACCCTAACCCACGAAAATTCTCTCGCTAAATACTCAAACTACTCTCCAAATCTCTCCAAATTTTCCACAAATCTCAAACCAAAAATACAAATCCTTCATCCTCTCAAGAAACCCACCACCAATTACCTTCAAATTTCCAACTTCTCCAAGTGCTACATCAAATTTGGGGAACTCCATAACTCCAAAAATTTCAGGTTTTTCTCTTCCAAACCTTGAAATTCATGGCTTCTAGGGATGAAAGAGGAACTAGGAGAAATACAAGAAGAAAGAGGAAGCCGACTCCGGAGCCCGAACCCGAGCCTCAACCAATTTTCGACCCCAAGGAGCCCGAAGCATCAAATGTAATCTTGCCAAACGAAACCAACCGGGCTAGATGGACGATACTCTACTTTTATCCATGGATTAATACGAGGTATCCCGACGAACCTAATCTTACAAATTTTGGTTTATTGGAAGATTTTAGAGCTTTGTGTGGTAGAATTGATTGGCATGAATTTTTGAATGGGCATTGGGCTACTTATTCTGTTATTACACTTGAATTTTTAAGTAGCTTTGAACTGGTGGTGCGAAAATGAAATTTGATGGGAGTTATATTTCGCTTGGGGAATGAGCAAAGGGAACTAACAATTGATGATTTAAGTGAGATTTAAAAAACTCCAGCGTATGGGGTGGAGGAGCACGAGGAGTTTAACAAGGATAGCTTTTGTAGAAAGATAACTGGAAAATGCCAGGCACTTCAATGGCGTCTAGTATTCGAAACCCGATATTTCGATATGTTCATCGAATCTTAGCTGAAACCATTTTTGCGAGGGAAGAGAGTAGATGGGTGTTTAGGGTAGACAAATTATTTATCATTTGGTGTATGGCATCGGGGACTGAAGTGATGCCAAACGTCGGGGCTATGATAGCCCGACAATTCGATAGGATTAGAAAAAGTGGAGTGAAATTTGCATCGAGGGGATGATTACCCCTATTGCTGAATATTTCAACATTAATTTGGAGGGGTTTACGAAGGCCGCTGGGCCTAAATTAATTGATTTGAATGTTCTAACTGCTATGAAGATGATAAAATTTGATGGGCGTAACTATTGGCTCATTCAAGCAAATAAAACAACAGTTAAGTTTCCCAACCCTGAAGCCACATCCATTAGAAATAGGGGTAATTGGTTGCTTAGAGAGGTAGAGGGGGCTGCTGCTCAAGAAGAGCATGGTGAGCCAACGAGAGAGATGCCGGAATCCTCTCGACAAAGGGGAAACCGACTATTTACTATGAATGAGAGTATCGAAAGGGTAGAAGTCGATGTGGGCAAGTTGATAGATGACACATATCAGTTGACAGCCACAGCTGATGAGTATCACCAGGAGTACTTACAGCTTTTCAATGCCATCACCCAGCAGCAGCAACATATGTACGAGATGATGTCTCGTATGGACCAGTGGCACATCTCACAGGGCCACTACCACCCACCTCCACCACCACAGTGATCTCTGTAAGTACTTATTACGCATTCTTTTTTCTTTTGATAATTTCCTCATATGTTCGGGACGAAGCATATTTTAAGTTTGGGGGGGTTGTCAAGAATGCGTAATTTAGTACTTTCTTGCATTTTGCATTTTCATATAGGACTGCATATAGAGCATTTTGCATTATAATTTTTGGAAAAAAAAATCGATTTTTAGTTAAATTTTTGCTTTTTATTTTTATTTTTAGCACATTTACCGCTTTAGCATGTTTAATTGCTTTCGTATGTGGTTTTTAATTCAGTTTTTATGCCCAGCTCCCGTATGATTTTACTATGAATATTTTATGGCATGAGATAACATACTTGGGGGAATAATGTGATAAATTGTTAGGAGGAAAGTTATTTTTTTGCTTGGTATTTATAAAGAAAATTGGGTATTTCAGCATGTTGCGAAAAATAAGCATGTGAGCTTTTGTGCCTTAAACTGCTTTATATTATGCAAACTTATTTTTTTCTTGAGTGTGTCATTCATGATTAATAGAACTCTAGAACTTGCTCTGGTATCTTCATTGAATCCATGTGTGTGTGCAATTTTTTAAAATTATTTAAGGTCATCTTTGTTTAGCCTACTTAGCCGAAAAAGTCTACCTATGAACTCATGATTCCCTAATTAGCCAATTTTGAGCCAAAACTTTTATTCTGAGCCACATTGATCTTTAAAATCTAAACATGCCTTTATCCCTGAAATTTCTTGAGCTTATAGAAAATGAATAAGTTTGGGGGAGATGTGGTGAAAATTTATGAAAAAGAGAGAAAGTTGGCAAAATAAAGAGGGATGAGCAGTATCTGAGTAAATGAAAAAAATACATGAAGCTCGAAAAAAAAATATCTCTGAAGAAAAAGAGAAATATCGAGCAAAGCAAAAGAAAAATTCTGAAAATTGTGAAAAAATGAGATATTGAGGCTAAAGAAAAAAGAAAAAGGCAAAAAAAAAGGCCTAAGAATAAAAAAGGAGAAATAAGGGTGGAATTGAGCTGAAAAAGAAAACTGATATTATGTTGAAATTGGGTTGGTGAATTGGAAGTCTGTATGCTTAATTTCTATTTGCTCAAGTCAAGTCACTTAATCCAAATCTCTCTACCCTTACCAAAGAGCCTACATTACAACCTAATAAAAATCCTTTTTGATTCTTAAGTTGTGCACACAAAAGTGGTAGAAATGTTAGATGATTTGCAAGCTTATAGTAGTTCTAATTTCACTGAATTCAATTTGAGCGTGAACACTTACCATACATTTTTGAGAGTAGAGTGATACACTATTTACTTTTAAGTCGCGATGTCAAGTACCCGAGAGGTATTAGATTATGCCAAGTTTATGAATAAAGACTTATTGATGATGAATTACATGGTTTCTTTGAGTATGAAGTCAAATGCTATTTAATGTTCATAGTGTTCTTGGGTGTTCGTTCGTTTTTACCCCTTGTATTATTTTTCTAAATTTGCTCGAGGACGAGCAATGTTTTAAGTTTAACAGATTCGATGTGTGTAAAATATACATGCATTTTGGGGCTTAAAATGATATATATTTAATGCATTTGCACGCATATTTACTATATTTTTACTTGGTTTCCTTAAAAGAGCATGATACTGCGTATTCTTGTAATTTTGCAGAAAATGGAGCTTAAAATAAAGAAATATCAGTTGGAATGCTCAGCTAAGATTGACGAATCCGAAGAGAAGATCAAAATGACGAAAAAAGTGGACAAAAACACTTCATACGACCGGACCGTATGGTGTCACACGGCCGTGTGGAATTAGATAAAAACAAAGGACGGAGCCAGGCCCACATGGCCGGACCGTGTGAAGTCACACGGCCGTGTGGGAAAGGAAGAACATCGCACAACCTTCCCATGCAGACTCACACGACCGTGTGACCAAGGGCTCAGACCAACACCACACGGCCGTATGGTGCCACACGACCAGGTTGTGTGGGACTCTGTTTTGATGCGTTTTTCAGAGTTTGCTTCCCGTTCCAACTCTACAAGTGATCTCTCCAAGCATCTATAAAAGGGACCCAAGGCTTGCACGAAAAACCATCACTTTATACAGAGAAAACACATCAAATAACACAGGAACGAAGGAATCGAAGAGCTTCTGAGAGCAAAAGGCTAGGTCGCAAAGAACACCACAAGGCTTTCACATCTATGGGAGCACAAGAGTTTCGAAGGCTTAGGTGGGGAATCCATCCTGACAAGAAGGGTTCTCTTTCTATGTCTAAGAACTCTTGTCTGTACTTATATGATGTCATAATGTTGATTCAAATTTGTCTATGAGTCTGTAATCAATGTTTGGCATAGCTTTCGGATCTTAGGGGCATAATCGAAACTGTGATTTTATATTAAATATGATTATTTGTTTTCTTAATTAATTCATGCTTTCTATTTTATGAATTCGAGTACTTATTTATAATTGCTTTTTATTTGGCCAATAATTTGCATGTCATATTTGTTAGTGCAAAATTTCGAACAATGAGTTCTAACAAATACGAAAATCAAATTCAAACATAAACGGATGTAACATGTCGGGAGACCTACAACTGCTTGTGGGGAGTTACTCAATTCACTGATCTTTTTGGAGATAGTAATAATTGTAATGAGTCGGGTGGCCTACAATGGTTATTAATCAACTGTTTATTTATCGACCGGGAGGGAAAATAGACTAACTTAGGAATTGAACCCATAGAATTGCATGAATTGGTTTTTAAAATTGTACTTGCATTTAATATTGAAGAAGCATGTTGAGATTATGTGCCTAAGGTTGCTCCTAAAGATGTTGAAAATACTTTTGGAGTTCGCAAATTTATTTTTATTTCTTTTTCTTTATTTTCAATTTTAGTTGGTTAAAATACTCAATATTCAGTCGCTTCAATAAAATTAGAATACGATGTTATTATAGCCTAAGTGTTTCGAATATCAATCATTGAGGAATACGACATTGCTTGCCATTATTCTATAAACTACACTGTACACTTGCAGTTGTATGAACCAAAATATTTTTGGCGAACAGAGTATAATTATATTAGAGGAATAAAGTCTGCACATGAAGTGTGGGAAAAATTGGAAACTATTTATGAAGGTACAAAGAAAGTAAAACAAAACAGAAAAACAATGTTTGTTAAAGATTTTGAAAACTTCATAATGCTTGAGGGTGATGGTATTTCAAAACTGGTGGAAAGGCTAGACAACATAGTCAATCCCGTATTGGCGCTCGGAAAGGTTATCTCGGAGGAAGATAAGGTAACTAAAGTTTTAAATGCTCTTTCCAGCTCATGTTCCGAAAAGGTGACGGTTATTATGGAAGCACAAAACCTTGAGACTCTCAAGTTCGATGAACTCATTGGAAATCTTCTCATCTACGAAGTCTATCTCAAGGAAAGAAAGAACTCCAACCATCCACCTCATAATCATGTATGCAATCTACTCCAAAATGTCTTACTTCTAATTCATATTATGTTAGTGATGAGGATGATGAGGAGATGGCCGCTCTTGTCCGAATATTTGCCAAGTTTGTTAATAAAAATAAGGCAAGGAAGTCTAGAGATAACAAGTGTTTTATGTTGGAAAACCCAGGCACTATATAGTCGATTGCCCAAAATTAGCGGAGGAGGAGCAAAAGAAGAAAATGCCTTTTCCGAAAAAGAAGGCTCTAAATGCGTAAGCCAAAACATGGGATGAGCTTCTTGCCACATCCGACGAAGAAGAAGAAGCCAAACATGGTCTCATGGCCATAGACGATGAAAACAACGAGGTACACTCTAACTCTTCATCTTCTTCTTTAATTGATGAACTCCAATGTGACTATGATGATTTACAAAATGGGTTTAGAGATATAATTTGTAAATACAAAACTTAAAAAAAAAGGAGTACAAAGAGCTTAAATTAGAAAAGGATAGATTATTTACTTCTTATGAATCACTTGATCATGCTCATTCTTTTACTCTTGCAAAAGTTCATAGCCTCTATTCCAAAAAACAATTGCTCACAAAAGAAATTAAAAATTTGAAAAAGGATGTGCAACATTTTAATTTGAGTACGGATAGGGTTACAAAAATCCTTGGTGCACAAAGAAGTGAGCAATCCAAACTAGGACTTAGTTACAAACCGTTTCTAAGAAAAATGACCAAGCTTCGACTTTCATACGTGCTAGTAGTCCTAATATTATTACTTACTTTTATTGTGGTAAAAATGGACATTTTGCTAATGATCGTAAACTTAAAAATATCTATAGTCATTTTTGGAGACCCAAAGGTCTCAGAACTAACCCCCATGGACCCCAAAAATTTAGGGTACCTAAAAATGATTTATTTGTAGGTGCTAGAGGCTATAACAATTCTGGAAGATTCAAAATAGCTCGTGGACAGTGGGTGTTTGCGCCATATGACCGGAAATAGAGAACTCTTTACCAACATCAAACTCCAAGAAGAAGGAATGGTCATGTTTGGGAATGGCAAAGGAAAAATTCTTGGCAATGGAGACATTTGTTACTCTTCTTTCTCTCTAGTAATGTTATATTAGTAGAAGGGCTAAAGTTCAATTTGATAAGGGTAAGCCTACTTTTTGATTCTAATTATGATGTTATTTTTAATAAATGAAAATGCCTTATTCTCAAAAATGATAAAATTATTTGTGAAGCTAGTAGAAAAGGCAATCTTTACAAAATTTGCACAAGTGATTTGGTTAGTCAAAATATTTCTTTTCTTATCACCGATAATGATTTAACGAGTTTATGGCATAGGCGACTTGAACATGTTGGATACAAAAATTTGCAAAAGATTTACAAAAACCAATATGTCAAAGGACCACCCAAATTAAATTTTGAAAACCTTGGCTTATGTGACACTTGTCAGAAGAACAAATTGGTTAAAAGTATTTTTAAGCCCAAAAATAAAATTTCCACAACCAAGCCTCTACAACTACTTCATCTTCATTTGTATGGGGATATTGGCACCGAAAGTCTAAGTGGAAAACATTACACATTTGTTATAGTTGATGATTTCCCTAGATACACTTGGGCTATTTTTCTTGCAAATAAAAGTGATGCCGCTAATAAGTTTGCTAAGTTGTGTAGACTTATAGAGAATGAAAAAGAAGATACGATTAAGTCTATAAGGAGTGACCGAGGAGGAGAATTTGATGGTAGTTTTAGAATATTGTGTGAAACCAAGGGGTATGCACATAATTTTTTGGCTCCGAGAACTGGTGTTGCCAAAAAGAAAAGTCGAACTCTTCAAGAAATGTGCCAGTCAATGCTCATTGAATTTTCGCTTCTAAAATATTTTGGGCCGAAGCCATCAACACTACTTGCTATGTCATAAACCGGGTATATCTTCATCCCAAGTTAAATAAAACACCTTTTGAGCTTTGGAAAGGAAGAACTCCAAATATTAGTTATTTCAAAATATTTGGTTGTAAGTGTTTTATTTTGAATACTAAGGATCAATTAGACAAACTCGATCCTAAGGCCGATGAAGGAATTTTTATGGGATACTCGACTAAGAGTAAGACATATCAGGTTTATAACAAAACGGGCATGGTGGTTGAGGAATCTATTCACGTCAAGTTCAATTAAGCCTCCAGTGCTGAAAGAATACCCAATGATGAAAGTGATGAAGAAGATGAAGTTGAACCAATTGTTCCAAATGATGTTCAAAATGATCAACCTTCCACATCAAACAATCAACCTTCTACTTCCAATGTTCCACAAGAGGATAAAGGTGATAAGCGGGATCTTCATGTGGCATTAAAATTTAAAGGAGGTCATCCAAAAGATCTCATAATTGGGGATCCTCTAGACAAAGTTATGACTAGAAGGAAATTTGCCGAGAAAACTCTTATATCTCAAAAAGAGCCAAAAAATGCAAATCAAGCCATTGAAGATGAAGATTGGTTTCTTGAAATGCAAGAAGAGTTGAACCAATTTGAAAAGAATGATATTTGGAAATTGGTACCTTGTCCTCCATCACAAACTATTATTGGCACAAAATGGGTATTTCGAAACAGACTCGATGATCAAGGCAACATCGTTCGAAACAGTGCAATGTTAGTAGCTCAAGGGTATTTTCAAGAAGAATGTATTGATTATGATGAAACTTTTGCACCCGTAGCACATTTAGAAACAATTCGAATTTTACTTGCCTATTCTTGTTTTAAAAATTTTAAACTTTACCAAATAGATGTTAAGTCCGCCTTTTTAAATGGTTTTATTCAAGAAGAAGTCTATGTAAAATAACCTCCGGGGTTTGAAAAGTTTTCAAGGCCAAATGATGTTTATAAACTTAAAAAGGCCTTATATGGTTTAAAACAAGCACCTCGAGCATGGTATGATAGACTTAGCACTTTTCTTTTCCAAAATAGTTTTTCAAGAGGTAAAGTTGATATTACTCTCTTTGTTTTTGGAAAAGGGCAAGATTGTTTATTAGTACAAATTTATATTGATGATATTATTTTTGGTGCTACTAATGAGTCTCTCTGTAAGAAATGTTTTAAGTTCATGCAAGGTGAATTTGAGACGAGCATGATGGGAGAACTCAATTTCTTCCTTGGACTTCAAATAAAACAATGCCAAGAAGGCATTTATATATCCTAATCCAAGTATACCAAAGAGCTTCTAAAGAAGTTCGGAATTGAAGAAGGAAGGATTGTTGCTACTCCGATGGCAACTAATATCATGCTTGACAAAGATGAAAAAGGCAAGTCAGTTGATGAATCAAAATATCGAGGCATGATTGGTAGTTTGCTTTACTTAACCGCAAGTAGACCCGATATTCTTCATGTTGTATGCCTATGTGCTGATTTCAAAGCAATCCCTAAGAATCTCATATGAGTGTCGTTAAAAGAATTTTTTGATATTTGAAAGGCCCTATTTCATATGGTTTGTTTTATCCAAAGAATGAAATTATTTCTCTAAAAGGATATAGTGATTCAGACCATGCGAGAAATATTGATGATCGCAAAAGTACTTTCGGATCATGTCAATTTTTAGGCGATTGCCTAGTCTCTTGGTTTTCAAATAAGTAAATTTGGGTGTCCTTATCTAAGGCCGAAGTCGAATACATTTATGCAGCCTTTTGTTGTACTCAACTTCTTTGGATGAAACAAACCTTAGCAGATTACAAATGTTCTTTCGAAAATATTCCTATTTTTTGTGACAATACTTCCGCCATAAATATTGCTCAAAATCCGGTTCATTATAACCGAACAAAACATATTGAGGTTCAACACCATTTTCTAAGGAATTGCGTTTCAAAACAAAAAATTGAGATGTGCTTTGTTCTGTCTCAAGATCAAGTCGCGGATATTTTCACAAAACCATTAACCGCCGAGTCTTTTACTTCAATTCGAACTCGTTTAGGCATAATGCATATCAAATAAGGTCTATAATTGCATTTTGTGCATTTTTAAAACTTAGGGATGAAAATTTGCATTTTTAACTCAAAAGGTCGACCGATCGACCAGCCCAGGGACCGGTCACCCCCTTGGTCGACCGGTCGACCATAGCCATTTCAACAATTTATTGCTTCTGTCCGATTCATTCGTCTTATTTTCAAAATTCACATCCCTACGCCCATTTCACATACAAATCACTCAAAATGATTTTTTCTTCCAAATTCTACTATTTTGGGCTTGTATAATGTATGTATATGTTCGACCGCTAAACACCTAAAATAAATCTAGCAATCCTCACAAGAGAACGAGATCAATCGTAGGGTAGCAAGTTGACCACAAGTCGTCTCTCAATGAAGACTTAGCCGACAAATAATTACTATGCAACACAATTGACAGAAAATAAAAACCTAAACACTCTAACCAAATTTGTGATTTTAATAAACTAAAGGAAAATAGATAAATAGACAAATTAAAACTAAACACGATTAAATTTGGAGAAAGAGATATGGATGATAGTCTAGGATTTTGGATTCATCTCATCAAACTTGCAAGCAGGATATCAATTAATTGATCACGCGGTTAACAAATATAACATACATGTAAAGACTAGGTCAAGATCTGATAACTTACGCATTCATAGATTAGGGCTATCCCAACATATTTTGCTATTTTCATTAAACCTAGGGTTAGATAATACATTTCTCATTCATATCTAACCCCCTGAATAAATTTAGTGGCCAGGAATAATATCTTCGATCTATCTCAATTATTCCCCCAAAATAATCAAAAGTTGATCAGACAATCAATTATCAGATAAAGCAATTTATTCAGGAAAGCAAATCAATTAATCAATACTCATGATCGCAACGCGATGAATGTCGTCTACAAGAGGTGCAAGGTCCCGATTGAGATTTATACGTCCTTGCATAAACAACACCAGAAAAAAAAATCAAATGCACCAGTGGAATCAAGTAAAATCAAAAGGCAAACAAAAAGAGATGAAGAAATCTTACTCTTTGATTAAGAAGTAAAATAACTTCAAGGGGAAGAATCCAAGCAATCCCAATGATGAAAAGCAAGAAAAATACCAAAAACTAAAGTCTAGAAGTGCTATGAATGAAGGTGTGTCGAAAATAGGGGCTCCCCAAGTTCTATTTATAAGTCTAGAGTCCTAAACATGGTGGAAGAGCCAAAAATCAGAAAAACAAAATCGAAAATTTTGTGTTCAGCAAGTCACGGCGCGCGACCGCGCGCCCGCAAGACCTCTAAACGTCGGAATTACGTCTTGATGTATGCTTATGAATTGTATCTCTGTCTCTTAGCTTTCCATAGCCACTTGAATCACCTCAATATCAATTTTCTAGATAGAGTTATGGCCAAAACCAAGACGTGTCATTTCCGAGATTTAGACATATAATTTTTCCTTGTACATGATTTAACCCATCTAAACGTCTTCATTTGCATTTCATGGAAGAGATAAAACATTGTAGAACTTTGAATTTTCTTTCTAATGGTGCATGAATCATATCAATTGGGCTACGGATGCGAACGTTATGTCCAAAATACGATGACTGCCGCAGTTGCGCGGAAAGACTTTTTAACGTTTTTTTTGCTCCAAAACTTGTTTTTTCCACCAAAATCTAAAAAATCTATAAAATAACACAACATAACACTAAAACATACAAATGCAAATAAAACACACTAAAATATAAATAAACAATCACATAAAACACACACAAAAACATGCAAAACAATATCTTCCATATTATTCATCTTCTTTGATCAATTGGTAAGTTTAATTTCCTCTTTAATCTCAATTAGGTTGAACCCTGAGAACATTGTTGCTACTTGATGGATTGTTGAAATTCTTGTATAATTGTGATGGGAATTATGTATGTTGATGGATTATAATTGTAGAATTAGGATTGGTGTTGATTTTTTGGGCATGATTACATTTACAAATGTTATATACAACATCGATTTTATTTTATGCATGCCAAATGTTCGATAAAATGCCTATCTGAAAATTTCATCCTTTACATGAATCTCTTGATTATAATTGTCATATATCTTTATGGAGATCATGTTTTATCCATCAAATGAGCTTCTATAAACTTTTTCCTAAAAATTTCCCTTACAATTTGGAATTCTAAGATTTCTATTCAAAAGCATGATAATTTGATTCGATGTGCACTTTGATATATATATATATATATATGATATTTTCATCGTGCTAATAGTCTTTTTGATGATTCCAAAGAGGGAGAAAAATAGAATAAGCTCATAAGCTTATGTTTAGATCAATGTAGTTAGAAAAAGCTCGCAAAAAATCTATAAGTTGCGGATGAAAAGGCCATAAGATGTGGATGGATTATGGTCTAATGGATGCATAATGGACTTTTATTTATGACTAATGACTATTTTTTACAGGGGGAGCTTTTAAGCTCTTGAACTTTAAGCTATAATTGTAAAAGCTGATCTTTTAGCTTTTAATTGATTGCTTATATGCCGATTTTTTTAGCATGTTGATAGGAGGAGCATTTATAAAATGTTTTGAAAAATCCTTGCCCATATCCATATGATTTTTAGTCATGAAAAGTGTCGCCTAAATTGGATAGTTATTTTTTACCGGAAAAACATATTTCGTCTTTAAAATCAATCTCCTAAAACTGTTTTGGTTTGTAATAATCAAAAAGGGGGAGTTTGTTAGATAAATATTTTTATCGTAATTTTGATGATTTCATTTTATTGAGTTTTACACCAAAACAATGACCCCAAATATTGTCCAAATACTTCGAAACGATTTAAATGATTTTTTTACTAATTTTTTGGAGTATTTCTTTAACTTTATCTTTTACAAAAATCGGACAACACCTCTATTTGGGGAGAGGAGGTCGACCGGTATCTGGGATATGGTTTTTGGCTAAACTTGGTTCTGTCTCAGAAAATTTAAGGGCCAATTGGTCCAAGGGAAAGGCGACCGGTTGGACCCCTGGTCGACCGGTCCAACCCCCCCACTGGTCCAACCTACTAATTAAACTGTGTTTTTCAATTTTAAATGTCTTTTTCTTATTAGAGGTCGACCATTTGACCTAAAGTTTTATCAACAGAAACTATCCATTGCAGAGACAACTTTTCATGAAATTGTGGAATTGATTTCTAACAACTATTTTCTCCATTTGATTTGCAATTTTTTACAGATTTCAATCTCCAAGGAGGAGCCTATGCTGGGAGTCAAAATCCAAGAGCTCTCCTATAAATACTTGAAGGCTTGAAGGATCAAATACAACACAAGCAATAAAAACAACAAGCAAACTTCTTGTTCTTCACTTTCATATACTTGTTGTATTTAGCCTAAGTTTTACACTTGATGATGGGTCATGCAGGCCAACAAGGAATTTAATAACAAAATCATTTTGCTGATTAACAGACATGAAAGCAGGTATATTGCACGAATAAGAACCACAAGAACACTTGATGATGGGTCGAAAACTTATATATTCGTCCCACAAGCCCTATAAACTAATTGTAATATACTCAGTAATAGAGCCAGTACCTTGACTCATAGAGCTTAGAGATTTTTCAAGATGAAAAACGTGAGGCCCATCACTTCGCACATAACGGATCTTGAGTTCTTCCCAAACGTCCTTTGCAGAAGTTAAATACGAAAGACTTTGTCGAATGTCCTTGGTATCGAATTGAGTAACCAAGAAAGCACCAAATTATTGGCTCTTTGTCAACAACTACAAAACTTCGGATGAGGGAGAAAGCATGTGCAACGAACCATTAATGAACCCAGATTTGATCTTGATGTTCAATGCCATAGAGACCGCACGACTCCAAGAAATATAGTTCTCTCCAGTGAACGGCTCATAGATGATGACGAGACCAGGATTATCGCTCGGATGAAGGTAATAAGGAGAATTAAAGTCACCTGCCATATTAGAAATTCTTATAGGAATATGAGTGCCGTCATTCAAATCGGCCATAGATGTGAAATTATTGAAGAAACAAAAAGAACAACCACAGAAGACTGCAAATCTATGATCTTAATCATAGAAAAGGTAAGGAAGAGATGCAAATTTCTGAGTAACCTGGATACTAATACCATGTAAAGAATGTAGGAATAGATGGGGAAAAAAAGCATTCTTGAAGAAAGTCGAACTCTGATTTTATTGAATAGAACTTGATAATAAATTACATTTATAGAGAATTTATTTATATGGAAGAAATTACAGCTGAATAACTAATCTATTTGATCTAACTAAAATAACTAACTTCTAAACTTCCATATCTAACTAACTTTTGTTTGTTGTTGTTGAATCTTGATACACCTTATTCATTTATTATGAATTAATTTCACTTAATTAAATTCATTTTCCTTTGATTTTTCTCCTATAGTGTTAAGAAATTTATCTTGTAGATTTTGATGATACCATGTAAAACTTAAACTAGAAAGTTGGCACTCCATTTTCCTTGTAATTTATATTGTAATAGATAAAATTTGGAAAAGCTGAGTCAAGTCAGCTATGCCTGGAAATACAAGAAGTCAACTGAAGACTGATGTGAAGACTCCGCTGCGAGACAATTGAGTATGGTTAAGAAGGGAAGTCAAGAACTCGACTGAAGGTGTATCAGCTGTGAATCACCTATGTGAAGAGTCACTCAAGTCAATTCAAGAAGCCAAGTATCAAGTTAAAGTGATAGATGAGTCATCCAAGGATTGGAAGCTAACTCAAGTCACCTGGGGAATAAAAGACTGCAGTCATGTCAAGACAACTGAATGAGATCCGTTGATGAAAGTCAAGAATGTTACTCAAAATGGTAACATATTAAAGTTGTCAGAGATAAAGTGTTAGTTCCAGTTATGTGCAAAAGGAACAAACCAATGGGAAGACTGCACCAAGTGTCAGAAATACTGCAATGCTACAAGACATTAAATACGAGGAAATGTCAACATCAAGGACTGCAACAAGAGAAGCCAACGAACACAAGTGACTTTTGAAATTAGCCTATCTCTTCAACGAGCAAGATTTCAAAAGTTCACTATAAAAGGCTGAGGAAATTCATTGAGAAAAGGTTACCTGAACCACGAACAAAATCAAGCATTATTCAAGCTATTAACCTCAAATACTCTCAAGAATATTCAAGCTAATCCTCAAGCCTGAAACTCGAAGGAAATCGATCCAACACAAGTTGTGAAGGAAAGACAACTTCAAATCTGTTGAAGAGGAAACTTTTGAAGAATCAAAAGGGGTCTACTTTCCAAGAAGCATTGTAGGAAGGTTCAAGGTCGAACCAGTATCAAGTTATTGGAGGGCTTCGTGATCAAAGCCAAGAGCTTGAGAAAGTGAGCTGAAGTAGCAAGGCAGCTGCCCTATGAAGAAGCTGAGTCAAAAGATAAGCCATCTATGTGACCAAGGCTGTCTCTAGACTGTTCACCGCTTTGTAAACTAATCTATTACTTAGTGGATTCCTCCAGGAATTGGAGAAAAGAGGATTAGAAGAATTACCCCATCTTCGAACCTCTATAAAAATCAACTGTGTCATTTATTTTTCAGCACATTTACATTTCTGCATACTTACATTATATTTGCTGATAAACTCATATTTGCTATCCAACTAATTAATAACCAAGTGTTAAAACAAGTTTAAAACAAATCAGAGGGTGTTAAGTCTTCCGCTGATAAAACCAACACATCCAAGTTAAAGTTCAGGTTAAACAGCTGAGTTATTCTATCAATGACTTTATCGAAATGCGTTGAGTGGCTAACTTCTATTTGAATAACCAACTTAGTTGTCCCTCAAGGACACAGTTGTTTGAGTTAACTCTGTAATAATCTTAAAAGGACTAAAATTGAAAAATTGATAAGGTTTATTGAACCCCCCCTTTTAAACCTTATTTCACACCCTTTGGGACCTACAAGTGGTATCAGAGCGGTTGGTTCATTGAGCCTTGAGCCTTCCGCATTGGTTACTGAACTAGATCTTTATCTTTTCAAAAGGTTTTAAACACTTGCTTTTTCATCTTTCATTTTTAGCAAAATTATTATCATGGAAGCAAATTTGACACGCATTCCTATGTTCATTGTAGAAGAATTTGATGATTGGAAAAATTGTATGCAGGCTCATCTATCTGCTCTACATGATGAAATGTGGCTTGTGATAGAGGATGGGCCACTGCAAATATTGAAAGTGAACACGGCTTTAAGAGAGCAGCTGCAGCTGAAGGAGAGGAAGTTGCTGCTGAAGAAAGACCAGCCATGGTTGAAAAACCAAGGACTGAGTGGACTTATGATGATAGGAAGAGATACAACTTGGACAATGTGTCCAAGGACATACTCTACAAGACTTTGGACAAAGCAATGTTTAATAAAGTCGAAAATCCTGCAAAACAGCAAAAGGAATTTGCAATAAGCTAACTTTAATTTGTGAAGGATCAGAGCAAATTAAAGAAAATAAATTATCTGTTGCTGTTCAAAAATTTGAAAATTTCAAAATGTTTGCAGGAGAATCTCCAGATCAGCTGGATGCAAGATTCACTGAAATCACAAATGAGCTTTCAACTCTTTGGAAGGAATACACACAAAAGGAGATGTGTATGAAGATCTTGAGGAGCCTTCCAGCTGAATGGGAAATGAAGACTATAGCCCTGAGACACTTCATGGACCTCTCAAAAACATCTAACCATGAACTATTCTCAGACCACAAAGCCTACGAGTTTGAGCTGAGAAGAAAAGAGCAAGAGGAAACAGATGTACCCAGGACAGCTGCACTGGTAGTCAAGGATGGAAAGAGAGATGAAACAAAGGAAGCCATAGACCAGGAGGAGATTGCCCTAATGGTTAAAAGATTCAACAAGTTCTTAAATAAGAACTATAAAAGAAACAAGGGTGAAACCTCCAGGAGACATTCAACTGCCTCTAAATCAAGGGAAGATAGGCCACCCAAGAGAGCTGAGCATCAAGGGTAGAATATCAGAGAACTGATAACCCAAGGACAGAAAGAGCTAATCAAAGAGTTGAGAACCTGTGTTGGAACTGCAGACAATTGTAAGTCCAAGCGGCTACGATAATCTAGAGGGGGGGTGAATAGATTATCTCCATCTTTTCGATTATGCCCTCTTTGTTGAACAAAACAAGCCAAGACAATAATAAAAGTGCGGAATGTAAATAACACGCGTCGATTTATAGTAGTTCAACCCACCGAGGGCCTAATCTACTACCACCCCAGTATATCCGGGATGGGTTTTGAAAAAGAAAAAGAATTTTATTAATTACCACAATTAATACAAATTCAACTTACAACACCTCGAAGAGCACCACACTCTTCTTCAACACCACCTTTGAGATTACCACAATCTCTCTTGAAGATTACCACAATCTCCAATGGCACCTTGTGAAGATTACCACAATCTTCAACCTTGAAGAATACCAAATTCTTCAACACCTCGACAAGAAGATTACCACAATCTTCTTACACCTAACACCTAGATCACCCAAGTGTGTTCTTACCACAAGAATACTCACAAGGATATCTTGTGTTGAATGATTACCCAAAAATTCAAGATCACAACTCGATAATGAATTATACAATTGAGTGCAAGTGTAATCAAGAATAGCCTAGACCTCAAGAATGTGAAAGTGATAAGCTAGGCAAATTACAACAAGAATAATGACAATATAAGACCAAGTGTTTGCTTGAGTATATCTTGTTGTGTTGTATAGTTCACTCTTATAGTTGTGCTTCAAATCTTCCTCTATTTATAGGAGATGATTGATACATGATAGGCTCCTCTTGGAATCTGATATCTACAAAAAAATTGCAATTAAAATCAAGATTATAGCTGTTAGAAATCAATCCCACAAATTAGGGAAAAGTTGTCTGCTGCACAACGGTTAGAATTTTGTTGTCAAACTTGAGGGCGACCGGTTGCGCAGAAATAAGATTTGAAAAGAACACAGCAAAAATCACACGGGGAGACCGGTCCAGGGGGTGGTCGACCGGTCGCCCTCTAGGTTGGCCGGTCCCCCTGACCCTTTTTGGGAGTTCCGTGAGTTCTGTTTCAAGAAACTCGTTCCCAGGTACCGGTCGCCTACTTGGTCGACCAGTCGACCTCCGAAATGAAATGTTGTCCGATTTTTGTCGAAAATAAACCTCAGGAAATACTCTGAAAAATTAGTAAAAACATTTTAAACCGATCGGGAGTATTTTGGACAACATTAGAAATATAGTTTTGATGAAATAACACATTAACACAAAATCATCAAAAGTGTTGTCCGATATAAACTCTAAGAAATACTCCGAAAAATAGTAAAAATATTTTAGACCGATCGGGAGTATTAGGACAACATTTAGAAACATAGTTTCAATGTAAAAACCCATTGACACAAAATCATTAAATGTGTTGTCCAATATTGTCGAAAATGAACTTGAAGAAATACTCCGGAAAATATTAAAACCATTTTAAATTATTTAGGAGTATTTGGACAACCTTTAAAAAAACATTGTTTTGGTATAAAAACAAAATCATCAAAATCATGATAAAACCATTTATCAAAAAATCTCCCCTCTTTGATGATTACAAACCAAAACAATTTTAACGAGGTCGATTTTGAAAACAAAACAATTTTACCGGTTAAAAATAACTATCCGTTGTGAGCGACAACATTCCACGCAATATAATCACAAGGATGGGAGTAGAGATATTAAACATATATAGAAAAAGTCCCCCTATCAATATGCACAACAAGAGTAATATAAAAGCAATCAACCACAAGCTAAAAGCTTAGCTTTTACATATTGGTCTTAAGTACAAGAGCTTATAAGCTCCCCTTGTCAACAAAACATCATTAGACAAGTATATAAGTTCATCATACAACAATTGGACTAAGTATAGTCCACAACTTATGGCTTTAAGAAGCCATAGCTTATAGCTTCTATGTCGAGCTTTTATTAGCTTCTTTGAGCTAACGAGCCAATTTCCTGTTTCTCCCCTTTGGAATCATCAAAAAGAATGTTAGGATGATAAAAACATCATACAAGTATATCAAAGTGCGCCAAAGATACGATTTATCACCCCTTAAAAACAATTAGGCTTAGAGACCGAAGAAATGGGAGAAATGTATCATGAAAAATCCATAAGCTTGTTTTGATTGGCAAGACATGATCTCAATAAGTATTTAAGACATTTGAAAGCAAGAGAGTCATGTAGGGGTTGAAATATTCATTGTGACATTTCATCGAACACGTTGTGGACGTGAAAAGTAAAAGAAGTTGTATAAAGCCCTTATAAATGAATCAAGCCAAAAATATTCATCACCAAATCAGTTCCAACACAATACAATACATCATAAATGACAAGCTCATCAAAAGCATATGAAACTTCCATAAAAAATATAACAATTAAGTCACAATCTCAAGGGTTCAACCCAATTGAGCAAATGAAGTAGAATTCTTACCATTCAATCGGTAAAGACGAGCAATGATGATGATAATCGAGCTAGATAGTCCCCAAAATATGAAATTTATGCAACAAAATACATTTGAAGTGAATTATGTGTGAAATTTGCAAAGGGGACAAAAATAGAGTGAAATGAGCCAAAATGGCAGAAAATAAGAACAGAGACATTTTTAACCAAAATTACACAGTGGGCGACCGGTCGGCCCAAGCCCTGGCAACCCACTGTTTCAGTCCTGTTTTGAAAATCCGAAATTTGATACAAAAATCCAATTTTACGTCCCCCTAAGTTTTAAAAACGTGCAAAATGCAAACATAGACATCATTCAATATACATTATGTCATAATCAAGCTCGAAATGGAGTAAAATACTCAGCGGTGAACGATTAAAAAGTCCGCGAGTTATCCTTGAGATGGAATTAAACACATCTCAAGTTTTTGTTAAACATGCAATCCCTTAGAAAAAGATATCGAATCTCAATATGTTTAGTTCAATTATGACGAACCATATTTTGAAAAATTATTATCACCGGACTTGTTATTCCGAAAATTAGAACGTTTTAAGACTTTGGATACAACAAGTCATAAGGAAAAGTGCCTTTCAAATATTTGAAAATTTCTTTTAATGGCAATTTAATGAGATTCGTTGGGATAGTTTTTGAAGTCGAGCATATAGACGTAAGGCATATGGAATGTCAAGTCTATGGGAGAAATAAAAGTGAATGAACATACCTCGCATTTGTTTGTCGACCGATATGCCTTCCTCAACCTTTGTCAATCTTTACATGGTAGTCATAGAGGTTGAGATGGTTCTTTCTTCTTCAAAGCCTCACTTTTTCTTGAAAGGTTCTATAGTATACCTTGATCATGAAATGTGACCACCTTCTTGGCATTGTTCTACTTGAAGTCCAAGGAAGAAATTTGAGCTCCCCCATCATGATCATCTTAAGTTCACCTTGCATCAACTTAGAAAATAACTTGCACAAAAATTCATTAGTAGCACCAATATCATCAATATAAATTTGCATAAGTAAGCAATCTTGCCCTTTTTCAAAAAAAACAAAGAGAGTAGTATCAACTTTACCTCTTGTAAAACCATTTTGCAAAAGAAATATCTAAGTTTACCGAACAATACACGGGATGCTTATATCAACCGTACAAGGCCTTTCATAAAAAGAATTTGGCCTAGATAAGTTTTCAAACCTCGGTTGTTTTACATAGAATACTCCTTGAATAAAACCATTTAAAAAAGAGGATTTAACATCCATTTGGTAAAACTTGAAATTTTTCTCAAAACAAGAATGGGCAAGTAAAATGCAAATAACTTCTAAATGTGCTATGAGTGCAAATATTGCATCAAAATCAATACCTTCTTCTTGACAATACCTTTGAGCTACTAACCTTGCCTTGTTCATCAAACTTGTTCCGAAATACCAAAAATTTCTGCAAAATCTCAACAAAGAATCTTGCACAAGAGCATAGTAATATCGAATGATAGAGACACTATAGCAATTAACACATACTATGCTTAAAGAAAATCATCAAGAGTGTAATACAACATGTAAGTTCAAATAAGCTTTATAGAAAGCTATATAAGTTCTCTTTTCTTGTTTGAAAAACCGAGAGCAAATAGTTGAGACCTCATTGAAAAGAAGTATTTGAACAAGAGTTGGCTAAGCAAATATGTGCAGTCAAATATCGAATAGTGCCTTTCACAAAATCAAAAAAATCCTCTTAGTGGCACTTGTATGAAATAAGCATATAGGCATATGGCACAACATGTATCGAGTCTATGAATGAATAACAATCATGAGCGTACCTCGATAGTTCATGTTCCTCTTGATATATTACGAGTAGATAACTATTGAAGAAGATATGTAAATCCTACACAATACTTAAAACACATTTTGCCCAAAACATAGTAATGGAAGTGTAGGCTTAAAGCAATAAAAGATAACACAAGTATGTTTATGCTCTAAAAATTCATACGAGACAATAAACCACATGAGTCAAAGTAAGTGCACAAGAGTTTAAAAACATCATGCAAGGTCTCTTTTCCAAAGAATTTTAAAAACACAAATATATATTGAAGACCTTTATTTAGAATAAATTGAAAACTCATTTTTACAACAAAAACACAAATAAACACATGCATAATAAAAACTAAAATGCATATTTAAGTAGGAAGATACGGTTTACCAATTTCGCCATTTCCATGGGTTGTGCCGTTCCCGTTGTTGATGATATCTTCCCCTTTGAAAATCAACTTGTTGATGATAGCTCTTCCTATTGCTCCATTTCCAAGCATTGTGGCCTTCCCATTTTTGAAAGTGTCTTTCTCTTGGAAATTTATTGTGGTGATGTTTTCTCCTTCGATCAAATGAGACGTTCATTTGATGTCTGTTTGGTGGCATGAATTTTCCTTGAATATTATGCCGCCGGGTACCTAATACGACATCGTTTTGTGGTACCCTCAAGTGTTTAAGTCCTTTGGGATTAGTTTTGAGACTTTTAGGTCTCCAACAATAATTAGAGCTATTTCTAACCCGACAAGTATTTACTGTATGACCCTTTTTACCACAATAAAAGCAAGTAATAATTTTTGGAGCATAATGACCAACATGCAAAGGGACTTGATTTCTTTTCATATAATTAACAACACTAGGCTTATTATCAAGCCCTTGTTTCAATTTATCACAGCTATGAATATCAACAATATTGGTCATTTTTATGGTACTCAAGTTGGATTTAGATAAATTATTTTTCATGCAATTAAAAATCTCAACAAGAGTACTATTATCTTTTTCAAGGTTTCTAACCTTATCAAGTGTGGTGGTGTGAGCACATGGTAGTGATTCATAGCAAGTAAATAAACTATCCTTATCATTTTTCAAAATATTGAATTCCTTTTTCAAATTTTTGTACTTAACAAGTAAACTTTGGAATTCATTTTGAAGGTCATCAAAATCATTTTGCAAATCACTATAATCATTTTGTATAACAATATCATAGGAAGTAAATGGTTTAAGACATACCTCATTTTCTTCTTCGATGCCCATAAAGCATTGTTCGACTACTTCATAGTTGGAAGTTGTAAAAGGCTTGTTCCTTATATTTGACCTTGTATCCCTTTGAGAAGTAGATGCTTTTGAGTTGCTACCATCATTTGCATATACTTCATGAATGGCTTCTAATTTTTGCCATACTCCATGAGCCGATCGAATTCCTACGATATGATCAAATTGCAAATTGGTAAGTGAACAATATAAAATATTGAGAGCTTTACCATTTAAGGAGATGATTTTCTTTTCTTCATCATTGAGCTCCTTGAGAGCTTTGGAGGTGTATGGTGTGTCTTTCATCGAAATGGATTCTCCATTGATGACAATGTTCCAAATATCAAACCTGCAACCTTGTAAATAACATTTTATTCTTTCTTTCCAAAATGCAAAATATTTGGAATCAAATCGAGGTGGCTTGGTGATGGAGGTGCCGGAAAGGTGAGCTTCATTCGTAACCGATGATCGTTCCTCTTCACTCGCGATGTGAAACGAGCTTGCCAAAGAGTTTGGCTTTGATACCACTTGTAAGTCCAAGTGGCTACGATAATCTAGAGGGGGGTGAATAAATTATCTCCATCTTTTCGATTATGCCCTCTTTTTTGAACAAAACAAGCCAAGACAATAATAAAGGTGCGGAATGTAAATAACACACATCGATTTATAGTAGTTCAACCCACCTAGGGCCTAATCTACTACCACCCCAGTATATCCGGGATGGGTTTTGAAAAAGAAAAAAAATTTATTAATTACCATAATTAATACAAATTCAACTTACAACACCTTGAAGAACACCACACTCTTCTTCAACACCACCTTTGAGATTACCACAATCTCTCTTGAAGATTACCACAATCTCCAATGGCACCTTGTGAAGATTACCATAATCTTCAACCTTGAAGAATACCAAATTCTTCAACACCTCGACAAGAAGATTACCACAATATTCTTACACCTAACACCTAGATCACCCAAGTGTGTTCTTACCACAAGAACACTCACAAGGATATCTTGTGTTGAATGATTATCCAAAAATTCAAGATTACAACTCGATAATGAATTATACAATTGAGTGCAAGTGTAATCAACAATAGCCTAGACCTCAAGAATGTGAAAGTGATAAGCTAGGCAAATTACAACAAGAATAATGACAATATAAGACCAAGTGTTTGCTTGAGTATATCTTGTTGTGTTGTATAGTTCACTCTTATAGTTGTGCTTCAAATATTCCTCTATTTATAGGAGATGATTGATACTTGATAGGATCCTCTTGGAATCTGATATCTACAAAAAAATTGCAATTAAAATCAAGATTATAGCTGTTAGAAATCAATCCCACAAATTAGGGAAAAGTTGTCTGCTGCACAATGGTTAGAATTTTGCTGTCAAACTTGAGGGCGACCGGTTGCGCAGAAATAAGATTTGAAAAGAACATAGCAAAATTCACATGGGGAGACTAGTCCAGGGGTGGTCGACCGGTCGCCCAGTGGTGCGACCGGTCGCCCCCTAGGTTGACCGGTCCCCCTGACCCTTTTTGGGTGTTCCGTGAGTTCTGTTTCAAGAAACTCGTTCCCAGGTACCGGTCGCCTACTTGGTCGACCGATCGACCTCCGAAATGAAATGTTGTACGATTTTTTTCGAAAATAAACCTCATGAAATACTCCGAAAAATTAGTTAAAACATTTTAAACCGATCGAGAGTATTTTGGACAACATTAGAAATATAGTTTCAATGAAATAACACATTAACACAAAATCATCAAAAGTGTTGTCCGATATAAACTCCAAGAAATACTCCGAAAAATAGTAAAAATATTTTAGACCGATCGGGAGTATTAGGACAACATTTAGAAACATAGTTTCAATGTAAAAACCCATTGACACAAAATCATTAAATGTGTTGTCCAATATTGTCGAAAATGAACTTGAAGAAATACTCCGGAAAATATTAAAACCATTTTAAATCATTTAGGAGTATTTGGACAACCTTTAAAAAAACATTGTTTTGGTATAAAAACAAAATCATAATAAAACCATTTATCAAACATCAACCATGACATTTTGCAGTTGATTGTTCCTATCCACTAGTCAACAAATATTGGAATGAAGAAGAAAGAAAGGTCTTCAGAGAAATAAGACAGGAAAAGAAAAAAGCCATGTTGGCTGTTGAGACAGCTAAGTCTAAAGAAGCAGTAAACTTAGAGAGTAGTGAAGCTGACTACTTAAGTGATTCTGAAGAAGAAGCCATGATTTGTCTTATGGCTAAAAAATAAGATCAACCAGACCAAGAAGATGAGGTACACTCTATCTCATCTCATTTAGATTCAAGTGATAGTGACTGTGATACACACACTTCATCACCCACTGATCTTTATGATTCATTAAATCCTCACACACACTTCTAAATGAGGAAATAGCCAACTCAAAAGCCAAAACTCACGGCTGACTAAGGAGCTGAGTACTCTAAGTCACATAGCTGTTGAGAACAAAGAGTTGAAGGCTAAGAATGCCAAAATGATAGCAGTGATAGCTGCTATAGAAAAGAGGGAAAAAGATCTAAAAAATGTGATTGCCTCATTTACAAAGGCATCCAAATCATTGGATGAGCTTATCATGAGTCAAAAAAAATGTGGAGATAAGACAGGCATAGGATTCAATTCCTTTGTGCACAGTCAAACTCCAAGAGTGATTTAGGAAAAAGGATCTTCAAGCAATGAATCATTCCAAAAATCCAAAATACCAAATGTTGCACCCACATTCACTCCTAAGCACGATCATAAACAAATTGGCCTTGGATATAAAGGAAAAAAAAACATCCGATTGAGTATCTTGAGAGGAGGGCGAGAAAAATCCAGCCGAGTTCCTCAGCAAACTCCAAACAGAAAATACTCTGTGAAGAGCAAACAGAGCTACCAAAAACCACAAAAATTTCATCAGAAAATATACATGATGGGAATGGAAGAAACTATCCAAACCAAGCTGATTGGTACAATGTAAAATATCAGCAAAGACCAATGGAATACAAGCCTAAATGGCAAAGACCTAAACCTCAGCAAAGGTCATTCCAATGGGAAAAGAGCTATTATCAGCACACATATGCACCCAGGCACTACACTCAGAAATATCACAACTATCCCAAGAAAGCAGTTGCTAAGACACACACAGGCATACGGACAAAAGAGACAGTTGTATGAACCAAAACCCCCAAGCAATTTGCTAATGTGCACTATGATTATGGCAGCGATAGATGGCAACCTCTTAGAATCAAGTCCTTTGCTATAGGTTGGTTGGATCATCTTATAGCACTAGCCCCTCAGGACCCAGGCAAGTATGGGTACTCAAAACTAATTTCCTTGATTGCAAGTTCAAGGAACAGCTGAGTGCCAAGGAACCTGGTACATGGATAGTGGTTGTTCCAGACATATGACAGAAAACATGAAAAAACCTGTCAAGATTCAAGGAGATTAGAGGTGCAAAAGTCATATTTGGAGGAAATGAAGCTCCAGGAGAAATCAAAGTCACAGGATCCATCAAGAAGAATGGATTGGAAATCACAGATGTTGCTTATGTTGAAGGCCTCAACTTCAACCTGTTAAGCATCAGCCAACTCTGTGACAAGGGCTATAATGTTGGATTTAATATGGGAGTGTGCCAGATAAAGGATGCTGAATCAAATGAAATAGTGCTGCAAGGATCAAGACAGAAGAATATGTATGTAGTAGATTGGTCTACTGCTACACCAAGCACTTGTCTGTTAGCAAAGAGCACAGCCGAATAGTTGGTTGTGGCACAAGAAGCTGAGTCATCTAAATTTCAAGACAATCAACAAGCTTGCAAGGAGTTATCTTGTAGAAGGATTGCTAAACTCAGTGTACAAGAAAGAAAGTGTATGTGATGCTTGCCAGATGGGAAAGCAAAATCTTCATTTAAAGACAAGCCAAGTCCTTCTTCAACAAGGATATTACATCTGTTGCATATGGATCTATTTGGTCCAGTTGAACCAGCCAGCATAAGTGGAAAGAAATGCACCTTAGTGGTGGTAGATGATTATTCAAGATATACATGGACAATCTTCATGTGCAAAAAGAAGAAAACTTTGCAGAAGTTACCTCGCTGATGAAAAGAGTTCAAAATGAAAAGAGCCAAACCATTATAAAGATAAGGTCGTGCGGAGGAACGAGTTTGTCAATGGGATAATTACTCGATATTGTGTTGAAAATGGTATTGCTCATGAGTTATCTGCAGCAAGAACTCCATAGCAGAATGGAGTAGCTGAAAGAAGGAACAGAACTCTCAAGGAAGCTGCAAGGACCATGTTAGCTGAAGCTGGATTGCCTAAGAGATTTTGGGTTGAAGCCATTAACACAGCATGCTATACTCAAAATAGATGCATGATTAACAGGCAATTAACCAAGACTCCCTATGAAATTTGGACAGGGAGAAAGCCAAATGTTGGGTACTTCAGGATATTTGGATGTAAATGCTTCATCCACAACAACGGCAAGGATAATTTGAAGGCTTTTGATGCTAAAGCTGATGAAGGTATCTTTTTGGGATACTCAGCTGAGAGCAAAGCCTATAGAGTGTTGAACAAGAGGACTATGGTCACAGAAGAGTCTATCCATGTGGTTTTTGATGAACCAAATGCGAATGGAGAAGACATTGAAGAGTTAGCTGACAAGATGAATCAGCCAACTATTCAGAAGAGACCTTATGTTGAAGCTGAAGTAAGAGCTATCAACCAAGATGAAGATGAAATAGCTAAATCTCAAGGACATCTGGAAAGTCTACAGCTGAATGAAGATGAAAGAGCTGTTCAAGATAACTTAGCTGCGAGACGGCTGAATCCAGCTGACTTGCTCCAACCTGATGTGAGATGGCTGAGAGACCATCCACCAGAGTTAGTCATTGGAGATGTAAGAGATGGCATAAGAACCAGATCCAGAGCACAACATGAAGCAATGTTTACTTATTTTACTTCCCAAATAGAGCCAAAAGACGTGTCTCAAGCATTGGATGACACACATTGGATTCAAGCCATGCAAGAAGAGCTAAATCAATTTGAAAGGAACAAGGTATGGGAATTGGTGCAGAGGCCAACCCATCAAAATGTTATTGGCACAAAATGGGTTTTCAGGAACAAGATGAATGAGAAAGGATCTGTGGTGAGAAACAAAGCAAGATTGATAGCCAAAGGGTATTGCCAATAAGAGGGAATATATTTTGATGAAACATTTGCTCTTGTTGCAAGATTGGAAGCAATAAGGATGTTTCTTGCCTATGTTGCACATAAGAACTTCATTGTGTATCAAATGGATGTGAAGAGTGCATTTCTAAATGGACTGCTAGAGGAGGAAGTCCATATTGAACAACCTCCAGGTTTTGAGCAGAAGACTATTGGAGATAAGGTGTACAAGCTCAAGAAAGCATTATATGGATTGAAACAGGCACCAAGAGCATGGTATGATACATTGTCTCAATTTCTAACTGACAATGGATTCACCAAAGGCAAAGTGGATAGAACACTCTTCAGAATTCAAGATGGAGAGAGTATACTGCTTGTTCAAATATATGTGGATGACATCATTTTTGGATCCACAAATAAAGAGTTGTGTGATAAGTTCTCAAACCTCATGCAAGGTAAATTTGAGATGAGCATGATGGGAGAACTGACTTTCTTCCTAGGACTTCAAGTCAAGCAATTGAAGGATGGAACCTTCACAAGTCAAACAAAATACACCAGAGATTTAATGAAGAAATTTGGTATGGAAGAGAAGTCTTCTATGAAAATACCAATGAACACATCAGTCAAGATCGACATGGACGCAGAAGGCAAGGCTGTAGATCAAACCAGATATAAAGCACTTATTGGATCCTTGCTCTACTTAACAGCCAGCAGACCAGACATCACCTTTGCAGTAGGTGTATATGCAATATTTCAATCTGCACCAAAGGAGAGCCACATGACTGCAGCTAAGAGAATCCTAAGGTATTTGAAGGGATGCCAGGAAGTTGGCTTATGGTATCCAAAGGAAGGTGGATTCAAGCTTATTGGTTACTCGGACTCGGACTATCTTTGGATGTAGAGTTGTGGGAAAAGTATTTCAGGTACATGTCAAATGCTTGGAAATAGATTGGTTTCATGGTTTAGCAAGAATCAAAACTCAATAGCCACATCCACAGCTGAAGCAGAGTACATAGCTACGGGCAGTTGTTGTGCCCAAGTCTTATGGATGAGACAACAAGTGAGAGATTATGAGATTGAAGAAAAAGAAATTCTAATTATGTCTGATAACACTAGTGCTATTGCAATCACTCAAAACCCTGTGTTGCATTCAAGAACAAAGCACATTGATGTCAGATATCATTTTATAAGCAATCATGTTGAAAAGAAAGACATCACTTTGGAATATATCTCAACTGATAAGCAGTTAGTTGTCATATTCACTAAGCCCCTATGTGAATCAAGATTTGAAGAACCTAAGAATGAGCTAAGGTTAATTGAGCTGAGTTAACACTCAGAAGACTCAATCAGCAGAGATATTCGATGAGAAAATGAGAAAAGAGCAAGTTTCACAAATCAGCCAAGTGAAACAGCCATGTCGGAAAGTCAGTTGTATCGAGTTAGCTGACAGCTGAGTCACTTAATAAGAAGAGAGAAGCAGAGTTAAGTCATATTTGATATAAGTTGAGTCATTTATGAACTAAGTGACAAAAAACACAGTCGTTTTAAATGAGCGGGAATGTTTTTAAGGATGACGTCAGGATAATAATGACGGGTACAATAAAAAGTTGCACGGTAAGCATATGATTGGATATAAATGTTGTCGCATTAAATGCGAGGAATTAAATGCGGTTTTGACGTTCTAATCTGAGCCGTTGATCTCGATCAAAATTCAAAATCCATAGAACTGTCCTTTCATAAACCTTATATATACGTTTTTCAGCCTTCTCTCTCACTTACACAATTGTTCATCTTCAAGCAAGGAAAAAGCGAGTTATATTTTTCTCTCGGAAACCCTAATTACTCTCAAGCACGTTCGTCAATTTTAATTGGTAAAATTTTCTAAAAATGGCACCAATGTTTGATTTTGTCAAGCTCTCAAAGCAAATCCACACAGGAGCGTCAGTGGATTTTGAAGGAATGGTAAAGCAGGGTTCTGATGAAACCCTTGTCAAGACGATCGTTGAGATGCTAGAAAAGTTGGGGTCTCAAGGCTTTTCTAACCATGGAGTATTCCCACACCTACCTTGAAGAGGTAGCTCAGTTCTATGTTAACGCGGAAGTGCAGGACGAAGGGATCAAGTCTTCTGTCCATCGCAAGGACATCATAATAAATGTTAAGGACCTTTCGGAGCACTGCTTGTTGCCGTCAGAAGGCATAAAGGAGATTCATGAAGCTGATGTTGACTTGGTTGCTGCGTGGAAAGAGATAACCAAACCGGAGTGTGCTACCAAGGTGGTCTACACAGCTGACAAGAAACCACTAAAGGACAACTATCATAAGTTGATGGATGTCGTCTCCAAATGTGTAGATATGAAGTTTGGCATCTTCAACCAGCTATCAAAGACTAAGCTGATCGTCATGGTTGCGATCATGTAGGGCAAAAAGGTTAACTGGGTTGAGTTTGTGTATAGCAGACTCTGCCTGAATGTGATGAATAAGACGTTTAAGGAAGATGGATCATTTGGAGGATCTCTTGGATATGGCCTTGTGATTGGCCACCTGCTGGAAGTGAAGGGTATTGCTCTTGGACATGGAAAACCCTTCCATGTCAACAAAAGGATGTTTTGGGCTAACCTCTCTGGTGCCCAGAAGAGAGCCCATGCAAAGAAGGTGGACACGAGTGAGGGAGAATCAGCTGACCACGATGACACAGCTGCTACCCCTCCTCCAAAGAAGAAAGCTGCCCTTGCAGCTCCGAAGAAGAACGTTGCCCCTACAGCTAAGAAAAAGGATGCACCTGCCCCTGCAGCCGAGTCCCCTACCCCTGCAACAGAGGTTGAGAAGGAACCCCATATCCCTTCTTTAGCCATACGAAAGAAGAGGACTGCCAAGTCGAGGAAGGCAGCTCCTTCCAAGAAGGATACCCAAGTCCCCACCGGTGATGAAACCACTGAATCTGAACCAGAAGTTCCTCTGGTTCATCCCAGAAAAAGAAGACTGGTTAGGCAGTCCTGAATTACTGAAAACGATTGAACGGAACTCACTGAGAAAGCATCCGAGATCGGCGACGCTCGGGAAGTGCGATCTCAAGTAATTGATGAATCGAGGAAGTCTGCTGAGGACGATCAGCAGATACCAGTGGAAGACGCAGCTATACGAGAGACAACTGAGGGAAGTAAATCAGCAGAGACAACTGAACCTTCAGTTAAAAAGGTTGTCTCTCCACCTGCTACAGATGTTGCTGAAGGCGAGGAGGAGCAGAGTCTCTTGCCTTCAATTCCTGAAAAAGAAGGACAAGAAGATGAAGAGGATGACGACATAATCATGTACTCTCCACTATATCCAGACATCCAGAGACGCCTACGAGAGCGGAGGGCATGGAAACTTGATCACTCAAGGGTGCAGTTTGCTCACCCTGAGTATATCGAAGAAGAAGAGGAATTGCTGCGATTTCTTGGAGTTACCACGCCTTTGATGAATAAAATTGCATAGATATTCTTCACATCATCATGGAGAAAGAAAAAGAGAAAGCAGCCGAGGAAGCACAAACTCTTGAAAAGGCCAAGATGTGTGAGTTCGCTGGTTCTCTCGATCATACTCGTACATATCTTGATGTGTTGTCCGACAGTGATGAAGATATGGATCTTGTTGCTGCAGCAGAGAAGTCAGACATGCAGCAGGCTCTAAGGGAATCCAGGCTAATACATGAGCAGCAATTGGTTGAAGGACCGGGAGAGTCGTCTCAATCTCTCCTGCAGACCGATCCTCTGGGAGTGGCACAGCACATTGCCTCAGTCGTCGATGCAGCCACGTCCCCTGTTCAATCTGAGGATGGATCCAAGGGCATTGGCAATGAAACTGGGATTTTGGGCACCCAAGTTGAGCCAACCCCTGAAGAAGGTGTTTTACCACCCACCCTAGCGGCTGAGCACTCAACGGAAGAAGCCGCGAGTCTGGAGAAGGGTGACCCTACCATTAGTCACTCAGCTAGTGCGCCAGCTGAGGGGGAAACTCACTCCACCACATCAGGGTTAGAGGTTGCTATGGATGACTCAAACACGGAGAAAGGAGGCGAAGTGGGCGAGAAAGAAACAAACAGAGTGACATTGATGAAGCTTGGAAAGTTGAGTCTGTCCCAGCTGAAATGTGTACTGCTTTGAAGGCTAATGACGTTGTTCTTACAGTCGAGGAACATGATGGAGATGCCCCGGGAGTTAACACTCGGGGCAGTGAAAGTGCAATCAAGGGGTTGAGACTCCTATAGATGCCATGGTCGAAGACCCCTAAGAGCGATTCTGATTGTCGAAGGGAATGTCGAAGACCCTAAGACAATTGAGACCGTCGAAGGGAACGTTGAAGGCCTCGCAGCAGTTGAGTCTGCTGGAGGTATTGAAGGCCTAAAGGAGGTTGAGACTTCCCTAGGTAAGGGTGAAGAAACACATAACATTCCTCAAGTTCAATGCGCTGAAATAGAAGAGGAGATAAGTGCACTTCATGACTCCCAGGAGAACTTAAACACATCATTCTTGGGGTCCGAAGATGAAGCTTAGTCCACACTCGATTCTGAGATCCAAAGGACCCATTGAGGATGTTCTCAAAACTACGAGCGACTAAGTGACAAAGTCGCTCGTCAAAAATTTAATTTCGATGATGAGCCAAGCCCACAGGTCTCATCATCATCCGATGACGCCCGATGATGCAGAGGAGGAACCGGTTATTCATTTAGAAAAATCCATCGAGACCGAAGACATGTTAAGACGATTTGAGGCTCGATCGGTGAAGCAAAATCTCTCTCAATCGCCCCAGTGCGACCACGATCCCGCTGCGAGGCTTCCACAGCTGCAGCAGCAATAAACTACACCGGCTCCGTCCACGAGCTCCCACAGTGTGACCCCGCCGATGAAGCTACCATGGCTGAGGCAAATAGAGATGCATCATCACAGGAACAAACCTCACAAACCATCCCATATGTGAGTGATGATGCCTTTCCGAAGATATTTCCCTTCACGCCGATCCTACCAGATTTGGAAGAAGAACCCATTTCTTTGAACAACGAAGATTCTTTGTGAGAGAATATCCAATTGTTCCCTCTGACACCATTGTTCCAACCAATTTCAACTTTTCTAAAGAGTGGCCTGTAGCTGAATCAAGTGAGACATCTGAGTTTCGTGAGATCTTCAAGAAAATCTGTGAAGAGATTGAGAAAATTTAAAGACATCAGGCCTCACTCGACTTAAAACTAGACAACAGGGACGCTACCCTCACAGCAGACTTGAGAGGGATAGTGGTGTGGATCCGAGAATGGTCTCAACAACAATCTGACATGCGACTCGAACAAGTTCATTATTTCAAAGCACTATATGGCAGAATGCTCATCTGGATGGCTGACAATGTTGATCTCAAGCAAAGGATGCAGGTGTATATCGAAAGGTTACGTGAGTCTCACAAAACAGAAATGGAGCTGCTGCAAGAATTCCAAAGAAAAGAAATTTTGCGCCTAGAGAACACAATGAATGACAAATTCAGCCTACTCATGGCTGAAATGAAGTTGGTGGTAGCCGAGTGCAAGGAAAATCCCTCAGAATTTCGGACAGCTTATGTTGCAGAGACTTAAAACATTGTTCCGCTCTCAGAAGACTCGATTTCATGCTTGAAGGCATGTTCCCTAGGGTCCCTCTCTCCTTTGATGATGCCAAAAAGGGGTAGAGGAGTCCATTAGGAAATTGAAAGAAGAGAAGTTGAAGGAATCTGCAGCTGAGAAGATTTCAGTTGAGACGAAGGGAAAGCCAGCTAAGGGGAAACGTTCGAAAGATTTCACGTTAATGATAGCTGAAACCCCTCAGCAGGGTCAAATTATTGTCTCCATCTTGAGCAAATTCCCCATAACCCTACCCATTGGGCACTCTGCTGTGCCAATGTCGGAGAAAAGATGAATTATCGAAATAGGGATTGAGGAGTTCAACAAATAGACGGATGCTCGCATCAAAGAAGTGATGAAACAGTATGGTGGTATTTCGGCAGGGAAAGATCAAGATGTTGCACCTGATAATGGATCCGAGCCTAGATCAGTTGAAGAAGTCAAAACGCTCGAATCCGAAGACAATTTTCAGGGAATGTCACTAGCGCAAGCCTGGGATTTGTACTGGGAGAAGGGTCTTGCGTTGTGCGAAGAAGCAGAAAAACAGCAGACTACCAGTAGCCAATCAGCTGGTAAGCTGAAGACTCATGTACAGTATACACCTAGAGAAGGAGGAAGAAGTGGTGGTGGAAGAGGTTTTCGACCTCGATCACAACCCAAAAATATTGAAGGGGAGATATGATGAAGTGGCAAACCTGGAAGTGGCAAGAAAGAATGTCGAGGCAGTAAGAAGACAGGAAGAAGACAGGAAGAGGAGAACAATAGACAAACAAAGCAATGGCTCGAGAGGAAGCGAAGGGATGAATCTTCCAAACGAGCCTATGAAAAGAAGAAAAAAGCTGAAGAAGAAGAAGAAAGAAAAAGGAAAAAGTCGATGACTTCAACAGAGTGAAGAAGAAAAAAGAAGGAGGCGGCGAAAGGCGTTGAAGTGTTGTTGCGAACCCTTCATGTATATTACTTATGTAAATACATTTTTCTAAGTCATCGCAATACTTAGTGATTTCCCTGTAATATTTCACTTTGTATTTACTCTTGTATCTTAGCATAGATATGTGTTTTGTTTTGACAAGAATGCTATGATACTTTTTGTAAACAGCTATGTAAAGGACAAGAATGCTATGATCAATAAAACGATCTATTTAAGCATACATTCTTTGTTCTTGTATTGTCCGTGTGTATCTTTGTTGTTTACATTTTGTTGAATGTTTTTACGTTTTGGCATCATCAAAAAGGGGGAAATTGTTAGGAAATTTATCTTGTAAATTTTGATGATACCATGTAAAACTTAAACTAGAAAGTTGGCACCCCATTTTCCTTATAATTTACAAAGATAATAGATAGAAGGCTGGAAAAGCCGAGTTAAGTCACTACGCTGGAAATACAAGAAGTCAATCAAGATCGAAGTGAAGACTCTGCTGCGAGATAGCTGGGTATGGCTAAGAAGGGAAGTCAAGAACTCGACTGAAGATGTATCAGTTGTGTGAAGAGTCAGTCAAGTCAACTCAAAAAGCCAAGTCTCAAGTTGAAGTGACAGATGAGTCATCCAAGGATTGGAAGCTAACTCAAGTCACCTGGGGAATAAAGAGACTATGATAAGTCAAGACAATGAATGAGATCCGTTGATGAAAGTCAAGAATGTTACTCGAGAATGGTAACATATTAAAGTTGTCGAGAGATAAAGTGTTAGTTCGATTCGTGCAAAAAAAAAACCAATGGGAAGCCTTTGCACAAGTATCGTAAACACCGCAATTTGCAAGACATTAAATACGAGGAAATGTCAACATCAAGGACTGCAACAAGACAAGTCAACGAACAGAAGTGACTTTTGAAATTAGTCTATCTTTTCAATGGGCAAAATTTCAAAAGTTCACTATAAAAGGCAGAGGAAATTCATTGAGAAAAGGTTACCTGAACCACGAACAAAATCAAGCATTATTCAAGCTATTAACCTCAAATACTCTCAAGAATATTTAAGCTAATCCTCAAGCCTGAAACTCGAAGGAAATCGATCCAACACAAGTTGTGAAGGAAAGACAACTTCAAATATGTTGAAGAGGAAACTTTTGAAGAATCAAAAGGGGTCTACTTTCCAAGGAGGATTGTAGGAAGGTTCAAGGTCGAACCAAGTATCAAGTTATTGGAGGGCTTTGTGATCAAATCCAAGAGCTTGAGAAAGTGAGTGAAGTAGCAAGCATTTTGCCCCTATGAAGAAGCCGAGTCGAAAGAGAAGCGGTTTGTGTGACCAAGGTTGTCTCTAGACTGTTCACCTCTTTGTAAATCGATCACATTACTTAGTGGATTCCTCCGGGAGTTGGAGAAGACGGGATTAGAAGAATTACCCCATCTTGAACCTCTATAAAAATCAACTGTGTCATTTATTTTTCAGCACATTTACTTTTCTGCATACTTACATTATATCTGCTGATAAACTCATATTTGCTATCCAACTGATTAATAACCAAGTGTTAAAACAAGTTTAAAACAAATCAAAGGGTGTTAAGTCTTCCGCTGATAAAACCAACACAGCCAAGTTAAAGTTCAGGTTAAACGGCTGAGTTATTCTATCAACTTGACTCTATCGAAAGTGCATTTGAGTGGCTAACTCGTTGAATAACCAAACCACACAATGTTTGAGTTAACTCTCCTCAAGGACACAACTGTTTGAGTTAACTATGTAATAATCTTAAAAGGACTAAAATCGAAAAGTTGGTAAGGTTTATTCAACCTCCCCTTCTAAACCTTACTTCACACCCCTTGGGACCTACATATAGTTACTGACTTATGCATCAGAAGGGCCCCTAAGACTAGAGCTGGCAAATGCTTAGACGGGCCAGCGTGGCCTGAGTCCATCGGACCAACACAGAAAATCGAGCCAGCCTGAAAATCACATGGTCCGCCATTTCTCTTTGTAGGTCCCAAGGGGTGTGAGTAAGGTTTAGAAGGGGGGTTGAATAAACCTTGCCAACTTTTCGAATTTAGTCCTTTTAAAATATTGCAGAGTTATATACACAGCTATGTCCTTGATGGACAACTAAGTTAGTTAACCAAATAGAGTTAGCCACTCAATGATTCGATTGAGTGTTGATAGAATAACTCAGTTGTTTAGTCTAAACCTTAACTTGGCTGTGATGAGATTTTCAGCGGAAGACTTAACGCCCTTGAATTTGAGTTAATTTTGTTTTAACACTTGGTTTAGCACTTTGTTAATTATCAATTGGATAGCAAATTATCGCAGATATTAAATGATGCGTAAAGTAAATCTTTGAAATGTAAATGACACAATAAATTTTATAGAGGTTGAAGATGGAGTAATTCTTCTAATCTCTCTTCTCCAACTCTGGAGGAATCCATTAAGTATTGATCGAGTACGAGTGGTTATCGATCGTGATACAAGTCTTGATCACACGGTGACTTGATCCTTTGGGACTCGATCGGAGATGCCTTGGTCACACGGTGGCTTCTCGCACGACTCGGCCTTCTTCACGGGCGAAATGCCTTCTTGCTACTCTGACTCACTTGCTCAAGCTTCTTGGATTTGATCACGAAGCCCTCCAATAACTTGAGACTGGTTCGACCTTGAACCTTTCTATAGTCCTCCTTGGAATGTAGACCCCTTTTGATTCTTCAAAAGTTTCCTCTTTAACATTTGAAGTTGTCTTTCCTTCACGACTTGGTGTTGGATCGATTTCCTTCAAGTTTAGGCTTGAGGATTTGCTTGAATAACTTGAGAATATTTTTGCAGGTTACGGCTCGAACAATAGCTTGAATGTTCGTTGTTCAGGTAACCTTCTCTCAAAGTGATTCCTTAGCCTTTAATAGTGAACTTTCGAAAATCGCCCGTTGAAGAGATAGCTGATTTTTAAAAGTTACTCGTGTTCGTTGGCTTGTCTTGTTGCAATCCTTGATCTTGACAATACCTCGTATTAAATGAATATTGACTTTTCAGATCGACACAAGGTGCGATCTTCCCATTGGTTTATTCCTTTTTCACGCTCGGGATCGAGTACTTTAAGACATGGCAAAGCATGGAAGTATTACTTGTTTAGGTAATATTCTTGACTTACAGGCAACGGATTCTTTTGATTGTCTTGACTTGACTGCCTTTTCCCAGGTGACTTGAGTCTGCTCCAATGATTGAGAGACTCATCGTCACTTCAACTTGAGACTTGGCTTCTAGAGTTGACTTGACCGACACTTCACACGCCATTGTATCCCGGTGGTACTCCTTCATTTGAGTTCTTGACTTCTCCTCCTTGCCATTCTCACCGCTTCACAATGTGAGTCTTCATCTCGATCCTTGATTGACTTCTTTTATATCCAGGCATATGACTTGACTCGGCTAAAGACAACCCTATCTATTTCAATGCATATTACAAGGAAAATGGGGTGCCAACTTTCTAGTCTAAGTTTTACATGACATTCATCAAAACCTATTAAACAAATTTCCCAACACTCTTGGTGATCCCACTCAATAATCCCATTTTTATGCCTAAATATAGTCCGGACAATCGAGCACTGCTTTTGGCCTCTTCGGCCGGTCCAAAGTAGGCCCAAGCTTTTTGGGGTCTATATAAATGTAGCCCAGCATGGCCTATTCTCAGACCTGTCAGGCCGGGCTGGAAATTGTCGGCTCTAAATGGTACAACTCAGGTCCTTCTAACTTTATCTGAATGAACTTTCCCACCTAAAGATTATCCTGACACTTGTAATGGGTGTGAGTTTGGACTATTAGACTATATGACTTTGACTTGGAACGATCCGCGTTTTACTGCAACATCATTCTCCAAAATCCAAAATCAAAACATGGCGTTAAGATTTCTTATCAGAAAACATTAAAGAATACACATTTTTTGTTCATTATGTTTTGGTTTCTCTTCGAGTATTTTCTAAAAATGTTTGGTGAAAATATGTTAGAATGTTTCCTAAATTTTTATATGGAAATAAAATTGTGTTTATTGAGCTATAAAATTGATCGATTTAGCAAATATTTAGTTTGGCATTTTAATTTGAGAAACATGTTTCGTTTAATTATTACTAGTCTTTAACATGTGCAATGCACGAGGTGTTTTGCGTTGTGATATGTGCATTTCTCTAATAGTTCTACGAGTTATATCTCTTTGCATTGTAATAATTCTAAAATAGCATCAGATAATATTTGATAAATACTATTTTATATTTTTTTATTGATGAAGTCAAAAAGAAAAAATTATCATACCTATGAATCATGGAAAAAATACATTCAAAACTATGTTTGTGTTTGATTTTCAAAAACTAATTTTACATAAAATCGCACAAGCCACATCTTCGTCGCACATTTCGTATTAGTCATGTTTAAATTCTTAATAAGTGTGAAAATTGGTGTCATACTTTTTTTAAGGTTGTAGCGCAGTTCATTCGGATGCAAAGTTATTTTCGAAAGTTATTTGTATATGTAAATTGGAGGCATAAATTTTTGCAAAGCTGATCATGCAATAAATTAAAAATTAATATATGTATATGAGAACTACGTACAATAATTTGAAGTTTCTAATTATTTTCTATATTCATGTTCTCATATTGGATATCCTTCAGACTGTGTGATGCACGAACTTTAATTTTATAAAAGTATTTTTTAGTGATTTGTAAAAAGTTTAAAATTTCAATAGATAGTTTCACTATAAAGATAGTTATTTTGATTATAAATCTTCCAATTAAACAATAGAAAACAAACTATAAAAAAACCTCTTTGAATACAAATATTTGGTTGATAACAAATTTTATGAGTGTGAAATATATATCAATTTATAAAGCATGTTTATCTATAAGAAAGTACACGTTTGAAATAGTCTTAACTGCCCAATGTTTTTAAATATTTAATACATTGTATTTTCAGTACAGTTAATGAAAATTATTTTGAATTCCAATACTTTTTAGGGTTTCGAAAGCTAAACAATTGTCATAATTATTAAATGAATCAAACAAAAATATGTTTTATATGTAACAACATAATTTTAGGGAAAATAAAATATTTCAAAAAAATAAAAACTATTCTATTTATATACATATGCACATATATCACAAAAATATCAAATAGAAAAAAAATTATATCTAATGGTCATTGTACAATTTTGAAAGTTGAATATCAAAATAAGTTGGCAAATATGAAAAATAATTTCTATTTACATGAAAATACGTTAATATAAAAATAACTTTCTATGTATAAAAACTATTAGGAATATAATTTCATATTAAATAAAAATGTCATTTTTTTCTTATATATATATATATATACATATAATGTTATGTATTGATATATGTATTTATATAATATTTGGATACATATTTTGTAATATTTTGTCAATTAAAATAAGTATTTTTAATTAAATTTAATAAACTTAAATATAATTATGTATAAGTATGATATGAGTTATGCACAAATAACAACTATACATATATCATAAATAGTCAAAATACTTTAATATATAAATTAATGTTTAATAGCCCGGATGCATAGTTTTAAAAGCCCCTTACAAAATAATGATAAATATATATTATATTTTTACTTGTTATGTTTACTTTTTTATTGTATATATGCAATGTTGGTGTCAAATTGAAGATCAAAAAAAAAATTAATTAGATATATTATTCGTTAAAAGCGGGTTAAAACGAAAAAAATTTATTAAGTTTAAAAATAAGAAAAAGACAAATATAATAATTAATGCAGTACACACAGATTTGGAAAGTTCATTTTACATAATTCTATTTTTTATATAATTTTAAAAGTAAATTATTTAAAGAAAGTTGACTATAAAAAACAATCAAACCCCAAACATTTATTATTTATTATTTTTAATATAATTTTATTACTTTCTTTAGTAATGTGATTTAGTCGGAAAAATATTAAGGTTGCTATTATAAGAATAGTTTCTCTTTATTTATATATATATATATATATATATATATATACATGTAATAATAAGTGTTGTGACTGTTGTTTGGATATGGATAGGGTAGCTTTCCCAAAATGTTATTCATTTATAATAAAAAAAAAAAGGAAAAAAAAAAAACTATGGTTGAAAATGCGAAAAAGATTTGATAGTTAATCAAAAAAGAGATGTCTTAAATATGTTCCAGAGATCCAAGAAACTTGATTTTACAGTCGTACAAATAAGATTTTATCAATATCGATCTTGGAAGAATTATTGTATGAATTTGTGATTGGTTAATTCAAAGTATAATTACATAACCTTTTGCAAAAGGTCAAGATATAAATAACATGGTAAATAAAATGGTTCTATTTTTAGTCTATTTTTATCTTATAGTATTACCTTTAATTCTTTTTGTACTTCCTTCAATTAATAATGTTCTATTATTTTCTTCTAAAACACATGACACACCATAAATTCTAGCCCAGAGAATGGCCCAACCAACAGAGTGGGCTCTTCTGGAGGTCAAGTTTGGACAGGCTAAACCCCAGACCAGAACTACACTTCCAGTCTTAAGCCCAAGTCATAAATCATTGGGCTGCCCATTAAATTACAACGAGAGCTCAACCAAAATAGTTCAGTTGTCACTAAATGTGCCCAAAGGTCACATAAAAATAACTTGGGTTAAGTTCCGGAGAAAATGACAATTTTTTACGCTTCCGGGTATGTTTGGGACAATTTTACGCTTCCGTGCTTTTTTTAGACAATTTTATGTTGCCGCCAAAGTTTTCGGATTTTTTTACGTTATTGTTTCAAGGTTGTTTCGAACATGTTTAATCTAATAAAATTTTAGATGAAAAATAATTTATGTCCCCATTAAATAATTATTTTTATACTCGAAATCTTATAAAAAATCAAGAAATATACACACAAGACAACACATATTAAAACCAAACAAATTGAAAAAAATATTGAAACAACATGAATAAAAAAACACAATCCAATTCTTGATCAAATACACAAGTGGTATTTCCCACCTTTTGTAAGGGTATTGACCAGGGTTGGAACCTTGTATCTTTCAATTTATTTAAATTTTATCCTATCCCCTTCAATTACTACTCACAACTTATTTTAAAAAAATTGATCCAATACATTGAAAATAACAAAAATATGGAAACAACAAGAAACAATAGAACACCATTGAAAACAACCCAAAAATATCATAAACAATATATAAAACACCACATGGACAAAACGAACTTAAAAATAAGTCAAAACTGTATTGAAACATAGAAAACTACATGGAAACTACAATGAAACATCATAACAACAATAAAAACAGTATAGAAACAACCCAAAAATAACATAAACAATATATAAAACAACGCATTAACAGAAATGAGCGTAAAAAATAAGTAAACATTGTATTGAAACATCGAAACAACAACGAAACAGTATAGAAACAACCAAGAAACAAAGGTAAACAACATCGAAGCAACATATATAACATATAAAGCAATACATGAACCAAAAAAAATGCGAAAGCGTAAAAATAACCAAAACAATATGCGGGGAGTGAAAAAAAGTAATAAAAACAAATAGTACAAAAGTGATAGGAACGTAAACAATATTTTTTTCCAAAATTTGAGGTATTTTCAGTAATTTATCAAAGAACTTGAGGGCAGTAGGATGGACAGTTGGGCCCGAAACCAAACTTGCAATATTAAATTGGAATAATCAAATGAAAACTTAAAAGCAAAGTTAGGACAAAACATAAGGTTAAGTGAAAATTCCAAATCAGCATTAGATAATAAAATTGTAACGAAAATTAACAAACGTAGATAACAAATTTGGAGTTATTTAAAGAAACTTCAAAACCCCAATATGCCACAATTAATTTTCTTTGGAAGGGTTAAAACCTCAAACTTCATTTTTGATATGTGTGTGTATTTAAATTTTGAGTCATGTTACATTTTTCTAGTTTATTATTGATAGTTAATCCAAAAACGAGATGAAGGAACGGAAGTACACACAAAATTAGTTTCTCTCTGTGAAAAAAATTAGTTTTTTCTCTGTGAGAACCCTAGTTTCACTTGTTATCATTTTTCATCCCCGCCTCCTTCATCCCTATTTTCATCCTTCATCCCATCTTGTCCCTTATCTTTTCCCACTTCTTTGTGCCTTGTGCCCTTGTTTCGCTTGTTTGTTTGAGTATGTATGACCGCATCATTGATTTCATTTGCATGTTTTTCCCAATTTTGTAAATAGCTCTCGCAGGCGGCAGATCGGGGCCTAGCGCCTAAGAAGAGATTAGCGGGGTTAGGCGGGACTGGCGGGATTAAAGCGGCCTAATCGAAAAAAAAAAAATCGTAGGCGGACAAGGGGGCCTAGCGCTAAAGCGGGGATTTTTTACAGAGGACTTTTTCCTAATATAAAAATGGTTAATAAATAATTATAAAACCTTAATAGTTAATAAATGTGTTTTATCTTTTACTTCTTAAATGTATGCTAGTGGTGTGGTTGGTAAGCACCATTGTTATTTTTTTAATGACCCAAATCGAGATTCTTCTATGCTTTAAATTTATCTTATCTTGGTCTGAGTGAACCCCTCTTTCTTTTGGTCCCCACCCCACTTTATTCCTTTGTCATATTCCCCTGTGGCAGTGATTCTGATTTATTGCACCTGGTGGGATTTTTGTGTCATGTCCCCTGCTATGGACCAAGATATTGTGGACCGCATTAAAATTTTGCTTTTACCTCGGACGAGAAGGATGAGGTTGCCTTTAAAGAAAAAAATGTTTCTAAAAGTAAAGTTGAGTGTGCCCGAAGTCTTTGGATAAAAGCTTTGGAACAAAAAGATGAACTTTGCTCGCCTTCGCAGCACCCTCTCTAACATTTGGCAGACCAAAAATCCATTCTCGGCCGAGAAAATGGAAGTAACCTATTTTGATTTATCTTCCAAAAGCATGAGGATAAAAATAGAGTTCTCGTAGAGGTAAAACTGGACCTTTGATAACCAATATCGAAACCCGAGATAGTGGTCGACAATATTTTGGATAAGGTTGATTCGATTAATTAGTTGAGCTCACGGGTCCAGATTTGGAAGCTTCCATTTTATTGGATCTCTGTTTAAACAGTTCGGAAGATTGGGAATAAATTCTCTAGAGTCTCAGATGTGAATATTCCTGATGCGGGGAATATTAAAGGAATACACATATGTATCTTTGCCGATATTAACGGAAAAATCCCCGCTTAGAGGTACGAATATTAAAGTTGGCTTGAAACTCTTTGGATGGATTTCAAGTATTAAATCCTACAAAATTTATGTTTCTCTGCGGTTTTGTGGGTCATGCCAAAAAGAGGTGTCAAGTCCGTGATAATCGAGAAGCAAGGAGTTTAAAGAGGGCCAATTTGGAGAATGGTTGAGAGATCAAGAATCCCCCTTTGTTAGGCAATTGCGAGAGACCGCAGAGACTTATAATGGGATCTACAGGAAATCTATCCCCTTCAGGTTCTGGGCTCAATAATGGGATAGAGGATATTTCGGGTCAAGAGAATCAATTGATGAATAAATAGAAATTGTCCAAAACGGAAGGAGGAGTTAGTATGCAGATGGTCTCTAGACAGAAAGTTTTGAAAAAATCTGAGCTGGTTCAATTCAAGGAAAACATAAATCCTCCCAATGACCTACCCGAACGGTCCAATTCTATCTATATCCCCCCTCTTAGAAAGATTAATTCGGATGAAACTGGGAAGGTAGATTGTATCCCCTAGAGGCTTTGGAAAAGCCTAACCCCTCTTGCAGAATCGATGGAGTCAGAATCCAATTTAGAGAGCTTTCGAATGGATTGATTTCGACAAATAACAACACTCGGAAAAATGCTGGAAAGAAAGCAGGAGAAGTTATTCCAATGGAGGTTTCAGATGCTAAAGACTGATGTTCTAGTGGTCATAAAAGACCCTTGGATTTGTTGCATAACAACATTGACATGTTCCCAGGTGATCACAAAAAAATAAGATTAGAGATATTGTTGAGGAAACTCGTCTTTCGAATTTAAAGGTGGAGGTGGCCAGCCTTGATTGGGCCCAAACCCATTAATGAGAGCTTGTTTGTGGAATTGTAGAGGGTTGGGAGGACCCTGTACTATTCCCAAACTTAAGGAGGCTATTTGTCTTCATCTCCCGGATTTGGTTTTTCTTTGTGAAACGAAAAAGAAAAAAGCTTTTTTCAAACAGTTTGTAGGAAGTTAAAAATGGAGGATCGTTGGATTTGTGTGGATCATATCGGTAAGAGCGAGGGTCTTCTCGTTCTTTGGTCTACTGATGTTTTTGTTCTTCAAAGTTTCTCTTTGCAGTTTTGTATGGAGTTGGAAATTGAGATTAAGGGAATTCGGGATAAATTTTGGGTCATTGTGGTGTGTGCAAGTACCGAGGATAATGAGAGAAAAAGCCAGTGGGAGTACCTTGAAAAAGCTAAGGATAATTGGAGCCACTTTTGGATTATTGGAGGTGATTTTAATGACCTTACCGAGGCGACTGAGAAAAAAAGGGGTAGGATTAGGCCATTCCAAAGTTTCAGTACTTTCAACTCTTTTATCTTTAACATGGGAATGGGGGAGATCTTTTTCAAAGGTTACCCATTTACTTGGGCGAATAACAGAGTGGTTGAAGGTTTAGTGGAGGAGAGATTAGATCGAGTTTTAGGTTCTCCCGAATGGCTCCTTAAATTCCCGGATGCCTGTGTCTCTCATGTTGAGAAGCAAGCTTCTGATCATTGCCTTCTTTTTCTTGACTCTAATCTGGAAAAAAAAGAATAAAAAAAAGAGATCCTTCTTCGACAAAAGGTGGATTAAGAATAAACAGATTGAGCTTGTTGTTGATAAGGCTTGGAACGAACCAGTTTGGAGTACCCCCTTATTTCAAATTCAGAGACATATTTGGAATTGCAAAATCTCTCTTCTGAATTGGAGGATGACTCATGATACTAATTCAAGAAAGTGATTGATTAGTGCAAAATCAAGATGACAGAGATTAAAAATATGGGAGGCCAATCAAACTGGCATGTTTGGACTACTTTGAAATCTGTTCTTTCCAAAGCCTATAACGATGAAGTTTATGGAGCCAAAAAGCTAGAGTTAAGTGGCTTAATGAAGGTGACAACAACTCCAAATTTTTCGTGCCTCTACTATTAATAGAAGGAGAACCAATTGTATTGAAAAACTTGTTGAAACGATGGAACCTATTGTGAGACCCTGCTTCCATTAAGTCGAAATCTCGAATTTTATAAAACCCTGTTTCACTCTTCTAAACCTCCGGATGATGAATCTATCTTAGATGGAATGCCTAAGTCTATTACGGGTGCCATGAATCGAGAACCGACAAGGAGGTCGAAACCTTGGAAATCAAATCAGCCTTGTTCGATCTTTACCCCCATAAAGCCCTAGGGTTGGATGGCATGAGCCCCTTTTTTTTCCAGCATTTCTGGCTCTGTGTTGCTGATCAGGTTTGTTTTGTGGTAAAAAATTTCTTTCTCTATTCTAAAATGCTCAAAAGTACCAATCACACTAATCACATTGATCCCTAAAATCAAAAATCCCACATCTATTTCTCATTTCAAACCTATTAGCCTTTGTGGGGTGATTTATAAAATCATTTCAAAAGTGATTGCGAATCGTCTCAAGTCTGTCTTGCATCATTGCATTAGCATAAATCAATTTGCTTTCATTTCAGGTAGACAAATTATTGATAATGCTGTCATCACTCATGAATGTTTGCATTTTATGAATGGTCTTAGAAGTGGTAAGCATTATTTCATGGCTCTTAAACTAGATATGGCCAAAGCTACGATAGAGTTGAATGGAACTTGGCAATGTGATGATTAAAATAGGTTTTGCATGCTCGTTTGTGAACCGGATTTGTGCTTGCATTCAGTCAGTTTCATACTTCTTTATCATCCTTTCTAAAGCCCTTTCTAACCTGATTAAGCAAGCCCAAAATCAGTCTTTTTTCAATGGCATCAAAATCTGTAGGAATTGTCCAAGTATTACCCTTTTTTTTGCCGATGACTCAATCCTTTTCTGTTCTACTGATCCTATACGAGCTTTTAATGTTAATAACATCCTTTCCTGATACTGTAGAGCTTTTGGTTAGCTTGTTAATTTTGATAAATCATCTATTTTCTTTAGTAAGAATGTCTTTGAATCTGTCAAAAATGAGATATGCTCTATGTTTTTTGGGATCTCTGATAAGCCCTGTTCCAAATAACTTGATTTACCTATGGTAATTGGAAGATCTAAAAGAGATGTTTTTAAATTTGTGATGGAATGTGTGAATAACAAGATGAGTGGCTAGCAAAATAGGTTCTTAAGTACTATGGGTAAAGAAGTGCTTGTTAATGTAGTGATCAATGTTATTCCTAATTATGTTATGTCTTGTTTCAAATTTCCATCTTGTATTTGCAAAGAACTTATCCAAATCACGTCCAAATTTCGGTGGGGTAAAAATGTGGAGGGAGAGGGAAAAATACATTGGGCGGCTTAGGATAAACTAGTGCTCAAAAAAGATATGGGAGGGTTGGGTTTCCAAGACTTTATATCTCTTTAATGATGCACTTAATGCTAAGCAAATTTGGAGAATTATTACTCAACCGAATCTATTGATGAGTAAAGACCTTCGTCTAAATATTTTCATTCGGGGCCTTGTGGCGCTATTCCTAAGTGCTAACGATTCTTGGGTTTGGAAATGTTGGTGTAAGGCTAAATACATCTTGTCTTTGGGTCTTAGACTTAAGGTTGGGGATGGCAAGTCTATCTTGGTGTGTGAATCCCCTTGGATCCCTAAACCGCCTTCCTTCAAACCCTCCCCTTCTGGTCGGGTTGATCTTTTAGGTGTTAGAGTATGTGATTTTCTGAGTTATGATGGGTTGAGTTGGAATATAGATGCTATTTTTAATGCATTTTGCTTTGATGATGCAACCTTATTTTGCAGATTTCAATCTCCCTTCAGAAAAAAAAAAAAAAGATTCCTTGCTTTGGCACTTTGAAAAAAAGGGCAATTACACTATTAAATATGCTTATAATTTGCTGCTCTTTGGTAAGCAGACAAAATTGGACCTTCCTGAAAGTAGTAAAAGTACTTTTGTTGGTAAAACAACTTGGAAGACTTGTTGGGCCCTGGCTGTGAAAGGAAAAATTTGTCACTTCATATGGCGATGCATCAAAAATCTTCTCCCAATCACGATCTTCTTTTGAAAATGAGGGTAGGGATCGATCTCATTTGTCATGTCTATAGAGTAGAGGAGAAAATGGTGGCCCACATTACTTTTCAATGTCGAAGAGCCCAACTTGTTTGAAACTTGATCTTGTTAATCGGGAGGGAACACAAGGTAAATTATTTTTTTTGCGGGATGGTAGGAAGATGTGAGTACTTTTTGCACGGAGAAGTGAAGCAAGATCGTCGCATTTTTTCGTATCTTCTTCTTTGGATTTTATGGAAAGATCGTAATCAATGGATTTTTAAAAAATGGTGGTCGAATTAGACATCCTCTTGAAAGCTAAATTTGAATGGTTGGAGTTTGATTCTATTCTTTGAAGGTTGTACAAAGAATAAGTAGTTGTCCTGGTTTATCCAAGGTGCCTTCTAGAGATAACATTCATTCTTCTTTGTGATAGGATCACCTTGTTTGGTGATCAATGTTGTAATGGGAATGGATTGCATACACGCCTTGGGGATTTGATTGTTGATGAGCAGGGCGCACTTGTGAAAGCATGGGTGGTTTCTAGGGATTATATTCATTCTCCAATGGAAGCTGCTCTTGTAGGTATTCGTCACGCTCTTTTGATGGCATTTCAACTGGGAAAAAAAAGAATATCCATTCATCTAGATGACAAGAATATGGTAAGCAAACTCAACATCAAATTTCCATTTGAGGGGAATGAGTCATGCATAGCCCAAGACATCTTTCTCTTTGGTTATCTCTTTGATTCATTTGAATTTCATGTTATGAACCATGTTTCTCGAATTCAATGTAATAGCTCTTGAAGCATTCAATTGTTTGTTTGATTTGAATTGGTCTAGCCAATTCCCTTCCTTTTGACTATCATTATAAGCTAAGATGGCTTGAGCAAGTCGACTCTTTTCTTTTCGTTTTAAGTTCCTTTGAGTTTTTGATATAAAAGTCTACCATTTGAAAAACAAAAAGTTAATCCAAAAACGAGATGTCTTAAATATGTTCCAGAGATCCTAGAAACTAGACTTTACAATCGTACAAACGAGATATTATCAATATCGATCTTGGAAGAATTATTTTATGAATTTGTGATTTAGTTAATTCAAATTATAATTGCATAACCTTTGCAAAAGGTCGAGATATAAATAACATGATAACTAAAAGTGCTTCTATTTTTAGTCTATTTTTATCTTATAGTATTACCTTTAAATTCTATTTTTTTTTTTTTTTGAAAAAAAAAAAAAGTATTTTCTTCAATTAATAAAATTCTATTATTTTCTTCTAAAACATATAACAAACCATAAATTACAACCCAGAGAATGACCCAACCAACAGTGTGGGCTCTTCTGGGGGTCAAGTTTAGACATGCTGGCCACTGAGGCTTGGTACAAACCCCAGACCAAAACTACACTTCCAGTCTTTAAAATATAATTTGAGTAGTAGCCCAAGTCATAAATCATTGGCTGCCCATTAAATTACAACGAGGGGTCAACCGAAATAGTTCAACCTTCACTAAATATGCCCAAAGGTCACAGAAAAAGAACTTGGGTTAAGGATACTATTGCCCCATATTCAAGAAAAAAATGACAGTTTTTTACGCTCCGGGTTTTTTTTGGATAATTTTACACTCCCGTGCTTTTTTTGGACAATTTTATGTTGCCGCCAAATTTTTGGATTTTTTTATGTTGTTGTTTCAAGGTTGTTTCGAACATATTTCATCTAATAAAATTTCAGATGAAAAATAATTTTTGTCCCCATTAAATAATTATTTTTATACTCAAAATCTTATAAAAAATCAAGAAATATACACATAATATAACACATATTAAAACCAAATAAATCGAAAATAATATTGAAATAACATGAAGAAAAAAACACAATTCAGTTTTTGATCCAATACACAAGCGTCACGCCCATCCTTTGTAAGGGTATTGGTAGGGTTCGAACCTCGTATCTTTCAATTTATTTAAAATTTATCCCCTCCCCTCAACCACTACTCCCAACTTATTAAAAAAAATAATCCAATACATTGAAAACAATAAAAATATGGAAACAACAAGAAACAATACAACACCAGTGAAAATAAATCAGAAACAACATATATAAAACACCAGATGAACAAAAAGAACTTAAAAATAGGTAAAAACTATATTGAAACATAGAAAACTACATGGAAACAACAAAGAAACATCATAACAACATTAAAAACAACCCAAAAATAACAGAAACAATATACAAAACAACGCATGAACATAAAAGAGCGTAAAAAATAAGTAAAAATTATATTAAAATATCGAAATAACAGCGAAACAATATAGAGAAAACCAAGAAACAAATGTAAACAACATCGAAACAACATATATAACATATAAAGTAATACATGAACAAAAAATCGAGAAAAGCGTAAAAATAACCAAAAAATATGCAAGAGCGTAAAAAAATATTAAAAAAAAGTATAAAAGTGATTGGTGCGCAAACAGTGTTTTTGTTTCCAAAATTTGAGGTATTTCCGGAATTTCTCAAAGAATTTCAAGGCAGTAGGATGGACAGTTGGGCCCAAAACCAAACTTGCAATATTAAATTGGAATAATCAAATGAAAACGTAAAAACAAAGTTAGGACAAAATTTAAGGTTAAGTGAAAATTCCAAATCAATATTAGATAATAAACTCGTAATGAAAATTAAGAACAAACTTAGATACCCTAAGTGAAAATTCAAAATCAACATCAGATAATAAAATCGTAATGAAAATTAAGAACAAACATAGATAATAAATTTGGAGTATTTAAAGAAAATTCAAAACCCCAATATGCCACAGTTAATTAGGTCTCAATTGTATATTGGTAGTTGACTTTTCTTATTGTGCTTATAGTTGAACACTAGTGATTTCGGAGATGTCGTAATTATTGTTGATGTGTTATATTTAGTGTATGTATAGTTTGGGAGTCTGGATATTTGAGGTTTTTTTAATAAATATTTACAAATATGAATTGGGATCAACTCTTGATGATTGAAGTTTGTGTTGTCGGAGCGATTCACTCGTGTTCGATCCCAACCGAAAGTGTGTTTCTTCCCCTACTATCCCACCATACTAAAAAACCATGAAAATATTGAATTGGGCTAGCTACCATAAAAATATGTCTCAAATTTTTAAAAATCGAATTGATTGATCGGTTTTATATGTTTAATCATAATGGGATATGGATGGTAATGAGTTTAGGTAAGACCCAAATTCCACTTAGATGTAACCCAAATAGGGTGTGTCTAGGGTTTGTTAATGAATATAATTTTTCATACGCCTGCGGTTTTAGGTCATGTAACACGGTAATAGGATCCGTCTCAGACCCAGACTCTTGTAACTATTGTGTATGTACTCTAGAGGATATTTTCAAGTTCTTAGCTTTTTATTAATGTTTATTTGATAACATAAAATATTGTACAAAATTATACAAATGTTTTATTTTACATTGGTAGCAATGCTATGACTAATAGTTATATAAATAACAGATTTCTGAAATACCCGGGCCTTGCGAGCATGGGAGGTTGTACCCGCCAGATACACATACAAGATGGGGTGAGTATGAGAGGTCGTACCCGCCAGACACACGTACATGTCTAGACTGAGGTGGTCGGTTGGAACGTATATGGATCGTCTTTTCTATTTGTATCGGGTTAGACCTCGAGACTGAGTGTGCCTGATCCAAGCTCGACCCATTGGCTTCCCTATAATTAGGTGTTTTGTTTGGTTCGATTATCTCTAAATAATCCATTTTTTGGTTAGAACTCAATCAATTAGAATTTTCTTCTTAAGAAAAATAATTTTCTTTGGAATGGTTAAAATCTCAAACTTCATTTTTGATATGTGTGTGTATTTAAATTTTGAGCTCTGTTACATTTTTCTAGTTTATTATTTAATTTTCACTTTTACATAAATTAATAAAAATATATTATATTACCTTAAACTGAATGAACTTGCTGAAGGGATTCGACCAATTGAATCATTGACCGACAACAAAGTCAATTTGATTACCATTTTTTTTTTTTTGAGTGTAAATTCAGTTTGTTTTTAATATATTATAGGCTATTCTTGGTTTACCCTAGGAGTCTAAATTTTAAAAAAGGATTTTTTGTAACGCTCCTTATGAACCACTGTGCTTGTTTTAAACATATTTTAGATAATTCGGATTCATATTATAATTGATATTCATATTATTTTAGTAATTTTATTTTATTATATACCACGAGTTTGTAGCTCAAGTGTTATCAGCTCACCCTTTGTAAGGGTGTTGACCAAGGTTCGAACAATGTGTAGCTTAAGTAGTATCAGCTCCCCTCCAACCACTACTTCCAATTTATTAAAAAAACTATATACATATTATATATGAACAATATTAACTGCAATAATAATTAAACACCAATTAACTCAAAAAAAATAATTAAACACCAATTATAAAAAATGATCGAAACCGATAGTATTAGTACCCTGGCAGGGAATTTTTTTAATTCTCATTATTGGTTAAGATAACAATAAATGAACCAATCATGTTATGACAGGACATACACTGTGCAAAAGTTCTGGCAACTTTATGAAAAATGAAAATGTTGGTTGTCCTCCACCTTAGGTGGGTTATTTTATTTTTTTTTTTTTTTTAATATATGCTCTTTCTAAATATCTTCAAATTTTAAATTATTAACGGCTATTATACAGCTAATGGAAACCCAAACTTTGATGGATGTGATTTTTTATTTTAAGTATTAAATTATTTTTTCTCTATACATATAATGTATGTATTGTTTGTTATGTTCAAAATCCATGATGTTTAATAACACTCTATCTCCATCATCAACGGCAATAACTATACACGTGTACTTGCTTGGGATGATGGGCGCCATGATTTTCATTAGGGTTGCAAATCATGTCATCATGTCGTGTTCGTGTCGTACTATTGTATTTTTGTGTTGTCTATTTTATTTGATCTTAACAATAACAATAGTTATAATTTTAAATTAATTTATAATTTTGTATTCGTGTCGTGTTTTATCGTGCCGTTTATCTCTATAATAATGTTGTGTTGGGGGCAAAAACAACATTTAATTAATTAATATATAATCCAATTATATATTTATTTAATATTAATTGTTCAATGGGTACATTAATAAAATAATCAGCCCAAAGGTGTCCGGGATTGGCCCATAGGCCGATTTCTCCTACACGGACTGGCCCATAGGCCGAATTCTCCTACACGGCCCACAGGGCCATCTCCCAGGTATAAAAAGGTCCCTCCTATTCATTTGTAAGTTAATTAATTCATAATTCTCCTACCCATTTAATTCACTATTCAATTATTCTTTTATTTCTCGTTCATTTGTCTTTGAGCAGCGTCGGAGGGGCCTCTCTCGAGACAACCCACTAGCCCCTCTAACGTTGTGTGTGTGTGCGGCAAGTTCTCAATTGAAGGATTTTTCAAACTCTCGGAGAAGAAGACAGAAGACTTCCGGGGGAGAAGGATTTGGTCAACCCGTTCACTGGAGTGATCGCCTAAAAAGAAAGATCATTTTGGCGTCGTCTGTGGGAACAACAAAGCGCACCAAGACAGACCGACTTTAAGCGCATGGAGCCGGATCCCAAGCCCGTAGGCGGGGTCGAGACTAGCAAAGGAAAGGCCATCAAGAAGGCGGGAAGCCATCTACCGCCTCCCGAAAGAAAGAAAGGGCGTCGCCACCTCTATCTTGAGGAGCTCCGCCCATTGAAGAAATTTACCCGCCGTCGGAAGGACGTGTTTGATAAATATTTTTATTATGATTTTGATGATTTTGTTTTAAAGTGTTCTTACACCAAAACAATGTTTCAAAATATTGTCCAAATACTCCGATCGATATAAAATATTTTTACTAATTTTTTGGAGTATTTCTTGAAGTTTATTTTCGATAAAAATGGACAACACTTCTGTCTCGTGTTGGGACCGACGCCTATTGGGCAACCCGCATTTGAAGATATGTGTTGAAACACAAAAACGGATCAAGTAAAATATATGAGGTCGGCAGGTGTGGCCGACGGTCGACTGTGTCAACCGGCCGGTTACGAAGTGACTGCTCTTTTCTATATTGCTTTACAATATGTCCAATCGGTCCAACACAGGTCGCGGTTGGCCGACTTCGCCGACGGCCGCCTGTGTAAAAATGAGATTTTACTTTTCAACGTCTATTTCTACGCGATCGATCGTCTACCATTTTGAAAGCAAAATTCTAGCCGTTGACAATGAGACAATTATTACTTAATTTGTGGGATTGATTTCTAATGACTATATTCTTGATTTTAATTATATTTTTCGTCAGAGATTTTCAATCCCAAGAGAAGCCTATCCATGATCAATCATCTCCTATAAATAGAGTAAGTTTTGGAGCAACAAGTGAACAATTGAGATACAACACAACAAGATACACTCAAAGCAAATACTTGTTCTTTCATTGTCTATATTCTTGTTGTAATAGCCTAAGGTCTTACACTTTCACATCTTGAGGTCTAGACTTTATTTCTTGATTACACTTGCACTATAAATTGTATTATTCATTATCGAGTTGTAATCTTGAATTTGTGGTCATCATTCAACACAAGATATCCTTGTGAGTGTTCTTGTGGTAAGAACATACTTGGGTGATCTAGGTGTTAGGTGCAAGAAGATTGTGGTAATCTTCTTATTAAAGAGTGTGGTGCTCTTTGAGGTGTTGAAGAATTTGGTGTTCTTCAAAGTCGGAAGATTGTGGTAATCTTCACAAGGTGCCGTTGAAGATTGTGGTAATCTTCAAGAGAGATTGTGGTAATCTCCAAAGAAGGTGTTGTAAGGTGATGTTGTATTAATTGTGGTAATTAATAAAATCTTTTTTCTTTTTGAAATCCATCACGGAGATACTGGGTGGTAGAGGACTAGGCCCTAGGTGGGTTGAACCTCTATAAATCGACGCGTGTTATTTACTTCCCGCATTCATTCTTGTCTTGGCTTGTTTGATTCGAAAAAGAGGGCGTAATCGAGAAAATGGAGATAATCTATCACCCCCTCTAGATTATCGTAGCCGCTTGGACTTACAAATGGTATCAGAGCCAAACTCTTTGGCAAGCTCGTTCCACATCGCGAGTAAAGAGGAACGATCAATGGCTACGAATGAAGTCTACCCTAATCTGCGCCTCCACCAACAAGCCACCACTATTTGATTCCAAAAATTATAAATTTTGGAAAGAAAGAATGGAATGCTATTTACAAAGTTGCGGGTTCGATATTTGGAACACGGTCATAAATGGAGAATCTATCCCGATGAAAGACGGACCACTCACATCCATAGTCCTCAAGGAGCTCAATGATGAAGAAAAGGAAATTCTCTCCTTAAATAGTAAAGCTCGAAATATTCTTCATTGTTCACTTACATTTTCAGAATACGGTCATATTCGAGGAATACGATCGGCACACGAAGCATGGGAAAAATTAGAAGCTATCTATGAAGTATATGCAAATGAAAGGAGCAACTCAAAAGCATCTACCTCTCAAATGGATACAACATCAAATCCAACAACATGGGATGAGCTTCTTACAACTTCCGATGATGAAGAAGCCGAGCAATCTCTTATGAGCTTCAAGAAGAAAACGAGGTATACTCTAAACCCTCTACTTCCTATGATAATGAATTACACAATGATTATAGTGATTTGCAAAATAATTTTGATGAGATTCAAAATGAATTCCAAAGCTTGCTTGTTAAATACAAAAACTTGAAAATGAATTCCATGTTTTGAAAAATGTTAAGGATAATTTATTTTCTTCTTATGAATCACTTTCATGTTCTCACACCACCACACTTGATAAGGTTAGAATCCTTGAAAAGGAAAATAGTACTCTTGTTGAGGATATAAATTGCATGAAAAATGATTTACAAAAATTCAACTTGAGTACCGATAATGTGACCAAAATTGTTGATGTTCATAGTTGTGATAACTTGAAACTAGGACTTGATCATAAGCCCAATGTTGTTAATCATATGAAAAAGAGTCAAGTCTCTAAGCATGTTGGTCATTATATTTCTAGAATTATTACTTGCTTTTATTGCGGTAAAAAGGGTCACACGGCTAATTCTTGTTGGGCTAGAAATAGCTCTAATTATTGTTGGAGACCAAAAAGTCTCAAAGCTAATCACAAAAGACCCAAACACTTGAGGGTACCACAAAATAATGTCATATTAGGTACCCGGCGAAATGACAATCAAAGAAAATTCATACCGCCAAGAAGACATCAAATGATTGTTTCATTTGATCAAAGGAGAAGACAACATCATAATGAATTTCCAAGAGAAAGACGCTTATCAACAATGAGAAGGACACAATCCTTGGAAATGGAGCAATTGGAGAAGCTATCATCAACAAGATGATTTTCAAAGAGGAAGATATCATCAACAATGGGAAAGACACAACCCATGGAAATGGCGTAATTGGTAAACCGTATCTTCCTATTTATATATGCATTTCATTTTGTTATTATGCATGTTTTTATTTGTGTCTTAATTTTCAAAATGAGTTTTCAAATGTTTTTTTTTTTTTTTAAACTAAGGTCTTCAATAAATATTTGTGTTTTTAAATCTTTTGAAAAGGAGACCTAGCATGATGTTTGTAAAAACTCTTGTGCATTTACTTAGACTAAAATATTTTATGTATCTATATAGCACTAGCACACTTGTGACATCTCTTATTGCTTTAGCCTACACTTTTACCATTATATTTTGTGCAAGATTTGTTTGAGAATTGTGTAGGACATATATATATATATTCATCTTCATCAAGAGATGCTTAAATTATCGAGGTACGTTCACTAGTATTATTTTTAAACTCGATACTCTTCTTGTCGTATAATTATGCGCTTACCTTTCAAACTATTTCAATGTATCTCTCTTAAGTGCCATTAAATGGATTTTCTGATTTTTTTTAAAGGGCACTCGCAATCGTGTTTTTAATCGAGTCTATCATATATTTCTTGGATCGTACATATAGTTGCATTTTTTTTAAAAAACTTTTGGGGTGAAAATCATATTTTGAAAAGCGTGAGAAATTGCATTCAGGGGACAGTCAAGGGGTCGACCGGTCGCCCTGCATGTCGACCGGTCGAACAACACCGACCGGTTGCCCTGTTGATTTTTTTTTTGTTAAAAATCCGTCTGTTCTCAGTTTGCAGAAACAGAACCAAAATCACTCCAAAACCCTTGCACGCGATTTCTTATCCCCTTCCTCTAGAAATCTCAAATCTTCATCAAATCTTTTGATTTTTGTTGCTAATCTCCTCTATTGTGCAAGAATCTCACATCTATGGCTCCTCCAAGAAATTCTACCGATCGTAATCTGATCGCGAAATTCTTACCGCAAGCGTACGATGTCAAGTTTTAGTATAGGTTTTGAAAGTAGGGTTATCGTCTCCACAGGGATTGTTATCGAATTTTATACTAAGTACTATAATTAGAATAGCTTAACTCTATCTAGAAATCGAAAAGAGATGATGATTTATTAAACTAAAAATAAAACTAAAAATAAGCAATTAATTGGTTCAGACAAATTATCAAACACTTAAAATATGAATTCTAGAGGGTTGATTTCACCTAGTTATCCCCTATGTTTTCAATCCAGTTCATTAATAACAAGTTATTAATCTATAAGCCAATATTCCTACCGTTTATCACTTCCTCTCTTGAGTGCCAAGTGATTCTAAGTTCCAATTTCTGATTTCGATATCTCTATAAAAATCATAAATTAAACCCTAATACACTCAATGAATATTCTATCACAGGCTTCAAAAGATTCATAAATCTCTCGATTCTATGAAACCCTAGGTTGTGCTATTCTATGGCCGACGTTTAATTACTCTCTCAAGCGTCAAATCAAACATACCAAACAATCTAAATTATTGATCGATAATCCAGACGCAATCAAATCAAATAGCACAAATAGATTAAATAATATGCGAGTTTCATAAATCGAAATCAAAACATAGTTCGGACATAAGTTACATCAATCCCTAGAAAGATGGATTTAGCTATTAATGGACGTTTAAAAACTCGTGAAGAAATAATTATACATCTCAAGAAATCGACAAAGAAAAACAAAGAAAGAATTGAGAAGAAAAGAGAAGGAATCCTCTCTCGTGTCCGGGAGAAGTGCCTCCAATTGCCGCCCCGAACCGTAGCCTTGTGTCTCTTGCCTTGCGTCGTGCTCAAAATAATGTATGCCCTCTTGTTTGTACGTGCGTTCTTATATTTATAATCTCGAAACTCTCGAAAATCCGTCGAAAAGCCCACGAAATAAAAGCCCACGTTCAGCCCTATTTTCCGCCTTGGGACGCTGACGCCATGGCTCCTAATCTCACGCGCAGAAGAACGCCGCCGCGTCGTCTACCGCTTACTCGTCGCAGCTAAGCAGTCATTAAGCTTGGCTTGGGCGAAGCACGCCCGCTCATCACACTTATCTGCTTTGTTGCCACACGCCGAATACATTGCGCGCGCCGCCATCCTTCATCGCGGCCGCATGAGCTGCAACACACCCGCTTTGTGCCATTCCTGCTTTTGCTATAGTTGGGCGCTGCAGCCCTTGTGTATGGCGAGCCGCAGCCGCTCCCCTTCCCCTACGCCACTATTCAGTTTTCGACCTGGGGCGCTGGGTTTTAAGCTGGGCTCGTTCTCGATCGATAATTTTATGTTTTTCGCTTCTAAAATGTGATCTTCACCGTCCAAACACGTTTTTCACCATTTTTGCTCAATTTTGGCTACCAAGACCATCCCGATTCTCAAACGACAACAAATGACACAAACTCGACTCAAACGACACTAAAATACTCGAAAATACCGCAAAATCCTAGTCTAGAATATTCAATACATTGGTATAAAACCAACTTAACAAATACCCCCAAACTTAGACGTTTGCTTGTCCTCAAGCAATTACTGACTCTAAAAATCAACAAACATAGAGGAAACAAAAATAAAGATGACTAACTCAACAGACTAATCGCAAAACTTCACAACCAAACCCATTCGTCAAATTACGTTTCACTATCAATCAAGCACGTATTTTCACAATGTGGTCATGAAGGTGGAATGTTCATGCTAACCCCGTTTTCATTATCCAGATAGATTCACGCAATCAAGTGTTTTCAAAATGATCCAATTTTTGATTATAGAGATGAGATGCTTATAGGACTCCATAAAGCTTGTCTTTCACACTAATCTCCACTAATGTAGGCTAATGTAACACAAGGATCAATAGGACTTTTAAAGCTTGTAATGTGGGCTTAGGGTAAGGTAGGAAAATATAGGAATAAGTGGCTCAAATCACCCAAACACACAATTATTACTTCAAATCACCAATTAGCAACTACCCTTCACTTTTGACCTCCCCAATGTTTATGAACCTTCAATCCCGCTTGATTTTTCTCATTTTTTTCACACATTTTTTTGGGACCCCAAACTTATTCATTTGCATACATGGGGTTTCATATTTTTTTCTCGGGTAACTTCATTCGATTAAATACATACCCTTCTTATCATACCCTTCTCAACCTTCAACATTTTTCTATACTTTCTCGTGTATGAGTGATGGGTAATTAGGATTTTCACATTTAGGCTCGGGTATTAGATTGGTTGCCAAAGAAACGGGTTTATAAGGCTCAAAGGGGACACTAGGGAAAATATAATACAAAGGTAGGCATTTTAGGCTCGCTTGTTCAAAAATGGCCTAAATCACTTCCTTAATGTTACTTCACCTAGGATTTTGCCTCGACTAGTGATCGACAAGTTCTAGAATCGGTGGGATCATAAAAGAAACACTCAATCGCATAAACCATCCCCAAATAAATCAATGATTTAAGCACATAGATGGAATTGATGGAAAGAAGAATAAATCATACTTCAAACACATGGTCTCTTGACCGTTCAACTCATATTCAACAAATTAACTTAGTCATGCGGTTTCACGTTTTACATACGCCCGACTCGACTCTAGACTCTTTTTTGCTTTTTTTCTCTTTTTTTTTTTTTTGTTTTTTTCTTACTCAAGACTTCGACTCGATGAATAAAAACAGACTACACCCCCAAACTTAAAAACGACATTGTCCCCAATGGAGAGGTGGGAAAAAAGGACTTTTCTGGTAGCCGAGGAGCGAAGGCTCCTTAAGTCATGTGGTATTACTACGTGTAGGAGGTGTCTCGTATAAGTTCACAATGCATCCTGGTGCACAAGCTCGTGAGTATTGTATACTTTTGAGGTGTGGTCTTGTTCGCCCTAGCCCCCTTTTTGGCTTCGCATCCTTGCAACCTAGCAAGGTAAACAAGAAAACAAAACTCGTGGAACCATGGAATTCGGTTATGGGTGAGAACTCGAAAATCAAAGCATATACATAATGCACCCAAGTAAAAATATAGTGTCATGTCAAAAAGATAAGCATAGATATACAAGATAGCACTAAACAATGTGAAATTATCATTGCGGCATTTTATCAAACACCTTATATGCATGAATTTGGGCAAAGATAGTGAATGCAATGGATAACTCAATTCAATCCCAAAAATCAGCACCAAGCCTAAGTCCAAGATGAACAACCAATCCACAATCGACAAATCAACAACAATTATCTGAGCACTACTATAATCCAATCACACAACAATCACAAGATGGGAAAACCATGGGGTGGGGTTTGGAAGTTGCAAACTTACCAAATAATGAGTGGATGAGATGAAGATGGTGTGTGTGGTGTTAGAGTGCTCCTTTGTGAAGATGGCGTGGGATATGTGGGATTTGCACAAAAAAGAGGGGAGGGGTGTGATGCAACTTACTATTCCTAAGAATGCAAAAAAAATTCAGAAAAAATAAAAACAACTACTAAACTAAATTAATACTAAGAAAGCAATAAAAAGGGCTTGGGTTGCCTCCCAAGAAGCGCTAAGTTTACAGTCTTCAGCCAGACTATGTCAGATTATCCTCAAGTTGGGGCTCCAATAGGCATGTTATCCACATTTCCCTTAGAGTCTTCCCAACCTACAATGTCTTCAGCTATATTCCCAATCATCTGTTTACCCTCATTTAATTCAAATTTTAGCATGTTAGTTGGATGGATGGTGAACACGACTTTCTCCTGATTTACCCGCAGAGTTGGCTCTCCTGTTTCTACATCGATCAAAGCCCATGATGTAGCTAAAAATGGCCGCCCAAAGATGATAAGTATTTTCTTGTCCTCGTTCGCGTCCAACACTGCAAAATCCACAGGAAAAACAAATTTATTAATTCTTACCAATACGTCTTCAATGATTCCCCACGGATAGGCGATGGATCGATCAGTGAAGCGCAAAGTGATATTGGACGCGGCTTCACCTCCCCGAGTCCAAACTTCGTCACATCGAGAAATAGATATAAGATTCACCGGACCCAAGATCACAAAGTGATTTCTCAAAGAAAACTCCTCCAATAGTACAAGGAATAGTAAAACTCCCTGGATCCTTCATTTTTCGAGGTAGTTTACTGCGGACTATTGCACTACATTCCTCTCACAAATAGACAGTCTCAAAATCTCCCAACTTCATTTTCTTGGATTCCACCGGTTTCGCATAAACAGTGATTCTTTGGCTATTTGAATTTTTGCTTCCTTTTTCACGTAAATCGCATTTGCAAAGGTCTCTCTGATTAACCTCTCGTATCACTTGGGAACTTTCCCTTGCCGCAATGAATTCACGGTTGTAGCCAATCGACCCATTTGTGTCTCGACGACCTAATGTGCGTCTCGATTATGCTCATCTTAGTATTCGAGACCATCAATCTGCGCTTCACTCCTATTCATTCAATTCCTGGTCTCTCCGATGAATGAGCCGAGCATCTCCGCAAGTTTAACGCTTCTTTTCACCCCGAGTGTATTAGAATCGGGTGGGTTTGGATAACCTGCAGGTGGATTCAATACGTTCGTTGTTGCTATAAGAGAGATTCTCATGATTGCGAAGTCCGGGTGGTAGTGAGTTGGTAATTGATTACCTCTGTTATTAAAATCCCGATTATTCACATAATTGACTTGCTCGATCTCGTGAGTGGCGGCTGCGTGAACGGCCGCATGTGAAAGTGCGGCTTCCGTGGTGTGCCGGTATTCATAATTGCTAATTGCTTTGCGGACTCGAGATTTGAGCCGCAAAGCGACATTGTATTCACTCAAGAACACTAAGCAATCGGCTTCGGTCTTGCGACCTCTCGGAGGGCCATTGATAGTGTTTGTGGACATTTCTTTAAGTAGAAGTAAGGCCTCGATCGGTGTTTTAGCCATTAATGTACCTCCCGATGCCGCATCTAGTATCGTCCTCGTATGTCCATTCAACCCATTGTAGAAATCTTGAACTCTCCCGCCCCGCATAGCCACGTTGTGGGCATCTTCGCAATGATCTTTAAATCGCTCCCAAACTTCGTATAACGGCTCAAAATCAATCTGGAATTGGGCTATCTCGCTCTTTAGTTGGAGTGTCTTGTTGGGAGGGAAGAATTTTGCTAAAAACTTTTGAGTCAGATCATCCTACTGTAATACTCCCGGGGCGAATGTCTCAGACCACCGCCGGCCTTATCCTGCAGTGAAACGGGAAAAGCCTCAATCGAATGGCCTCATCACCACACCATTCATCTTGATGGTGTCGCAAATTTCCAAGAATGTGGCCAAATGTGTATTTGGGTCATCCACCGGACTCCCCCACACCGATTCTTTGAACCATGCTTATGAGGCCTGGTTTCAATTTGAAATTATTTGCATTTATGGGGCGACAATTCCGGAGAGTAATGCGGTTCATGGTCGGCGTAAAGTAATCCCGGATTGCCCTTTTCGGTGCCTCAGGCTATGGTGGCACATTCACTACCCAGTTTAGTTATTCTCATTGTCTCGGTCTTCCGCCATTGCTTGAGAATCGCCGCTTTTGTTGCCAAGTGTCCTTTCAATCTCCTCGGATCAAAAGGAAGCAAATTAATATCTTTGGAATCTCGCATAAACAGATAAGTCAAATGAGAAAAACGAAATTATAATTCCTATACTAGTCTAGATTAGGATTAAGACTACGTGGTAATAGTATTAGTTTAAAATAGATAAAACAATCCCCGACAACGGCGCCAAAAACTTGATCGCAAAATTCTTACCGCAAGCGTACGATGTCAAGTTTTAGTATAGGTTTTGAAAGTAGGGTTATCGCCTCCACAGGGGATTGTTATCGAATTTTATACTAAGTACTATAATTAGAATATCTTAACTCTATCTAGAATTCGAAAAGAGATGATGATTTATTAAACTAAAAATAAGCAATTAATTGGTTCGGATAAATTATCAAACACTTAAAATATGAATTCTAGATGGTTGATTTCTAGTTATCCCCTATGTTTTCAATCCGTTCATTAATCACAAGTTAATAATCTATAAGCCAATATTCCTACCATTTATCACTTCCTCTCTCGAGTGCCAAGTGATTCTAGGTTCCAATTTATGATTTCGATATCTCTATAAAAATCATAAATTAAACCCTAATACGCTCAATGAATATTCTATCACAGGCTTCAAAATATTCATAAATCTCTCGATTCTATAAAACCCTAGGTTGTGCTATTCTATGGCCAGGCGTTCAATTACCTCTTTCGAGCGTCAAATCAAACACACCAAACAATCTAAAGAAATTGATCAGATAATCCAGACCCAATCAAATCAAATAGCACAAATAGATTAAATAATATACGAGTTTCATAAACTGGAAATCAAAACATAGGTTCAAACGTAAGCTACATCAATCCCCTAGAAAGATTGGTTTAGCTATTAATGGACGTATAAAAACTCGTGAAGAAATAATTATACATCTCAAGAAATCGACAAAGAAAAACAAAGAAAGAATTGAGAAGAAAAGATAAGGAATTCTCTCTGTGTCCAGATGAGAAGTGCCTCCAATTGCCGTCCCGAACCGTAGCTCTGTGTCTCTTGCCTTGCGTTGTGCTCAAAATAATGCCCGCCCTCTTGTTTTTACGTGCGTTCTTATATTTATAATCTCAAAACCCTCGAAAATCCGTCGAAAAGCCCACGAAATAAAAGCCCATGTTCAACCTTGTTTTCCGCTTGACGCGCAGCCGCCCCAATCTCAAGCGGTAGCATTTGCTCATCGTCGATTGCTCGTTGCGTCTTTGCCGTGATCGCTTGGCTTTACTGGCGGCGCAGTGTGCCCGCCATTACACTTACTGCGTTTGTTGCCGCATCTTTGAATACTGTTGCACTGTCTGCCCTTCCTTCTTCATCGCGTATGGACTGCAAATGGGCCGTAGAGTATGGCGTTGCGGGCGCCCGCTTTGTGCCATTCCCTGTCGCTATAGTTGGGCGCCGCAGCCCCTTGTGTATGGGCGGCAGCGCTTCCCTTCCCCGCGCTCTTTGTTCGAGTTTCGACCGTGCGCTGGGGGCAGGGTTTTAGCCTGCGGCGCTCGTTCTCGATCGATAATTTTCCATTTTTTGCTTCTAAAATGTGATCTTCACCGTCCAAACACGTTTTTCATCATTTTCTCAATTTCGCTACCAAGACCATCCGATTCTCAAACGATAACAAATGACACAAACTCGACTCAAACGACATTAAAATACTCGAAAACACCGCAAAATCCTAGTCTAGAATATTCAATAGATTGGTATAAAACCAACTTAACATAATCCAAACCCTAATCAAAGAAAGGGCGGAGAAGGACCTTCAAATGTTCGCTAAGACGAGGCCGAGCAACGGAAATTAGAGATACCCAAAGGAATGTGGCTCAAGAACACGATGAGAATCAAAATCCCTAACTTACCAGGCCCATATTGCCGAGCTCCACGACACTATCTCGCTCGACAATGCCCGTTGGGCCAAGAGTAAGAAATCTCTTATTCCTCAAGCTCCCCGTCCCGCAAATGTGTTTAATTTTGTCAATAAATATGCGAAGTATTATTATGACAATTTGAACTTAGGAAATAAATCGATTGGCCGTACTAAGACATGTCGATTTGGTACTTTTTCGGGAGAATATCCGACTATTAAGGGATTTTTTGAGCATCAATGATGGATGTATTTATGGGAGCATCTGTTTGTTTTGTATGATGACAGTGTGATTTTACATCTCTATACGAATTTATGGATTGAGTATGACGATCAAAGAAAGCCCGTTGCTATGAATTCATTTGTTGAATGTCGTCACTTTAGGTAGACTCCGAATGATATATGTCGGTTATTGCATGTTCGGGAAGGAGGATGAGGTTACTTTGGTTGCACTCATTGGAATGATGATATGTTTGGTGTCTCGTCGGAAGAAATTAAGATTTATTTGGGTGTATGGTCGAAGTATTCATTGTTGTCTATGACTCTTGAGCATAGAATTATTTCTACAATTGTAGCTTATTGCATTTGTGGAAAATCGTGAAATGAAGTTGAGCAATATGGATTTCTTCTTTACATACAAAATCGCAAAAAGGGAATTGCTCAATTTTGGTGCTATTTTAATTCAATGCATCATTGAGTCGATCACGCAGGGGACTAAGAAGTTTGCTATGGGAAATTGGATTTGCAAACTTCTCTTGCATTAGGGTTTACCGTCACCAGAGTTTAATTCGGAAGTTATTCAAGATGACTTTGATATCGACAATATTTTGCAAATTGTTCGAATGCGTAATAGTATGCCTATTCGCCCTACAAAGACGGCAAGAGGGAGACACCAAGGATCGTCATCCCAAAATCCCGATGATATCTTTGATGATGAGGAAGCCGTAAGATTGGCTTCGGGTGAAGAACAAGGCAATTCGGAGGGTAATACCGGTGCCCAAACTTCTCGGGGATCTTTTCAAGCCCAACTGACGAACAAAAGCTCTACCATGATGCTCATTATGAGGCTTTAAGCCAAGAAAATTCAAAGTTAAAGAAGTCGGTTGGAAAGTTGAAGAAGTTCATCAAAGACCTCCTCCCTAACGCTTGCTTCTCTTCCGATGAAGAGTGACGCCTTTATTGCTCTATCATGCTTTATCCTCGTGTCTTTTATTTAAATGTTGTAATGAACTATTTTAACTATTTCTCCTATCTTGCTAATGAAATTTGGTTGTTTGTTTTCTAAGGGAATGAACTAGCAAGAGCGCTAGTAGCAAGTGATTGCTTATGACTCGTATTGACTATGGTTTTGATGAAGTATTTGATGGTAAAAATGCTCTTATTTGTGCATGATGGCATTGTTTGATGTTTAGGTTGGTTATTGGTGAAGTACTTGATGGTAAAAGTGCTTCTTTCATTTTTGCTTGGTGGCATTTGTAATATCTTTCTTATATTGCTTAGTTGGATAGATTTATCTCAATTGGGTTGAACCCTTGAGAATATTTTCATATCTTGATATTTTGATGAAATTCATGTATCTATGAGATGTTTATGTTGTTGGTTGAATGATGGTTTGTTGCATTTGGGGATGAAAAATTTGGCTTGGCTATTTTTACAAAGGGCTATATACATCTTCTTTATTATTTGACGCCCGCCAAGTGTTCGATAAAAGGTTTCAAAGAAAAATTCATCACCCACATGATTCTCTCGATTTCAAAAGGCTTCTATATTTATAGAGATCATGATTTGCAAATCAAACGAGCTTTTACAAACCTTTACAAGTCACGTGATCACTATTCCCTTAGCTTTTGGAATTTGAAGCTCAATGATCTAAAGCTCGATAAATCGGTAAAATTGCGCACTTTGATATGATAATATGATGTTTTTATCGTGCTAACATTATTTTTGATGATTCCAAAGGGGGAGACACATGTTATAAGCTCATTAGCTCAAAGAAGCTAAAATAAGCTCACGAAAGAAGTTATAAGCTATGGCTCTTTAAAGCCAAAAACTATGGATATAAACTAGTCCATTGGATATATCTTGGACTTGTGATACTTGTTTTATGGTTGTCTTTGACAGGGGGAGCTTCTAAGCTCGTGATTCTTTTGGTTACATTGTAAAAGCTAGAGCTTTTAGCTTTTGTATGGTTGCTTATTTACTCATCTTGATGTGCATGTGTATGGTGTGGTCGACCGGTCGACCACAGGTCAACCGGTGCCTGAAGTGACCTGCTCTTCTCTGTATTGCTTTACAATATGTCCAACCGGTCCAACACAGGGTCGACCGGTCGGACCCCCCGTCGACCGGTCGCCCTGTGTAAAAATGAGATTTTACTTTTCAACGTCTATTTCTACGCGACCGGTCGCCCTACCGTTTTGACAGCAAAATTCTAGTCGTTGACAGCAGACAGTTCTTCCTTAATTTGTGGGATTGATTTCTAACAACTACATTATTGATTTTAATTGTATTTTTTTGTTGATTTTCAATCCCCAAGAGAAGCCTATCCATGATCAATCATCTCCTATAAATAGAGGAAGTTTTGGAGCAACAAGTGAACCAATTGAGATACAACACAACAAGATACACTCAAAGCAAATACTTGTTCTTTCATTGTCTATATTCTTGTTGTAATAAACTAAGGTCTTACGATTTCACATCTTGAGGTCTAGGCTTTATTTCTTGATTACACTTGCACTATAAATTGTATTATTCATTATCGAGTTGTAATCTTGAATTTGTGGTCATCATTCAACACAAGATATCATTGTGAGTGTTCTTGTGGTAAAAACACACTTGGGTGATCTAGGTGTTAGGTACAAGAAGATTGTGGTAATCTTCTTATTAAAGAGCATGCTCTTTGAGGTGTTGAAGAATTTGGTGTTCTTGAGTGGGAAGATTGTGGTAATCTTCACAAAGTGCCGTTGAAGATTGTGGTAATATTCAAGAGAGATTGTGGTAATCTGCAAAGAAGGTGTTGTAAGGTGATGTTGTATTAATTGTGGTAATTAATAAAATCTTTTTCTTTTTGAAATCCATCCCGGAGATACTGGGGTGGTAGAGGACTAGGCCCTAGGTGGGTTGAACCTCTATAAATCGATGCGTGTTATTTACTTCCCGCATTCATTCTTGTCTTGGCTTGTTTGAATAAAAAAAGAGGGCATAATCGAGAAAATGGAGATAATCTATTCACCCCCTCTAGATTATCGTAGCCGCTTAGACTTACAGGACGCCCATCCCCCAGGGCAGAGAAGGACATTACCATTGCTGCGCATAAGAGGGGTTTGCCCCTGAAGAAGTTCACCTGACCCGGAAAGCCATCCAAGCTCTCTACCGGACGGTTCGTCAGGAATATTTTGAAGAATCAAGCTGTGGCCAGAGCCGCGGGGAGACCGCCCTGGGCTCCGCCCACCATTGAAGACCTGACTTGAAAGGTCAAGGAAGAAGAATAGAAGAATGCATCAAGAATCATGAAGAGCCGCCACAAGCTAAAGAATCCCATGCTGCTGGCTGTGGAACTGGGGAACAACAAGAAGAACTATCACATTGAAGATGAGAGGCTAGCCCCCTCTCTCCAGTGATATCTCGCACTCCCGGAGAGAAGGGGCTCCTCTCGGGGAGTCCCCGTAAAAATAATCTCTCCAATGATACTTCGCGCTCCTAGAGAAGAGGGGCTCCCTCTCGGGAAAGTCCCCGTAAATCAATCTCTCCAGTGATGCTTCGCATTCCCAGAGATGAGGGGCTTCCTCTCGGGGAGTCCTTGTAAAAATCAATCTCTCTAGTGATGCTTCGCGCACCCGAAGAGGATGGGCTCCCTCTTGGGAAAGTCCCCGTAAAATTAATCTCTCTAGTGATGTTTTGTGCTCCCAGGGAGGAGGGGCTCGGGAGTCCCTGTAAAAATGAAACTCCCTAGTGATGCTTCGCACTCCCGGAGAGGAGGGACTCCTTTAGAGGGAGCCTTGTAAATATATCTCTCCAGTGATGTTTCGCGCTCTTGGAGAGGAGGGGCTCTCTCACAGGGTAGTCCCCGTAAATAAACCTCTCTAGTGATGCTACGTTTTTCCGGAGAGGAGGGGCTTCCTCATGGAGGAGCCTCCGTAAATAAATCTCTCCAGTGATGCTACGCGCTCCCGAGGGAGGGGCTTCCTCACGAGGAAGCCCCCGTAAATAAACCTCTCCAGTGATGCTACGGGCTCCCAGAGGGGAGGGGCTTCCTAATGGGGGAGTCCCCGTAAATAAACCTCTCCAGAGATGTTATGCACTCCCGTAGAGGAGGGGATCCCTCACGGGGAAATCCCCATAAATAAATCTCTCCAGTGACGTTACGCGCTCCCAGAGAAGAGGCGCTCCTTCACGGGGGAGTCCTCGCAAATTAAACCCGGAAGGGAGGTATCACCTCATTAGGGGGTCAGTAAATTTTCCTTCTCCGGCCAAGACCCAGGAGGAAGGGGCCTCCTCACGAGGATCCCCGTAAATTCTTCTCCAGGATGAAAATGTTCAAGAAAAAGATAGATGAAAATACTAACACGTGTGGGGAAGAGATACAAATGATAAAGCATACAAGTATCTCCGGCCACTCCGGAAGAATTAAAGCTTCCTTCCAAAAGGAAAGGTTCATCTCTACACAAATAAATAACAAGTCCCCATGGACAAGAAATCAGAAGCTAAACTCCAGAGAAGACGGAGGAATGCAGAAATGAAGAAAGGCCGGAATCCAAAATTTGGCTTGAAGAAGGGAAAAAGTCCGAAAAAGACGGAGAAAAACGCAAGGAAAGAAGGACCAGGGGCTTGGATCGCCCTCCTCTGCACAGGAGGGCGCGTGGGGGCGCCCTTAGAGGCACCCCACAACGCCCTTGCCCACTCCAGGGAGTCAACAATCTCTCTTCACCTCAGCTCTCACCTCAACTTTTAAGAAATTTTTCTAAGTCTTCTATAAAGCAAAATTTTCAAAATTAAAGAGTAGAGAGAGAAATATTACCAGGGAAGACATGGTCACCAACGGCTCTCCTTTCAAGTGTACTTATGCAAAAACGGCCAAAGATTCCTCAAAGGAAAGACAAAATGTACAACAAGACAAGCCGACATTGTCTTAGTTTAGCCCCGCATTGCTTCATCCCTTCGCAGATCGAGGGGGGCTTATGTTGGGAGAAAAACGACATTTGATTAATTAATATATAATTCAGTTTATATATTTATTTAATATTAATTGCTCAATGCGCTCTCAATAAAATAGCCTAGTCCAAAGGTGTCCCGGATCACCCATATGCCGGTTTCTCTTATGTGGATCAAGCAGGATGTCAGGGATGTCAGCGGGCGGGGCGGGACGGGGAGCAATCCCCATCCCCTCCGCGGCCATGGGAATCCCGCCCCCCCTCCCTCGAGACAAACGGGGAAAAACTCCCCATCCCGCCCTCGCTGGGATCACGCCCGTGGGATTGCGTTTTATTATTTTTTTTTTTGTAAAAAAATGCATTTTTTTAGAAAAAAAAAAAAAGATTTTTAATATTTAAAAATATATATAAATTATATAAAAACTGAAAAAACACTTATTCTATAGAAAAATTAAAAAAATAAAGATTTTTTGATTTTATATATTTAATGTAGATATATTTATAATATATTATATATTTTTAAAATATTATATTATATACTTAATATTCGGTTCTCGGGGAACGGCGAGATCCCCGTGGGTGGGAATATGATACCCGCCCGCCTGCTCTCCCCGCCAACGGGGATAAAAATCCTCGTCCCGTCCCCACTGGGAAATTTTCTGGGATTCCCGCCTGCTCGGGTGGTTCCTCATGGGAACGGGAATCCCCGCCCACCGCCATCTCTAGATCGCCCATAGGCCGATTCTCCTACACGGCCCACATAACTCATCTCCTATGTCTAAAAAGGTACCTCCTAATTATTTATAAGTTAATTAATTCATAATTCTCATACGCATTTAATTTAGTATTCAATTATTATTTTATTCTCTCGTTCATCGTCCGACTTGAAAGCGTCGGAGGGGCCTCCCGGGACAACCCTCGGGGCCCTAACGCGCGTGTATGCGTGCAAGTTACCGAGTTGAAGGATTTTTCGGTTTCGGAGAAGAAGGCTTGAAGAATTCTTCCTCGTGAAGAAATATTTCATCAACCTCATTGACTTGGAGTGATATGCCCTAAAAAGAAAGATCAATTTGTAATCATATCGTATTATCGTGTCGCGGTCGCTCGTTGTCAACACAAGTTTTCACCAACCTTACGTTTCATAATTAATAAATAAAATGATCTATCAAAAAATTATACACTAATTTTTGGAGGGCACATTAATTGAACCAGTCATATTAAAAACAATATATAAATGTTTAATCATAATTACAAATGAGCACCTACCTATGTCACAAACAGGGATTAATTAGAAAAGAAATTCAGCAAAAACCATTTAGACAGCTAGATGGGGTGGGCTGATATACCCATTCATTGAAGGGATTAATTAGAAACTATGATTTGATTAATTTCTCTACATATATTGTGGATGAGTAGGTCTCTGTAGGATCTGTTTTACGGATCTTACGGATCCTATTCCGTAAGACGGATCCCCCGATCGACCCGCATTGCCCCAGCCCCAGCCCAGCCCCAGCCCAGCCAACCCGCACCCAAGGCCCACCCCACCACCGCACCTCTTATTTAAAAAAAAAAAAAATGCTCCAAACATGAATTGAACTCGCGACCTTAATAGACTTAAGGTGGTGTTCTACCACTACACCACTAGTACTTATTGTGCAATTTTAGTATAATAATTTATATAAACCCATTCATAAATACGCATGGTAATTAAAAAATTAAAAATGCCTATAAATGTAAAGGCTAAGAACCGAACCCAAGTCTATTAAAAATCTTGATACATTATCTCAATAAATAGATACTTATAAAAGTGTTACTTTAACTACATCATATTTATTTTTTATTTTTCCTCTTTTTTGTTCCTAGTTTATAATCGTATTAAGAAATATGATACTTTATCTCAACAAACGATACTTTCACTTATAAAAGTGTTACTTTAACTATATCATATTTATTTTTTTATTTTTCTTCTTTCCTTCATTTCTAATTTGTGACTATATTAAAAAAACATGATACTTTAAATCACGAAGAAAAAATAAATAAGACAAAGCTAAAATAACACTTTTATGAGTAAAAGTATCCATTTTTTGAGTTAAAGTATCACGTTTTTATAAATAAATCACGAAGTATGAATTCGAAAATAAATATGATAGAGTTAAAAGTACCACTTTTATGAGTAAAAATATCCATTTTTGGGATAAAGTATCATGTTTTTTTAATACAAATCGATATTAGAAAATCATTAGATTGAAGTATCACAAATGTATCATATTTAACATCAAAAGTATCACTATTTCCAAAGACAAGTATTAGTTTTTCAATGGTAAAAATATTAGCTATGAGACTAGAATGAGTACATCAAAAATTTATTTTTTGAATAATGTTCACCTTAAAACTATCATATTTCTTACTCAAAAGTATCACTATTTCCGGATAAAGTATTACTTTTTATTCAGAGAATTTAAAATTTTAAAATGCCATTGTCCATCATAAAAGTATCATATTTAATATCAAATGTATCACTATTTCCAAAGATAAGTATCAGCTTTTTCAATGTAGAAAACATTAGCTATGAGACTAGAATGAGTATATCAAAAAATTTATTTTTTGAATATGTAAAAATTAAAATATCTATGTTCAACTTAAAAGTATCATATTTATTACTCAAAAGTATCACTATTTTCGGATAAAGTATCATTCCTATTCAGAGAATTTAAATTTTTAAAATGAAGGGATGATAATGGAGCTTTATATTCATCGTTATAGTCATGGTTATAGTAAATATGCACAACAAGCACCAGGTTGTCTAGTGGTAGAATAACACCTTATGTCTCCATAGACTCATAGCTTTCAATTCCCCCACAAGCGCGTGGATTTTTTTTTTTTTTTTTAAATATAACGGTGGGTCTGGCGGTGGGTGGGTAGGGGTGGGTTGGGCGCTGGGTGGGTAGTGGGGGTCAAGGGGCTAGTGGACGGGGCGTGGGCGGGTCGTAGGTAGGATCCGTCTTACAAAATAGGATCCATAAACGGTCCTATACAAGTTTTTGCCATTGTGGATTATTCAAATAATGGACAATGGAGTACAAACATCTTGCATAATTTGACTCCAAAAATAAAAATAAAATAGAAGTAAAGATTAACAAAAACTATGAATTCCATCAAAAAGAAAAAAAGAAAAACAAAACTACGAATTTAGAATAAACGGAATATGGCCATGGGTGGATCCGGGGCGCCGCACCCCAAATTTTTTTTTTTATCTTATTTTTTCTGTGGAAAAAAATAATATTTGTTTTTAAGGAAAAAAAATAGTTGGACTATGGGAAAAAAATTGGGCTATGGGTAGACGACCGGTTGGCTCCGCCGGATATGGCTCAAACTAAAATTACCATAACAAAAAAATTATAATACTAGGTTACAATACTAAATTATTGGTTAGTGCTTACAACATACATTAAATGACAAAACGATTTTCTTATTAGAATAATTATTATAAATTAATAACGTCGCAAACTTAATATAGCAATAAAAACAATTTAATATAGCAATAAAAAGTTTTTGTTTATATTATCACTAAACATTATATTATTTTTTTGATTTTATAGTAAATTCAATTTCTGATTACTAGGCGTACATGAAGGGTGGCAAGCTGGATGTTTCCAGACAGTCTGTCTAGGGTTGTCGTTGGCATTACAAATATAGATTAATGAAAAATGAAGGCATTATTTTGTAAATACACAAATTTATAGCAATTAAATAATTGAGTCCATTAATTAGAAGATAATGACATTTTACCCACCACCTGGATGGCAAGGAAAATAGTAGCAATTTTTTTTGGATTTGTAGGCCGACATATTTTGGAATTTGTTTATCTACCTAAAGAAAATAGTGTAGCAAGATTTTGAAGAAGTTTCAAAGAAATAAGGACATAACACCAACTTAAAGTATGGGAAAGTTGGAAATCTTTTGACAAAGATTATACAGCTCATTCATGAATTATTCCAAGTATTTGTTTGGCCAACTTTTGTACATGCCTTTTTCTTGTTTCATATTTTGGGTTATGTGTACGAGGGTCTTGTAGTGAAAGCAAACACATGAAAAGTGATTGAGTAGAAGTGAATTGAAAATTCTTCTCGAATTGAATTGAGTCGAATGGAAAAAATGAAATATTTGGTTTCATTTCTTAAATTTCAATTTCCTTCTCCCAAGATTGTAGTTTTGGGAATTTTTATTCTTCTAAAATACTAACTATTAATTACAATATTTAACTAGTCTAACAGTTCTTTATGTTTCTACTTTTTTTTTTTTTTGAGTACAATGAGGGAATTTAGGAGGGGATACACGCACTTGTATGTGATTCAATCCGAGTCATTCATCCTTATAACACATGCCTCAACCACCTGAAGGTTGATCCCTTTATGTTTCTATTTAATAAAAAGATCAATGTTAACAATACTTCTCAGACAAAAATAATAGTGTTGTTCATAGACTACCTTCTTTTACTTCTTTTTTTCATCATCTTTTTGTTTGATGATTGAGGATTTCCCATATTGGGTTGATAAAATTGTATTAGCTGAACTTATCTACACTGCAATAAACGCTATACAATTTCTTTTTTTTTTAAAAAAAAAAATCACTCTAATTAAATAATACAATATTGATAAGGCATTTATAATCGTAGATGTCATATTTATTTTTCCGTCAACACACACGTTTTCATTCTCACACCTTCATCAACCCTTTCTCCCAAACCAAAGTACATTCATTCAAAACAATTTTTCTAAAATAAACAGGAATTGAACCAAAATTGTTAACCTGCATACTAAGTAAGGTTCATTTTTTTTTTTGTAACTTTTTTCCTTCTCTGGAATAAGAAATTAATTAAGAGTTAAGGATTAAGCTGGCTACACGTTTAGGATAGAGTAGTACTACTAATTTAACTTAATGAAATATTTGTGATTGAATTCATGATTTTTGTCTATTGCTGAAAAACGAATCAAATAATTACTTGATACTCAATTCGATATCGATTATTAAAAACTTGTTTGAACTCATTTCATCAATATAACGAACCAAATTTGAACACATTAATATGTTCGATAAGATGCAAAACTCGACTAGATTAGTAGAAAAATAATAAAATATGTGTAAATATATCAAACTACTCAAACTCGATTCATTCGGCTCAACTAAAATTCGAATCAATTAATAATCAAACCAAACTCATATACAATTTTTTGAAGATTCATAAAAGATTAAACAACCTTGAACACTACGATGATGTTTGGTTTTAGTCAATTCGTTTGCACCTCTATTTGTTTTTTTTTTTTTGTTTGATAACTCAGCCTTCGCGCATTTACGACTACGCTTTCGGCGACAACAATTTCAAGACTCTATTTTTTGTCATGTAATGAAGTAAAATAAGTTCAACGCTAGGGTCAATAAGGTAAATATATTGAACAATTACTAACGCGTACTTCATACAGATCAAGTCAAATTAACAAAAGCAATACAGCATAGAATCCTAGTCAACACGTTGGGGTTAATTACTACCACTTTAACAAAAGCAAGAGTAAATTTAAAGATATATTAATTAATCATCTAAAATAAGATAAATTAATTAAGATCAAGACCCATAATTTAATATTAATCTGAATTATTTAATTCTATCACAAAATTATTAATGAGGGCCTTCTCTTAATTCACACTACAAACGCACCAACACATCATGCCATGTTTATATGGAATCTCATCATTATTTCTTTTTCAAATTTTCTCTCTCTTATCTTTCTTTTATATATATCTTCACTTTACAGTCTTTTTTTGTCCACCTTCAAAGTTGAAAACCTCACAAAACCCATCTCACTCTCTCTCCAAATATTTCTCTCACTATAAACCAATGGCAGGCCTTAAGCTTTTGTTTCTCTTAGCACTCTTGGCCACCTCATGCATGGCGCAATCACCGGCAGGTGCACCTACGGTATCCCCCACCGCCACTCCGACGCCAGCACCGGTGGCGCCGCCCACTCCGTCTCCAGCTCCGTCGTCCCCCGCTCCAACCCCAGGCCCCGTCGCCTCCCCCGTCCCGTCGGTGACAACCCCCTCCTCCGCCCCCGCCCCAGGCGTTGCCGGACCAACTTCTCCTTCCCCCGCCGGCCTCAGTCCTGGTCCCGCCGCCGATGGTACGCCCGCCGACGGTTCAAACAACGGATTTGTGAGCAGGGCAGCCATTGGCGGCACCGTTCTCACGGCGGCGCTTGTGGCGGTGGCATTGATGTAGGTTTTCCACGTGGAGGGGTAGATCTGTACTTGTTGATGAACGGATAAGGATTTGTTTTGTTCTTTTGTTGGGGGTGTAGTAGTCTTTTCACTGTTTTTTGGTACATTTGTTTGTGTTTATTTGATTTTTATTTCTAGAGTGGGATCATTTGTTTGATTGTTATAATTATTTGGGTGATACATGACTCTTGGATTTGGTGAGGATATTTCTATGATAGGGGAGTCACATGTACATGGTATCCATCAATAATAAATTCACTTCTTATTCTTTATTTAATGTGTTTTAAGAATTTCTTTTTTATATATATAGTTGATTAATGATTAATGATATACTATACATTCAAAAGTGTAATATATTTTTCTTAATTATGCACGGACATATCTTTAAAAATGAAAGTAACGATATGAAACACTAAATTGAGAATTGAAAATCATGTCTAAAATGTTATGGCCAACATTACAATTAAGGGTTGTATATCATTTCAATAAATTTTGACACCCACAAGCCTTAAACTTTGGAAGTGCATTTATATGAAATATGAGTAAATGGAGTTAGTTATGATGTGGTTTCTGAGTGGATCATGATGCACTTCCTTTGTCCCATATAATGTTCTATAATATGTAGTTTCTACTTTTGTTTGTCCTAACACTTGTCTCAGTACCTTACACAAATTATGGGTTTATCTCCTCCTTAAATTTGGTTAATGGTATTGTCACGGAAAATGAGAAAATTAAACAACCGTTTATGCATTCTTAAATGGTGGTTCCATTAGAATTTTTCACTACACATTCCATTATTTATGTATCTTAAATATGGAAACTTACAAACTAAAACACAAATTGCTAATTTTATTGAAGTCTAAACATCTTTAAAAAGGGCCACCGACAGCTAACATATGGGGTCTAGCGCTTCAGGCGGAGTATGAATAAGATGAGTATGAATTAGAGCGGAGCATGAATAAGATTAGAGAGGTAATCGGAAGAAAAACGTGTATTAAATAGTGACTCCAAACCATCATTATACTATATATATACATATATATTTGAAGGAAGCATTAAGCTATATCTACAACATTATAAATGGACTTTTTTTTTAACAAAAGATTTAGTGGGACATTTTGAGTTTGTGCAACTGCCCGCTTTTTGGGAAAAAAAGGTAATTTGTGAACAAAATAAAAATCTTTATTTTTTAAAAATATAATGTATTGTAAAGATAAGACCAGCCCTCTTTATGGGAGGCAAAAAGTGTAATTATTGTAGAATATTGGCATTGGATGCCAATAAATAGCAGCTTTGTGTGGTCCACTGACTTGTGATAATTCTCTATTAGTTCTATGCTCTAAACTTTTTGCTCAAACCAATTTCAGAGATGGCAACATTTTCTTTTCCTATTAAAAATTGATTTGTTTTTTTTTTTTATAAAGTAAATAATTGATTTGGTAATCCATGACATCAATGCATTTGCTGGCAATAGAATCTGGCACATGAACCCACCGACTGTGCCGCTGCTCAAAAGATTAATAAAAAAGTTAAAGAGAAAAGGGCTTTTTCTCTTAGTTTTTTGTTGGCAAGTAGTGATATTTTTATTATTCCTTTTCCGGGGAAAAACACACACACACAGATTTTTCTATGCTGCCTTTGAAATTAATCATGTAAACGTTCATGAAATGTGACAGCCGAATTTCTACTTAGGGCAAATTTGGTCCAAAAGGCTATTTTAATATTTTACTTATTTCTAAAATATCCTTTTAGGCAAAATATTTAATATACTTAAGATCAAGTATAAAATGGTATCGAGAGCTATGTCTTACTATTATTCATGAGAAAAATTTTAGAATTATGAATTCGTGATACAAGCTCTGCATGTATTATTTTCTAATTATGGAAATACAAAAGCACATACAATTTGGATTTTGACTAATAAGATTGAAATTACCACTACTAAAACGTATAAAAACAAAATTGTCAAATCTTAAAAATTATGAAATTAAATTATTATTTTTTGAGAGGCAATATTATCACATGACTAAAATTACAAAATCGAAAGTTACACTATTTTTTGCAACACTCCGCAATTTTCACAAATTTAAAATTGATAATACTAGTATAATAATCCATCTTTTATGGAGTTTGGGCCATTGGTAAAAGCTTTGGGCCTTGAACGTTTTTATGGCCCGTTGCTTACACAATTGCCCAACATTCTAGACAATAGGTTTACACTCTTGGTTTTTTTCGACATTTTTATGCTCCCGCTTTCTTTTTTGGATATTTTTACGTTTCCACCAATTTTTGGATTTTTTTTTTATATAGTTGTTTTATGATTGTTTCAAAAACATGTTTCATCTAATAAAACTTTTAAGTGGAAAAACAATTTTGTTTCCGATTAAATAACCAATTTTATACTCGAACTCTTAACGATCAAGAAATATACACATAAAACAACACATATGGAAAAAAATATTGAAAATAATATAGAACAATAATGGATAGAAAACATAATTCAATTTTTGTTCTCATGTATTGAAAAAGTCGAAAACATGAAAACAACTAAGAAACAATAACAACATTGAAAACTACATAAAACAATAAAAACAATATAGAAAACAACAAAAATGAACAATAATAGCTCAAAAATAGGTTAAAATCGCATTAAAACATCGAAAACTACATTGAAACAACATAGAAACATCGTAACAATATTAAAACAATATAAAACAACCGTAAAAACAACATAAAAATATAGAAAACACCACATCAATAAAAATAGTTTTAAAATAGGTAAACTATATTGAGACATTAAAAACTACATGGAAACAAACAAATAAACATCGTAACAACATTAAAAATATTATAGAAAAACCCAAAAATAATAGAAATAATATATAAAACAAACACATGAACAAAAAAAGAGCGTGAAAAATAAGTAAAAGTTATATTGAAACATCAAAACAACATAGAAGTAACCAAGAAACAAATATAAACAACATCGAAACAACAAATATAACATATAAAACAATACGAGAAAAAAAAAACCGAAAAACGTAAATAACCAAAAAATACGGGGAACGTAAAAAAAGTCAAAAATACAAAAGTGATGGAAGTGCAAACAATGTCTTTTTTTTCAAAAGGAGAGGCATTCCCTGCAATTTCTCTTGTTTTTCTGGAGAATCAAATGGGTCTTTAATAAAAGACAAGTTTCCATTTTTTTCCCCAAACACCCACTTATTTCTTAAATAATATGATACCCCTAACTCTGATCATAACATCATATATAATATACGCTCAAAATTTTAGATCTCATACTAAAAACTGATGAATCATACATTTAAAAATGACGAGAATTCTTCACTTATTGACAAGTTATTGCTGGCATTTCTTACACATATTATGTAAAAGGCTTAATTATACGTACATTATGGTGAGTGAGGAAAAATATATAAAAACTAAAAATAAAAAAAAGAGATATAATGAATATCGTGGTGAAAAATAAAAATAAAAACTGATTATAACTTTTTTTAAAAAAATTTGACAAAAAAAAATAAGAAAGTAAAAACTGATTATAACTGTCAAAAGTCCTCTTTCTCATGGCTTGGGCTTTGGAAAACTTTGGTCATTTCAGGTAATTTTACACTTGGTCATTCCAATTGACAAAAGTAAACACTGGGCTATTAATGGCCTGGACTATCCAAGTAGCAAATTAACTGTGCTATACATGGGCCTGGGCCGTCCAGCACTTGGCTGGATCCCATGTTTTGTAATTTGAATAATGTCTCATCATTAATTATTATTTAGGGAAAAGGACATGAATACCCCATTTTCCATACCCAATCCCCCGTCACAATACCATTTTCTACCTGATTTTTGACAAAAATACCCTTTTCCGCTGATTTTTGACAAAATACCCATTTTCCATTGATTTTTGCGTTGGTTTCTTTGTTGTTTCAAACATGTGTTTGTTGTTTTCTTTGTTGTTTCATACCTGTTTCATTTATGTTTCTTATATGTTTCACTTAGCCAACTTTTCATTGAATTCCACAATTGCATAAAGAAAATCTCAACTGTGGTATGCCACAATGAACAATGGGAAGAAAATAGAGAGTATACCAACTTTGAGATAACAAGAATACCGATTCCAATGATCGCCACGAGAAATGGACACGACTCCATGTCAGGACCAAAAATACTTTGTATTGACTTCCAACATCGTAGAATTATTGAATGCATCAACTCAGAGCGGGGAAAGACCTACTAGAACAACTTTCTGAAAGTCACGTGAGATCTTTAGTTGATATTGTATATGCAAATCGAAATAAAGCAAGATCAACATTTACAAGGATGACAAAAAAGTCAAGATTATATGGGGAAAAACTACACTATTTCTCTAAATTTAAAAGCAATTTACTACAAACTTTTATCACATGATCCCCTTTTTCACAATTGTTTCTTACATGTTTCATTTATGTTTCTTACATGTTTCAACTGATTACACCATCATTAAGATTTACGTAACAACAATTCTCTAAAATCATTAGGAAGTGGAGGTAGAACCTCAATGTCGTTGTCATCGTCATCACCATTTTGCGGCTTCAACTTAGCATGATTGTGAAGTAGATGATCGAGCACTTTTTGTTCATTCTCTATCACGAACGCTTCGACGTCCATAGCCCTCCCCAACAATAAAGTGCTTGCCATAACAAGCAACAAAAATCCCACATTCACTAAAAAAATAAAAAAGGATACACAGTCAGATAGATAACACAACAAATAAAAAATAATAAAAAAAGAACAACATAAATGGAAAATACATAAAAGAACAAAAGAAACATAAAAGAAACAACTTCGAAACAACATCGAAACAAACGAAAAACTTCAAATCACAAAATAATAAAAGAATACGTAAAAATCATGCATTAACAACACAAAATCAACAAATCATTCAAATTTGCATTCAACACAAAAAAGAAGAAAACCAGGAATCATCTCCAAACTCTTGATTTGAGTGGTAACCATTTCTCTGGTTTACTCCAACCACCTCATCATCGAGATAGCTTGCCCACTTCCATCACAACCCTAGATCTATCAAGCAATCACTTCAATGGCTCCATCGATCCTTCTTTTTTTCACGCGCTAAGATCGAGTTTGGTCGGTTCAATGTCTCCACGAACACCTTCTTCACCGGCGGCCTCATCGGCAAATTAACGTCACGGAGAATTACAAATCCCGATCGACCGTTGGCGAACGCGTCCTCCTCCGCGATCGGGATGTGTTTGTTTCTCCAGTAAAAATGAAAATTCATCTTCTTCTTCCTTCTTCCTCCTCCATGTCACCATCTTCTTCATCATAACCCGGATGCTCTGTTTCTCCATTTTGAACGATCATATGAGAGTAGACAAATATCCACTCGATTTCTCTAAACTCCAATGACTACAAGCCATTGATTTAGGGGAACAATAGCTTTTTGGGTCGACTCGCGTACAACCAAATTGATGGGTGAAATCAAGGTATTTTTATCATGGGATGAAACAAGTGGGGTATTTTTGTGATGAGTAGGTATTTTTTTTTTTTTCTCTAAAAATCAAGGTATTTTGTGTAATTTCTCTATTATTTATCGTTATTTTAAATAGTTCACACATAATCTTTCAATTCCTAGATGTTTGAAGCCACATGCCATACAATTATTTTATCATCTTCTTATTATTTGACTGTCAAATTCAATGGATACGAATATACCAACCGGATCCATCAATAAAAAGGCGTGTTCGGTTCCAGTGATAGACACTGGACGTTGCTCATCAATGAATGTGGAGCACGATTTATTGCAATATGTCGATACAATAAAAATGTCACGTATGTCCCATTAGTTTTGTTATTCTATTTCTTTTTAAATTCCAAATCTTTCACAGTGTATTCACTATTGACTTGTTTTATCTATGTTATATGAGCGTACCATAAATTGCATATTATCACAAGTACTTAACTCAATATATACCCAATTATGTTTTTTAACAACAAAATAAATTTATTAATAATAGTACAAGATGTATACCTAATTCGCATATCCTTAAACCTATTCCCCAGAGCGGAGTCACAAGGCCAACCTGGACCCCCCCCTCTTTTTAAAAAAAAAATTAGTAAGATTTTTTTCAAATTTTTAAATTACAATTTGTATGATTTTTTCTTGATTTTCTATGTGACCACCATACTTTTGTGATCTACCACTTTTTATTACTTATGTCCTAGCTCGCTATTGATTCTCACCACTATGGAGATTAAAAATCTCTAGTCCAGAGTAAAGCATTCAAGAGGGGTTAAAAATCAATTTGTTACAAGAAGCTACACAAATGGGGATTTAGAGCCTTTATCCATTGAGTTATAGTCATATGGTGCCTATCTTTCTTAATGAACAAGGTTTTATCAACTCCGCCTCTTTTAAAACCAAATTGTACTAAGAAATCTGTCAATCTTTCATACCAAGCCCTAGGGGCTCGTTTCAATCCATACAATGCCTTTTTAAGTTTAAAAACAAAATTAGGTTCGTGTGGATCTTGAAATCCTTTTGGTTGTTCTATGCACACTTCTTCATTTAAAAAACCATTAAGAAAAGCACTTTTGACATCCATTTGGTACAACTTAAGATCAAGAGAGCAAGCAACACTCAATAACAAACGAATAGACTCAAGACGAGCAACAAGTGCGAAAGTCTCATCGTAACCAACACCTTCTACTTGTGTGTAACCCTGTGCAACTAGTCTAGCTTTGTTCCTTACAATGTTGCCATGTTCATCACTTTTATTTTTGAAAATCCACTTAGTGCCTATGACATTAACATTGTCAAGACGTGGAACCAAGTCCCAAACATCATTTCGAACGAATTGGTCTAACTCCTCATGCATGACATTAATCCAGAATTGATCCTTAAGTGCTTCATTAACATTTTTGGGCTCAATATTCGACACAAAACAAGTAGCACTTACCATCAAGCATGTAGAAGAGAAATAGGAAGGCCTCACCATATCCCTGTAGTTCGGTCTCTCTTTTCTCCTTATTCTGATATTATCAGACACTTTTCCAATGACTTGAGTGGTTGGATGGTCCTTCTGGATCTTCCTTGGAGGATCTCTTTGCACAGGAGCAAGATTCTGATCGAGTTCAGCTTCACTTCACGGAGCTATCTTGATGTTCAGCCAGTATCATTGCAGTGTTAGTCGGGGTGTGATCTCACCTCCCAGTAACATCCCCGAGAATCACTAACAATACCGCCAGGTTTTTTGCAGCAAATAATAAAGAGTCAATCACATCCGTAATATTCTCATCCCTCGACTTGTTTCCTAAAATTGACAAATCATCAAAAGCGGCGTGCCGGTTTCTTGAATTGTTCTAGTTCAAGATTGTAAATCCGATAAGCATGGCTATTTTAGAATAACCAAGAAACATGCCTTTGTCACTTTTAGGATCAAACTTTCCCAAATTCTTCCGTCATTCAAGATATAACAGACACACCCAAACACATGGAAATACTTGAGAGTAGGCTTCTTTCCATTTAAAATTTCATAAGTCATAGTAGAGCTGGTCTCAAGTACACACAATTAGAAATGTGACATGTTGTATTGAGTGCTTCGCCCAAAACTGTTTTGAAATATTTTTCGAGCGCAACATTACTCGGGCCATCTCTTGCAAGGTTCAGTTTTTCTTCGCCATCCCATTTTGTTGGGGTGTTATGGGAGCCGAAAACTCATGGAAAATTCCTTTCTTTTCACAAAAATTCGAAAATGAATGTTCTCAAATTCTTTCCCATGATCGTAACGAATCCTTGCAATACTTGAATCATGCATGTTACAAATTCTAGTTTAAAGTCTCTTAAAAGTCTCAAAGGTTTGATTTTTCTTTTAAAAATTCAACCAAGCAAATCTTGAAAAATCATCAACACACACATAAGTGCATTTCTTCCTCCTAAACTATCAACCTCAATCGACCCATCAAATCCATATGAATGAGCTCAAAGCAAGATGTGGTATTGAAGTGTTGTCTCACCTGGTGAGACACCTTGGTTTGTTTACCTTTCGACAAGGTTCACAAACATGAGTGACTTTACCATTGAAGGTAAGTTTGGGAATACCTCTTCGCTTCAAGATCGACGCTTTTTGCAAATTTCTGAAAATTGACGTGTCCAAGTTTTTTGGTGCCAAAGAATGTTTTCATCAAAATCGACATGATGACATGTTTCATCTTTTACAAGCAAATAACAATTATCAAAAGAGATTAGTAGTACGGCCGACCACAGTAGATTGCAATCAAACATCGAACAAGAGTCTTTATCAAACTTAACATGCAAATCATCATCGCACAATTGACTTATACTAATTAAATTAGCAAGTAAGCCATCAACATGAAAAACATAGTTTAGGAAAACCTTTGACATTCGAGTTCCTTTACCAATTATAATTCCCTTTAGCACCACCACCAAACTTCACTCTTCCTCCATTCCACACTTAATCAATAATGTGACTTGCACTGGGCTATGTGACACGAAAGAGCAAACTATATCAAGTACCAAGTGCCTTCAACATTGACTTCGTGAAGTGTAGACAACAAGACAAGAATGGCTTTCAACATCATCCGTCTCACTCATTCCAGAAGAGTTCATGGAAAAATTTATCATTTTTCTTGGGAGGTGTCGTTATGTGTGTGACGTGGTCACCTCGTGACTACACTTGACCTTTTTCTTATCCTTTTTCAATTCTTTACAAAAAGGTCTAGGTGCCCTGGACTTAGACAATAATGACAAACATAATGACGTTTGGAAGAATTTTCGTGAGTCCAACATATCCATTAATCAGTCAATTTTTGCTTGTAAGTTTGTCGACTTGAAGCCCAAAACCACTTTTGTCAAATCTAGCTGTTTTCGTAATTTCACCAACCACAATAGGGCTAGAATCAAACTGACTCACCCTTTTCCTCAAGATTACAAAGTTCGATTTTTGCCAGATCAAGTTCTTTATCCTTTTTAGTCAAAAGAACTTCCAATTTGAGATCAAGCTTTTAACTCTTCATTTTCTTTGAGAGAAACGTCATTTTCAAGTTTCATTTTGGACAAAGTTTCTACAAGTTCTTTGTTTTTAATAATCAAATTGTGATTTTGATTATCAAAATCAAAAGAGCTTGAGGATAAAATGTCCCGCTTCAACAAGATGAGATGAATCAAAACAGAAAACGATCTTCTTCGATTCTCGAGGTGTTGTATCGGGTGATACGACACCTCCGCAACACTTCCGAACTTCCGACTCGATGCACACCTCGCACATAGTAAACAAGCCTTGATTGAGCTCCTCTTCCTCCACCTTTTCAAAGATTTGTCATCATCACTTAGGAAGCATACGCTCATCCCACGTTCCCTAAGTGTGTTGGCGCACTTTGGCATAGTGACCAAACCCTTACATGCTCGGCATTGATGCTATCCATTTCTTTTGGTTTAAAGAATGGATTCTCAAAGGTCCGATCATACTTCTTCCGGGAGTAGGAGTTCCAAAGCAGCACTGTGTTTCTTCGGCTTGAATCCTCCTCGTTGTTGAAAGGAGTTTTGGAATCTTTGCCCTTATTTATCTTTTTTGAATACATTGTTGAACTTTCTTGTCAACATTGCAATGGTCTCTTCACCAAGTTCAATCTTCCATTTCCTTGATGAAGTGTTCCATTATAGTTGTTGGCATCACTTGGGGCATCACCGTAGTTTCGGTTTGTGACTAAAAAGCTATGCTCTTTCATTTCCCTCTCGTCTCATATTCCTCTTGTTGAGCCAAGTTCACTCAAAAGTCCCGCAAAATACCCATGAGTTCATCAAGACGTAGTCTCCGTGTTCTTGGTTTCCTCCATGGTGTAGATTTTGAGATTAAATCTCTTAGGAATTGATCTCATGACTTTAGATACAAGTCTTTCATTGCCGACGGATCTCCAAGAGCATGTGCTTCATTAGCAATCTCATAGATTCGAGCATCGTATGATGAAATGGTTTCATCTTCCTCCATTCAGATGTTCAAATTGAGTTGCAAGGAGTCTCATTTTGTTCTACGAACACCCTGCTCCTTCACAACGGAGTCAGCAGAGCATCCTGCGTCTCTATTTGAGTTACGATTTGAGATCACCTTGAAGAGAGTCATATCCACATCACTAAAAATGGCGTTCAATGCTTTGGAATTAAATCGCCATTGAATCTCATCATTTGTCCGGTCTATCTTCTTTAGAAACGTAATCACCATCAAGATCTATGATTCTTGGAGGAGTCCATCCAAGGATATTCCTCCACGCGCACTCATCAATCGACTTTATGTAGGCCCTCATCTTAATCCTCTTCAGGGAGCAGCCTGCTCCATCGAGAATCGGAGGACGGAAATCCATCGAAATCCT